>CM018682.1:42979721-43529721 GCA_009363875.1 Mikania micrantha | reverse complement strand
TATATTACTATTTTACAAAAGTTGTAGGAATATTTATTTAAATTAATAAGTAAATATTTCCAAATTATTGTTTAAATTTAGACAAATGTACTATCAAATCTATGCATATTCTTTTTATGAAATCCATAGAATGTCATAGATTTAAGACACTAAACTTGAACTTTAGGAATATTAGGACTATTTATTCAACCAAGGGCTTCTAGCCTAATGCTTACCCCTTTGGCTTCCCTATGGGAGGTCACGGGTTCAAATCCCTCCCAAGGCGAAATAGGGGTCCTTGGGAGGTCGGGGGTTTTCCGATGCGGTTTCCTCCTGAGGTGGTGGTGGGGTCTCAACAGAGGTCATGGTAAGTAGACCTTGGTGACGTGGCCTGGAAATCAGTGGTTCACACGTTGAGATCAAATGCCGTTCAAAAAAAATTAAGACTATTTACTCCTATAAACTCTAGGGTGAAGGGTGACCTTTGACTAATAACTCTATTAAGCCCATTTGGACTAGCTAGGCAATCAAGTGAGTTTCTTCACACTCCCTTTTACATTCTTTGTTTTTGGGATGTTACACATGTCTTATTCAAAACTTATTCATTTTATTATTCATTCAATCTATGATGCAAGCCTTAGACCTAGTTAGCTTTTATGTGTTAGATGCTAAGCTTATACAATATGTTGATTCTATGTGTGTTGCCAGTCAAGAAAGCTATTACATAGTAGCCTAAGATGTGTTAGATACCTTCTTCGCAATGGCTTTTGCCTTTGTGTGAAAAAGGTGAAAAGTACACCTAGCAAACTTGTAGAAATACAAATGTTAATTTATAGTATGGCCATACTTGAAATAACAGTTTGTATGGATACTTGTTTGGTCACAAGCTATTGTTATTCATTCATTCTATTTATTCAAACTTGTATTCATGCTATGCTTATGATACGTATTCTAGTTATGCTATTGTTTGCATCCGTTTTATACTTATTATTTAAACTTAGTGTGTGAACTCACCAACTATGCAAATAGTTGACAAACTATATTTTACATGTGTAACAGGATAAGCAAGCATGATGAAGACATAAGATAGGCTTAGTGACCTGGTTTAAACTTTGAAACAATTGTATAGTCTTTCAATGTAATACTTTATTTATTTTGAATTCTTGTAATGACTATTTAAATGTTGGTTGAATGAATTGATTATTATTAAATGGATGCATTAATTATTCAACTTTAACATAGCACCATGAGCTAATGAACAGTCAAACTCGCTCCCCGACATATTCCGCCGTCGGTCGAGGTGTGACAAAGGGTAAAGGAGACATAGGAGAAGCTTGCTACACCTCTCCAACTACTGATTGACCACCATCAGCCGCTTACAGAGCCATTCAGACTCTATTCCAGCTAAATCCAAGCTCCAAAGAGCTTTGTGAGGTAGTTTCCATGGCTAATCTTACCCCTACACACATGCAACACCACACACACACATGCAACACTAAATACACACATGGACGCACTTGAAGGCTTGAGAATCTATATTTGAAAGTCTTGGGGGACTGATTTGAGATGTTGTAACGATCTATGATAAGTATTGTTAACATTTAGAGTCATTTTGTGAAAATAGATGACTATTTCTATATATGGTAACTTTGGTGATGTGCATTATCGATTTATGATGCTTTGGACATAATAAGTACGCTTAAGTGATGATTTGTGGTCATGAGATGTTATGAAAATGGGCATTGAGATCGTTTGGTATTTATTGATGCATGTTATTATAAATCATGGTTGTAGAAGTCGGTAGGCACTAGTCGGGCGGCGAGGTATCACCTAGCGATTAATCGGGATTAATTAGCGCTAATGTTTTTGACAATTATCTGAGCCGATGCTAAATCACCATCAATTATATAACACTTGCATTTTTTTACAAATATTTATATATACTAGGTTATTATCTCATTTATTACACGGAATAAATATAAAATATTAAACAATTAGAACTAATAATTTAAAAATTATAAAACGATATTTTGATATAATATGATCAAGTATGTATTAACAAATGCTCTAAGCATTAAAACAACAAATCGAAAGTTTAGTAACTACATAATTGATATTTGATAGGTAAAATACTATTTACATAATTATTAAAGTTTTTTTGAACGGCGAATGAGCAATTAAAAAAGTTTAATACGAATTGACTAAATTTATTTTGTTATAAACCAATGGTTTTATCAAAATTTGTATGTTGAATATCATATCAGTTGTTCGTGAAATAAGAAATTAACTAAGATTTAAAAATTATATATAATAAATAATTAAAAATTATAAAATTATATTTTAAATTAAGATATAATTGAAATCTACTTATAATTATTAAGAATAAAAATATTTATATTTTTGCATTTAATTATGCAATTTAATTATTTAAAATTATTAACCTTAAATAGGAGAGAGAATTAAGAAAATATAATTAAAGGAGAGATTAATATAAGAGTTACAAATGTCAAAATTTAATAATGAATGTATATGATGTGTAGTTATTTACACATCTTTTTAGTATTTATTTTATATTATTTTACCTTATTTTAATATATTTTTATTTATTTTTTAATTATTTTTACTTATTTCTATTTTTTATTGTTACTTTTATAGGCTTCGCGAAATAAACGTTCGTATCGACGAAGAAATAGAAGATCGGAATAATTTTTGATAAAGTTTGGAAGCTAAAAATATGATTTTTGGAAGTTTTGGGGACTTTTTGTAGCTTTTCAGAAAGTTTCTGGGGTTAAAAATGATATTTCAGGAATTTTCATGGCTTAAAAATGATATTTCAGGAACTTTCGGGGCTTAAAAATGTATTTCAGAAGTTCCAGAGGGTGAAAATGTAATTCTGACAAAGTTGGGAGGCTCTAGGACATGTGGCAGCCCCTCGACGCGCCACATTAGCTCTCAGAAACTCATGGATCAGGTTTGACCCGCGTTTGACCCATTAGAACCGGATTATTTTTGTGACCCAGCGCCCTTTGACCAGCCATCTGCCCCTTTGATCCGCGTTGACCAGTCTGTTGACCAGGCCATTTTGGCCTTTTGGACTCCTTTTGGGGCCTTTGACACACCAATTTGGCCCAGATCGCGAACCTTAGCCCTAAATTCACCTATTTAAGTCCTTTGAAGCCCTAATTCGATTTTGATCAACCCTAGACAGCTGATTACGAACAAGAAACTTAATTTTGAAGGTTTGGGGCCGAATTGGATGCTCGGGGGAGGCTCAGAACGCATATGAAAGTGTCCGGAAACGCGTTTTCGGGTTCTTTTGCTTGTTTTCTTGATTATTTCTCGTTTGTTCTTGAATCCATGGATATGTTTCTGAATTTTTTTCATATTATTACTGTTCTAAACATGTTTCTTGGCTAGACTCATTGTATTACCTAGATTTGGATGACGATTGGTTGATTTTTACGGTTTTCGGGTTTGTTTTTATGGGATTTGGATTGTTTATGATTATGATCAGATTATATATGATTAATATAGGTGATTTATTGCTGTAATGATGATCTATAAATGCATGATGATGATGTCCCATTGATAATTTTGGGTTGTTTACTACATGTTTTGACCGGTTTTTTCAGGTTTAGGGTTAGATTTCGTATCTAATTCTATTTGGGTTTGCTTTGGCCAATTGAACCTTAGGATATTATCTGTAATTGGATTATAAACAGTAGGATTATCATTCCTGAGACTAATCATGTGATGGAATTTGGATTATTAGGGTTTTAGGGTTTTTCGAGCAAATTACGTGACCATCGGGTTTTCCAGTTTATTCATTAGGATTCCTTGCGATTCAAGGAAATTAATTATATATTTTGATTGATTCATATACATCCTTACCCTTTTGATGTGTTGAGATTGTTGATACGGACCACGTGATACGATCTTCTGAATCCTTAAACGATCCGTGTTTGGAGAGACTGACTATGTAATCCGTTACATATCCCGGTGATATTTCACATGGCTCGTTGGAACATTCTTTAGCATTAGTGAGACTGACCTTGTGATCTAATGGTTCTGATTTGTTCCTTTGTTGTCATATCCTTATTGACCGGATATCCCGTATCTCATTCACGAAACTGTTAAAGTTACTGTTAGGATTCCAAGTCTAGGTAATACCCTTCCTTATCTGATTTCTTAGTTCCTTAATTCGTTTCAGTTGTCGAGATTATTTTATTTCTTCGTTATAAACTCTTTTCTAAAAACACCAATTTCCTTATTTTGTAATTTCCTTCTTTAGTCTTAGCTTGTCTTTAGGGTTAATTCTTAGATTATGTGTCCTTAGGTTCGATATCCGGACTTTCCTTAGTCAGGTACACTTGCATGTAGTGTGTAGTTCGGTTTAGGTTATTTCGATTTATTACTCGATAGTGTTGAACCATTATGTAACATCCCAAATTTTCTAGTACAAGTTATTTGAACTTACGAATGCGTGACGAACAATTAACTTGCTAGAAAAGGGACGGTAAATAACCAAGTAAAGCTTAGAAATCATGTACTCGAAATTCCAGATTTCGTGTACACCAAATTCGAGTACACATGTTCTCGAAATTTCCCAGATTTCGAGTACAGGGACACGCCTATAAATAGTAGTGCCTTGGGATATGTGCGAACCTTTGGCTGAGCACGCTCTCTCTCGAGTACACGAAGTCGGAACCAAGAAACTTCAAGGATCGAGCTTTTGATCGACCAAACGGAAGAGGAAACGCACAGGGATCTACAGGAGTGCTCATCTACCTTCAAGTAAGTGATTCATGTATAGAAAGCTGGATTTTTATACAAAAGTTAGGATGGTTAAACAAAGGGTGAACTTATGCATAAAGCTCACACCTTTATGCATAAAGTTCATAACTTTGAGGTTCCAATACGTTGGTAACAACCAAAGGAACCTAGAACTAGCTCCCCAAAGTCTTAGATGAATTTCTGAGATGTTTAATGACGAAATGATGAGTACACGAAGCTATACACTAAGGGTACTCGAAATCATACTTAGAATTTCGTGTACATGAGTATTTCGAGTACATGGGTATTTCGAATACAATGGTTATTTCGTGTACATGGAATTTCGTGTACATGGAATTTCGTGTACATGGCACTTCGTGAACAAGGGATGTTTCGAGTACATGGCAATTCGTGTACATGGGAACTTAACGAATTTCAAGGGTTTCGAACACTTAGCTAAGTTTCGAGAACTTGGATTCAGAAAGGGGGACTAGTATGCTATGAGGACTTAGAATAATTTCTAAGTCTAAGTATGTGATGTGATGGTATGTGATGATATGATGTAACTGATATAGGTCCTTAAGGCCCTAGCTAAGGAGTTCGGCTAAGGTTAACAGGAGTCTACTGTCAGGTGAGTTCTAGACGCCCTATTTTATGCTTAATGTTTTGGGCTGACATACATGCTTATTGTTATGTCTATGATGATATGTGCCTATGATGATGATGAATGAATGATGATATGCCCTGACCATGTACGCATGTTAAGGTGATAGTATGATTATTGCATGAAAGTATGCTAAGAATGATGAATGCATGTTAGTAAGTTATAATGATAAACCGAATGATAACATGCTATGATGATAAATAGGGATGTATGTTATGACGAAATCCTAGGTACGCTATGATGGAAGTATGATGTTATGATGATTACATGCTAGCAAAATGTGTTTATGTTGCCATGATGAATGATATGATGACGTGCGGCTAGCATAACATGTGCATGGTACTAGGATGTTATGATGACATGATACTAGCATACCCTGTATGAGAAATCCTATGTTATTAGGATAATGATACGATGTTATGATGAATGATGATATGGTGCTAGTGTATCATGTCATGATGAATGATGGTTGCTCCAGTACTTGTTACTGGGTAAGTATGGTTACTCCAGTACTCGTTACGGGGTAAGTATGGTTGCTCCCGTACTCGTTACGGGGTAAGTATGATGTTGCTCCCGTACTCGTTACGGGGTAAGTATGATGTTGCTCCCGTACTCGTTACGGGGTAAGTATGATGTTGCTCCCGTACTCGTTACGGGGTAAGTATGATGTTGCTCCCGTACTCGTTACGGGGTAAGTATGATGTTGCTCCCGTACTCGTTACGGGGTAAGTATGATGTTGCTCCCGTACTCGTTACGGGGTAAGTATGATGTTGCTCCCGTACTCGTTACGGGGTAAGTATGATGTTGCTCCCGTATTCGTTACGGGGTAAGTATGACGTTGCTCCCATATTCATATGGGATAAGTATGGTTATGATTGCTCCAGTACTTGCTACTGGGTAAGTATGGGTCTGCAGAACGCTTCGGCGGGACAGACCAACGGTTATGGAGCCTTGTGCCGGCATAAGCCCACTGTTCGTATGGTAACAGTGGAACGTGTGATGATGATGATGTAAGGATGTTATGTGCTAAGGTTATGGACTATGTGTATGAAATGATGAATATGTTCAGTATGTTTAATGTTGTTTTATGAAAACTAGAACTCACCAGCGTAAGCTGACTTGATTTAGCATGTATGTCAGGTTGAAGGTATGATATGAGAAGGCATGGAGCTCGGGCATAGAGTCATACGATCAGGTGGTTTTTGGCAATCCGACATGTTTTTGATACAGACACTTTATTGATTTCTGTTTATCAAACTATGTTTACAATTCCGCTGCATGATTATGAAAGTTTTTAGTTTAAGAGCTATGTGTTATGATGAAAACCAACCTCTGTGAGGTGCCCGGTTTCGGGGCCTCACAAGTTGGTATCAGAGCCATAGTTTGAGAGATCTTGGCATCCCAAATGCCAAGACTTAAACTGAGAATGGGATTAATGGATGCGGATTGCCAACCACGGATGACGGATGCCACGAGTTGAATGTTTATGTATGAGTTAAGGGTTAGATGTAATGTTATGAAAGTAGTGAGTGTCATGCACATTGAAGAGATGGGATGGGAAACGTTTAGAGCCTATGAGTTGGGTAAATGGTTAATAACACTTGATCAACGTCGTTAACGATTTACAAAACTTATTCCGTGCTAAACTGATTCCTGTACTGACTCATCAATTGTTGCATTATGTAGAAAGTTAAGATGGCCGGACAAAAGGGTAGACCGCGAAAGAAACCACAGGTAGCTGAAGAACCACATGTAGAGGCTGAAGAACCCGTCAACGAAGACGACCACGAGCACAACGAGCAACCTGAGAATGAAGACGAGTTCACCCTAGAGCCTATCGTGGTGAAGGCTATTTCTGATGAGGTTTGCAAGATCATGGATGAAAAGATGCCAGCAATGATTGCTAAGGCACTGAAGGATGCTCTAAAAGACAAGTCTGAAGGAACTAAAGAAAGCACCAAAGAAGATGAGGTGGTGATCATCGAGACGAAGAGTGGCGACTCTATGACAGGGAAACTGAAGGGCTGTGACTACAAGTCCTTCAAGGGATGTAACCCACCGACCTTTGATGGGAAGAAGGACGCAGTGGCCACCTGCCACTGGATTTCTGCGATGGAGGCTGTTATCTCCATCAGTGAGTGCCGAGTTGACCAAGCTGTCAAGTTTGCAGCTCACTCTTTCGTTGAGGAGGCACTTCACTGGTGGAACACCGTCAAGCAATCCAAGACTACTGAGGATATGGAAAAGATGACTTGGGAGGATCTCAAGGAACTGGTCACTAAGCAGTTCTGTCCCAAGAATGAGTTGGATAAGGTTGAAAGGGAGTTTCTGGTGCTGAAGGCGGGAAGTCTGAACCACAGGCAGTACACCTCACGATTCAATGAGATGGCAAGACTTGTTCCTCACTTGGTTTCTACCGAGGAACGTAGGGTGAAGTTGTACATGGAGGGTTTGCCTCCGAAGGTTCGGATACATGTGAAGGCGAATGCTCCCAAGACTTATGACTCCACTGTGGAGCTCAGTGGCATAGTTTGGGATGATGTTATGTCAGCCGAGCCAGTCAAAGAAGAAGCAAAGGTGAAAGAGTCCTCCGGGACTAAGAGGGGTCGAACAGACCAACGAAAGTTCTCAAGCAAGAAGGCTAAGCGAGAGGAGATGGGCCGATGCAACAAGTGTGGGAAAAGCCACACGGGACAGTGCCTGGTGGGCACTAATTTATGTTTCAGGTGTGGAAAGACGGGGCACTTTTCTAGCAGTTGCCCGAATGCTACTCGATGCTTCAACTGCAATGGATTAGGACATATGTCCAAGGATTGCAAGCTACCACGGGCCGATGCTTCGGGCTCGGGTAAGAATGAGGAGAAAGGAAAGGAGAAGCAGAAGGCTAAAGCACGAGCCTTCACGATGACGAAGGATGATGCGATTGTGGACCCTGACGTGGTCACAGGTACCTTTTCTATCAACAATATTCCTGCTTCTGTATTGTTTGATTCTGGTGCCAGTATGAGTTTTGTGTCTTCTACTTTCTGTGATGGGTTATCTGGGAAGGTTAAGAAGATAGACCGGGTATTTGATGTAGAGACGGCTATTGGTAAGATGACCAGGGTGACTGAGGCTATTGATGATTGTTATGTTGAGATAGAAGGTCATAGGTTCCCTGTCCGATTGTTTCTTATTACCTTAGGAGGATTCGATGTGGTTTTGGGTATGGACTGGTTAGCCAAATATGAGGCTAACATTGTATGTCGACGAAAGATGATATGTTTACGTGCGATGGATGGGAGCTCCGTGACGGTTTATGGTGATAAAGCGATGTATGCGCCAAAGATCATTTCGATGATCCAGGCTGATGTTATGATGCGGCGAGGGTGTGTAGCCTACTTGGCCTATGCGATTGAGGAACGTACGGATACGAGGACGATTGATGATGTTCCCGTGGTGTGTAACTTCCCCGATGTATTCCCTGAGGAATTGCCTGGATTACCACCCGAACGGGAAATTGAGTTCCAGATCGACTTAGTGCCGGGGGCACAACCCATTGCCAAAGCACCTTACCGTTTAGCTCCAACCGAGATGAAGGAAATGATGACCCAGCTACAAGAACTCCTTGATAAAGGTTTTATACGACCGAGTGTCTCTCCGTGGGGAGCACCGGTGCTGTTCGTTAAGAAGAAGGATGGAAGTATGCGTATGTGTATTGACTACAGGGAACTGAATAAGTTGACCGTAAAGAACAGGTATCCTCTACCTAGAATTGATGACTTGTTCGATCAATTGCAAGGTGCAAGCTGGTTCTCGAAGATAGATCTCCGATCCGGTTACCATCAGTTGAAAGTTCGAGAGCAGGATATTCCAAAGACTGCTTTCCGTACGCGTTATGGACATTACGAGTTTCTCGTTATGTCGTTTGGATTGACGAATGCTCCCGCAGCATTTATGGATTTGATGAACAGGGTATGTCGACCGATGCTGGACCGATCGGTGATAGTGTTTATTGACGATATTTTGATTTATTCAAAGAACGAGGGAGACCATGCTTGCCACGTACGTGAGGTATTGGAAATCCTGAGGAAAGAGGAACTTTATGCTAAGTTCTCCAAATGCGCTTTCTGGCTACGAGAGGTACAGTTTCTGGGTCACGTGGTGAACCCAGAAGGCATTATGGTAGATCCAGCTAAAGTTGAAACGATTATGAAATGGAGTCCTCCAAAGTCACCGACAGAAGTACGCAGTTTTCTTGGTTTGGCCGGTTACTATCGGAGATTCATTCAGGACTTCTCCAAGATAGCGACGCCACTGACGAAGCTCACGAAGAAAGACGTAAAGTACGAATGGGGTCCAAACCAAGAACAAGCGTTTTCAGTGCTGAAGGAGAAACTTACCCAAGCTCCTGTTCTAGCACTGCCGGATGGGAATGATGATCTTGTTGTGTATGCCGATGCGTCACGACAAGGGTTGGGATGTGTACTAATGCAAAGGGGAAGGGTGATAGCTTATGCTTCGCGCCAGCTAAAGATTCATGAGGCTAACTACCCGACCCACGATCTTGAACTCGCTGCAGTGGTGTTTGCATTGAAAATATGGAGACACTACTTGTATGGAGTACGGAGTACCATCTGTACCGACCACAAGAGCTTGAAGTACTTCTTCGAGCAAAAGGATTTGAATATGAGGCAGAGACGATGGCTTGAGCTGTTAAAGGATTATGACTGTGATATTCTATATCACCCGGGAAAGGCCAATGTGGTGGCAGATGCTCTGAGTCGCAAGACTGATCATCCTGCCATACGAGTAAAATCGTATAGTTTGGTGATAACGCCAGACTTTCTGAACGAGCTCAAACAGGCGCAACATGAGGGATTGAGAGAAGAAAATGTGGGTTTTGAACGCGTCTTCGGACAAGTCAAGAACTTGGAAGACAATGACCATGGGATAAAGCTACGATTCGGCCGAATGTGGGTGCCCAGAAATGGGGACATTCGAGCGAGGATTTTAGATGAAGCCCACAAGTCACGATACTCGGTACACCCCGGTGCGACGAAGATGTATCAAGATCTTCGACAGGATTATTGGTGGCCGGGCATGAAGTTTAATGTGATGCAGTATGTGAACAGGTGCCTTACTTGTGCGCAAGTGAAGGCTGAACATCAGAAGCCCTAAGGATATGTGCAACCTCTAGAGGTACCAGAATGGAAATGGGAACACATCACCATGGATTTCATTACCAAGCTACCAAAGACAGCTAAGCGACATGATACCATTTGGGTGATTGTGGACCGACTGACGAAGAGTGCACACTTTCTTCCTATCAGGGAAACGTATACGTCCGAAAGGTTGTCTGAGTTGTTCGTGAAAGAGATTGTGACCAGACATGGAGTTCCTGTCTCCATTGTTTCAGATCGGGATACGAGGTTTACTTCCAGATTCTGGAAGCAGTTTCATGATGCTATGGGAACGAGGTTAAATATCAGTACCGCCTATCACCCTCAGACTGATGGACAGTCAGAAAGGACTATCCAAACGTTGGAGGATATGCTTAGGGCGTGCATTATCGATTTTGGAGGAAGCTGGGATGACCACTTGCCATTGGTGGAGTTTTCATATAACAACAGCTATCACTCTAGTATCGGAATGCCCCCATATGAGGCGTTGTACGGACGACGATGTAGAACCCTGGTATGCTGGGGTGAAGTTGGACAGAAAGAAATGGGAAACAAGGCTGCTGTGATTGATATGGCAGAAAAGCTACGGGTGATAAAAGCACGTATGAAGGCTGCACAAGATCGCCAAAAGTCCTACGCTGACAAGCGCCGGAGACCGATCGAGTTTGATGTTGGCGATCGAGTGTTGCTGAAAGTATCCCCATGGAAGGGAATCATTCGATTCAGGAAGCGAGGCAAGTTGAGTCCGAGGTACATTGGACCATTTCCGATAAAAGCAAGGGTAGGGAAAGTCGCGTATCGACTGGACCTACCAGAGGAGCTGAACGGGATCCATCCTACCTTCCACGTGTCACATCTTAGGAAGTGCTTGGCAGACGAGCAGGCGCATGTTCCTTTGGATGACATTGAGCTAGATGATCGACAGAACTACATTGAGGAGCCAGTTGCCATTGTGGATACAAAGGAAAAACAGCTACGGAATAAAACGGTTCGTCAAGTAAGAGTTCAGTGGAAGCATCGGAAGGGTTCAGACACGACGTGGGAATTGGAAGACGAGATGAGGAAGTTGTATCCTTATTTGTTCGATGTGTAACGAGGCAGGTTTCGGGACGAAACCTATTGTAAGGAGGGGAGACTTGTAACATCCCATATTTTCTAGTACAAGTTATTTGAACTTACGAATGCGTGACGAACAATTAACTTGCTAGAAAAGGGACGGTAAATAACCAAGTAAAGCTTAGAAATCATGTACTCGAAATTCCAGATTTCGTGTACACCAAATTCGAGTACACATGTTCTCGAAATTTCCCAGATTTCGAGTACAGGGACACGCCTATAAATAGTAGTGCCTTGGGATATGTGCGAACCTTTGGCTGAGCACGCTCTCTCTCGAGTACACGAAGTCGGAACCAAGAAACTTCAAGGATCGAGCTTTTGATCGACCAAACGGAATAGGAAACGCACAGGGATCTACAGGAGTGCTCATCTACCTTCAAGTAAGTGATTCATGTATAGAAAGCTGGATTTTTATACAAAAGTTAGGATGGTTAAACAATGGGTGAACTTATGCATAAAGCTCACACCTTTATGCATAAAGTTCATAACTTTGAGGTTCCAATACGTTGGTAACAACCAAAGGAACCTAGAACTAGCTCCCCAAAGTCTTAGATGAATTTCTGAGATGTTTAATGACGAAATGATGAGTACACGAAGCTATACACTAAGGGTACTCGAAATCATACTTAGAATTTCGTGTACATGAGTATTTCGAGTACATGGGTATTTCGAATACAATGGTTATTTCGTGTACATGGAATTTCGTGTACATGGAATTTCGTGTACATGGCACTTCGTGAACAAGGGATGTTTCGAGTACATGGCAATTCGTGTACATGGGAACTTAACGAATTTCAAGGGTTTCGAACACTTAGCTAAGTTTCGAGAACTTGGATTCAGAAAGGGGGACTAGTATGCTATGAGGACTTAGAATAATTTCTAAGTCTAAGTATGTGATGTGATGGTATGTGATGATATGATGTAACTGATATAGGTCCTTAAGGCCCTAGCTAAGGAGTTCGGCTAAGGTTAACAGGAGTCTACTGTCAGGTGAGTTCTAGACGCCCTATTTTATGCTTAATGTTTTGGGCTGACATACATGCTTATTGTTATGTCTATGATGATATGTGCCTATGATGATGATGAATGAATGATGATATGCCCTGACCATGTACGCATGTTAAGGTAATAGTATGATTATTGCATGAAAGTATGCTAAGAATGATGAATGCATGTTAGTAAGTTATAATGATAAACCGAATGATAACATGCTATGATGATAAATAGGGATGTATGTTATGACGAAATCCTAGGTACGCTATGATGGAAGTATGATGTTATGATGATTACATGCTAGCAAAATGTGTTTATGTTGCCATGATGAATGATATGATGACGTGCGGCTAGCATAACATGTGCATGGTACTAGGATGTTATGATGACATGATACTAGCATACCCTGTATGAGAAATCCTATGTTATTAGGATAATGATACGATGTTATGATGAATGATGATATGGTGCTAGTGTATCATGTCATGATGAATGATGGTTGCTCCAGTACTTGTTACTGGGTAAGTATGGTTACTCCAGTATTTGTACTGGGTAAGTATGGTTGCTCCCGTACTCGTTACGGGGTAAGTATGATGTTGCTCCCGTACTCGTTACGGGGTAAGTATGATGTTGCTCCCGTACTCGTTACGGGGTAAGTATGATGTTGCTCCCGTACTCGTTACAGGGTAAGTATGATGTTGCTCCCGTACTCGTTACGGGGTAAGTATGATGTTGCTCCCGTACTCGTTACGGGGTAAGTATGATGTTGCTCCCGTACTCGTTACGGGGTAAGTATGATGTTGCTCCCGTATTCGTTACGGGGTAAGTATGACGTTGCTCCCATATTCATATGGGGTAAGTATGGTTATGATTGCTCCAGTACTTGCTACTGGGTAAGTATGGGTCTGCAGAACGCTTCGGCGGGACAGACCAACGGTTATGGAGCCTTGTGCCGGCATAAGCCCACTGTTCGTATGGTAACAGTGGAACGTGTGATGATGATGATGTAAGGATGTTATGTGCTAAGGTTATGGACTATGTGTATGAAATGATGTATATGTTCAGTATGTTTAATGTTGTTTTATGAAAACTAGAACTCACCAGCGTAAGCTGACTTGATTTAGCATGTATGTCAGGTTGAAGGTATGATATGAGAAGGCATGGAGCTCGGGCATAGAGTCATACGATCAGGTGGTTTTTGGCAATCCGACATGTTTTTGATACAGACACTTTATTGATTTCTGTTTATCAAACTATGTTTACAATTCCGCTGCATGATTATGAAAGTTTTTAGTTTAAGAGCTATGTGTTATGATGAAAACCAACCTCTGTGAAGTGCCCGGTTTCGGGGCCTCACACATTATATACATAAACTGACACGTCAGTTTATAAAATAGACACATGGCAAAAATTGATGATACATGAATATAAGAGTGACAAGTGGCATATTTGTTATTAGTTTATTGGGTAGTATAGATATGTATACATATATCATTCGATAATATAATCTTAAATACATAGTTAATATATATATATATATATATATATATATATATATATATATATATATATATATATATATATATATATATATATATATATATATATATATATATATATATAGGGAAGTGTTCTATTCAGAACCCTAAGATTAAGCAGTAACCCAATAACTAATTTATATTCAAAGATCATAATTCAAGATTCTAATCTAATGGTTCTTGTTAAATTGTAATAAAATAATATCTTTGATTTGAAATTAAAGAGGAAAAGGGTAATTAGGTCATTTCTTCTGGCCTCTTTCCATGTGATTTTCACAGACATATCAGAGCATATCAAATCATCTAATATTCAAACCACCATATTTGTCAAAATCATTTCTTCTGGCATCTTTCCCAAACATTTTCATTTTTTCAAGAACTCTCGAATAAAAAGGCGACGACAGAGACAAGTTCGTGAACAAGAAATTCGACCGAGGGATCTTCGATTCGAAACATCATCTTTGTAAAAGGCGTCGAACAACAGAGACAAGTTCGTGAAGAAGCAATCCGACCGAGGGAGCTTCGATTCGAAACCACATCTTTGAAATTAGGGGTTATGGAAATTAGAGGTTTGTGAATCACCTTGAACTCTTAAATGTTGTTTGTATTAAAGTTGTTTGTGATTCGTACACATTAGCTCTGCACAGATGTATGTTTTGCAATGGAAAATATATGCAGTGATGAAAATAAGTGTTTAATCTCATATGTAAGTATTGGGAAAAATGTTCTAGGTTGCTTAAAAGACACCAATTCTCTCAAAAACACACTTTATTTTATTAGTTGTTGATTAAGTGCTTGTAATTAATTCATTTATGTAATCCTATATTACAATATTGTAATTTGTAAAAGATGCAATATTGTAATGACTGAATAATACGAGAAACCCTAACATGTTCTGTTTGCTAGCTTTTGTATGTGGGTAATGTGAAAATAATTGGGATGAATGAAGTTTCTCCTATCTAGTTTTGTGATTCTACAGGCTTAAGGAGTGAGAAAACATGGAGTTTTATAATAGTAGTTTGGGAAATTTTGAGGTTATTAATTTGTGTAAATCATCTTGAACTCTTAAATGTTGTTTGTATTAAAGTTGTTTGTGATTTGTACACATTAGCTTTGCACATATGTAGGTTTTGTAATGGAAAATGTATGCAGTGATGAAAATAAGTGTGTAATCTCATATGTAAGTATTGGGAAAAATAAGTGTGAAAAAAACACCAATTTCTCAAAAACACAATTTATTTTATTAGTTGTTGATTAAGTGCTTGTAATTAATTCGTTTATGTAATCCTAAATTACAATATTGTAATTTTTAAAAGATGCAATATTGTAATGACTGAATAAAACAAGAAACCCTAACATGATTTGTTTGTATGTGTATATCCAATTTTGTGTGCAAAATTGGTGTAAGTTGCATAATTTGTTCTTTTTTTAATGTGGTTGTGGAAATTATGGTTTTTAAATAACCTTGAACATTTTAAAATGTTGCTTATTTTAGAAGTTGTTTATGATTACTAGAAGTTGAAATTTGGTTGAGTTGAAGTAGATTTAGTCGCTTAGTGCTTACTAAGAAGACAATATTCTGATTGCTAGCTTTTGTATGTGGGCAATGTGAAAATTATTGGGATGAATGAAGTTTCTCCTATGTAGTTCTAGGATTCTAAAGGCTTAAGGAGTGAGACAACATGAAGTTTGATAATAGTTGATATGTTGCAAAACACATCTGTTTTCATGTTCTATTTATCCCCATTTTGGGTATATTTTGTTTTAGTTTTATCAGATAATCGCCTTCACTTAATTAGTTTATGTTTTATGTCTGCCAGGTCTCAAAAGAAGTCATTTAGGGGTAAAATGAAGAGAAATGGGCTTCCGGTAGCTCGTGGTAGGATCGGGTCTTTGAGAGAGTTGAATATCCAGAAAAACACACCTGTTGAGCTACGCAACGATATCATCAAACCCTGTCGAGCTACGCTACAAGTGGGAAAGACGAAAATACCCTCTAATATTCCTCGAGCTACACGACGTTTTCTTAGAATCCCGTCGTGCTACGCGATAGACTTATAATCGCAGAAAATCAGTTTTAAGCCAAAAAGTCGAAAACCCTAGGGGAGAGACACTCTTGGACGGCGGGAGGCGAACTAGAAGGACGAAAAAAGGCTTTTTCAAGGTGAATCGAAGGTTGGGAAGGCTAAGGATTGAAGATTGAAGGCTTAGGATCAAGGAATTCGGGTGTTCTTCCTTCGGTTTACTTTGTTTCTTTGTTTTCCTTTGATTCCCATGTCTCCCATTCACTTAAAACACATTATGAATTGTATTCGTATGATGTTTCTTGGCTAATCTTGTAGAACTACCTAGGTTTTGATGATTGCACATGTTTGACAATAGTTTTTATCGGTTTTGGATTTTGTGTATGTGATGAACTCATGATGTAACAAACTTGGTTTGGATTATTGGATGTTTTATGTGTGTCTATGATTGTTTATTGATTGATGATTTACTCCTCGTGTGCCTTGGTGAATGTCTTTCATGTAATAGGTGCATGCTAGATCAATTACTGTGTGTTTTTGATTAGTGGATGGTTTACTGCGTACGAGTTTACCATAGGAGTTATTTTCATGATATAGATATATTAGATGTGCAACCAATCTCAATAGTTGTGAGGTGAGAGAATGTTAGTTTGTCTAGGGTGTTAGATTTACTAGTTTAGAGATTTTGTGAGAAGATCTTTCTAGTCCGTTTTACATCCATGTTTACCGAATCTAATAGGAAAATCCTAGTTATCCCTTGCACTTAGGTGTATTGAGACTTTCGCACTGTAAGTTAGATTGTCTAGCGGATACATTTTGAGTATAATTGGATTATCTGTGAGGGAAATCCATTCAACCGGTGATTTAATGGCTTTTAGGTCTCTTAGTTGACAATCCTTGAGAAGGGTCAAGGGTGCTCTAGGTTTCCTTTGAGTTTAGTATTTTAAGATCCCGGTATCACATCATTTCCATTACTGATAGATCCTTTGTTGAGCATGTGTAGGATTCATGCCTAGGTAGTGCTCTTTCTTCGTCAGATCTTCGTTGCTTTCTTCATTTTAGTTGGTGTCTTTTCTATAGTTTTTTTTAAGTTATTCTTAGTTTTGTTAGTAAAACCCCCTTCATTTTTATTATTTTATTTAAGTATAAATTTTGTATAGATAAGTCTTTAAGTTTCTAGTTAACATTTTCTGTAGAAGTCTTTGGGTTCGATATCTGGACTTGCTTAAGCTATACTATCTCTGATAGGTAGACTTGCCTGTCTGTAGTTTAGTTTTGAAAGAGTCCAGAGTATTACTTAGTGTCTAGGTTAGTTTTGATTTTTGTTACTTTTAATTAAACTACTTTGCACACATCAATAGTAGTTTGGGAAATTTTGAGGTTGTTAGTTTGTGTATACTCAATTTTGTGTGAACTTGTTGTTTTTGTATGCCTGCTTCTCTCGTGATCAATAATGTACTTGTTGTTGATGCAATTATTATTTATTTCGTATGATTAGAATATTGTAGTTATTATTGACGCAATATTTTAGCTTGCTGATAGGATTACTTAGTATTGTGTGTGCCATAAACTCTAACCAAGATCAGCCTTGTATACTTTGTCAACTTTTGACAGTAATTGATTGACAATGTTTTGTTTGATGCAAGGCGAGCGGATAATTTATAAAAGAAAGAGCTATTGTAAACATGATCAACAATGTTTTGTTTGATGCAAGGTGAGCGTGTTGAAGAGGATGTCACAACTAAAACATGTGAACAGTAAAGGCAGGATGTCATTGATGTTAAAAGTAAGTGAATTTTTAAACACAACTCATTTTGTTGTAGGCATCAAATATAAAGTGTAGGTATATGTCTAAAAAGAAAAGTGTTGTATATAGATGTTTTTAAGCTTAATTCCAAAGTAGACCAACATTGCTTTAGTTACATCATTGTAATAATGCTAGTTTACAGCTTACAGCTTAGGTGTACCCAAAATTGTACACTTACATCATTGTAATGATGGTTGAAAACAAAGTAAACTTTTCTTTAGTTCATGATAGCTAATTTGGTTGAATTAGTCACAATCACAGTGACAATACACCACTAGGAAAATTATTTTTTTGAATTGTATAATAGCAAATAATTTAATGTTACATCACTGTTAAGTTCATGCATACGTAATTATAAAATACCATTGGTGGATTATGTCTAATTATAAAATACCATTTCTTTGCATGCAATAGAAGCTGAACATGTGTTCCTAGCCACATGATATGTCATCTTACAGCTTAGGTCTAACTCAAGAACAGGCAGAAATAAAAGCAGATGCTAGACCCGGTACGTAATTAGTCGTATTAATTTATAAAAGAAAGAGCTAATGTAAACATGAACATCAATGTTTTGTTTGATGCAAGGTGAGTGTGTTGAAGGGGATGTCACAACTAAAACATGTGAACATGAAAGGCAAGATGTCATTGATGTAAAAAGTAAGCGAACTTTTCAACACAAGTCATGTTATTATAAAAGAAAGAGCTATTGTATATAGATGTTTTTAAGGTTAATTCCACAGCAGACCAACATTGCTTTAGTTACATCATTGTAATAATGCTATTTTACAGCTTACAGCTTAGGTGTAACAAAAATTGTATAATTACATCATTGTAATAATGGTTCAAAAACAAACTAAACTTGCTTTAGTTAATGATAACTAATTTGGTTGAATTAGTCACAATCACAGTGACATTACACCACTAGGAAAATTCTTTTGTTGAATTATATAATAGCAAATGATTTAATGTTACATCATTGTTAAGTTAACATAGAGCCGAGCGGTGCAAGAAGTGTTGAAGGTAACCCACAACAAGGAGATTTAGAGTTGACAAATGAGAAGAATCCACCAATTTGGGATAAAACACCATGTAAGTTAACATTTTATGTAAGAAAACAACATGGCACAAATTTTGAAATATACACTTCTCGTGCTTTAATTTATATTTTGTTGCTAGGTACTGCAACCAGAAAACAAAGGATGAAGAAACTAAGTTTGTCAGATGAAGATCATGTTTGCATCTCTATGGGCCCTACATGCCGGTGATTCAAGCAGTTTATTTTTTGGGCTAGTGTTGTGTTGGACTTGGGCCTATGCTTTCTATTGGTGCTGATCTATGGGCTGCTTCTGTTTGGGTTGTATTGGTTTTGCACTAAAGACGAGGAGCAACGTGACCCAGCAGCCTGGCCATGTGGTCCTGCGGCCTAGGCTTGTGCATTGGCAGCTTTCCTTGTTTGACTTGCCTTACAAAATGCAATGCAGAATTTACTTAAATATTATTATATTTGTATATATTGAATTAAATATTAACCTTATTGTATTTAAAAGTTTCAACAATGTAAGTTTCAACGAGAGCTTTGTATTAAAATGTGTCTACTAATAAAGTAAAATAAATGAGACATAAACAACTAATAAAGTAAAATAAATGAGACATAAACAAACTTATATATCCCTTTAATGCCACTGTAAGGTAAAATTCAACATATTGAGCCATGTTATGTCATTGTAAGGTAAAATTCAACATATTGATACAGATCAAGAATCTTTTTACATCATTGTAAGAGCATACAAGAAAATTACATCACATGCTGATAAATAAGACTAGAGCGAAAACCTAATCCTTATGAGAATAAATAAAAAATATTGTAAAATACATAAGTGATAACCTAATCCTTATGAGAACCTAATCCATAATTTAAATATCAAAACATATGTTGAGTCAGATTAAGTGTGCTTTTACATCAATGTAAGAACATATAAGAACAATTACATCACAAAAAAGAAACAAATTAATATGTTTTTACACCAATGTAAAGACATATAAGAACAATTACATCACAAAAAACCATAAACAACAAACAAGAACAAAAATAAAATCTACAATCTTAGACAAATAAACAACAAACAAGAACAAAAATAATATGTGTTTATGTAAAAGTGGCTAACATAATTGTAAGATATGAAATTGTTGTTACTTAGATGGTAGGGGAGAGGCGTAGTTCATGTACAATGTACTTTGGTTAGAATGTAATTGTTTTGAATCTTTTCAATGTTGTGTAAAATAGTTTGGTATGGTCTACATATCAAAGACAGAAAATTTACACCACCGTAATTGTAAATAGTCCAGTGTTTCAAAGCATAAATGGATTGGAAGTTTTTTGAATTTGTATGGTTAATAACAACTTGTGTTAAACGTAGTGTGGTATGTATATTTGTTATGGAGACACCTATAAAATAACAATTATTATGCATTGTTTTTGCGGGCTTAATTGTAGGGATATTTGTTTGTTTAAAAAAAATTATAATAAAGTATTAATTGCATTCAAGATTTATTCTTTAAATACCAATATTTAACGTGACGATCAAATGTTAATAAATGCACAAAAATTAAAAGTTACGTAGCAATTCATATTGATAATACTATAATAAAGACTTAATACCAGTTAGGAAAAAAATACATAATAAAACATAATATATACGTTAGAAACTAAAATAAAAACAACAAAACAAAACACATGATTTAAAAGGTTACGGTTCATAAAATTTCATCTTTACAACAGTGTAATCGAAGAACTAAAACCAAACTAGTTATTAGTTTGAGATAACTATAATATATAAACCAACAAATAATAAAGGGTGGATTTAAAAAGTCACTGAACATTTGGTGAAAAAGAAAGTAGATTGCAAGTTACATAATAAGTCATCTTTACGCCATTGTAGCAAAAACTTGATAACAAGTTAGCAAAAAATAAAGAATGAAACAAAACATGTATTTTAGAATGTATAATATAGACAACAAAACATAACAAGTGCATTAAAAGGTTACGATTCATAACATTTGAAGGAAATGAAAATAGGTTAAATTTAACAACAATTCATCTTTACACCACTGTAGTAAAAAAAGTTGGTAACAAAATAGGAAAAAAATTGAATAATGAAATAGAGCATACATGTCAGAATGTAAAATATAAACAATAAAACATAACACGTGCATTACAGCTCATTATACGTTGCCCATTACAGTCTGGTGTCTACCAAAAGATACAAAACATAATAAATATAATTGGTTGCTATCAACATCAAATTTTGGCATCAAGAATAAATGAAATGATAATATAGGCATTTGTCGGTGGAACAATAACAACGATCATGTTTTGTTAACTCAAAATAAAAATGTTACCATTAAAACCAGTAAATAACATTAGCTATACTAGGTGGAAGACCGACCAACTTTGTCTTTCTCTTTACAATTGCAATAGTAATGAAAAATTATCTCATTGCATGAACTGGGGTCTTCTTTGACTTCTTAACTTCAATTCTTTTTCTCTGACCAACTGATGATTTGTCTTGCAACACGTGCTCGAAATGCCCTAAGGAGGCATCAAAACATAAGCAGAATGGTCCAAATGACCAACCAAATTCATAATTATAGAATTCTTTTGCAACATGACAAGTCTTTAAAAACATGATAAGTCATGAAAAACAGTAAAAACATGATAAGTCTTTTAAAAAGTTAATTTACAACATGATAAGACATTAAAACATTGCAAAAGTATGATTAGACTAAATTTTTTTACATATTTTAAAACATTACACAAGTTTAATAAAAATGTAATATATAAAAATATATCAAACTTATAAAAAGATAAAAACATATCTGATGATCAACAACTATACCCATATAGACACATCATGTTATTTTACACCACTCTAAGGGTATAAAATTTTGTTGTGCATTATCGTAGGAAAGCTAACACATAACATGATAAGTAATAAAACACATTGTAAAAGTAAAATTAGACAACTTTGTTGCATATACTAATACATTGCACCAGTGTAAGAAAAATGTAAAACATAAAAATATAACAAACTAATAAAAACATAAACATATGTGACTTATCAACAACTACACACATGCACATATGTGATATATATATTTGCACCACTGTAAGGTGCTGGAGGGGCGTAGTTCATGTACTTGTACGATATGAAATAGTTGTTGTTACTTAGATGGTGGGGGAGGGGCGTAGTTCATGTACAATTAACCAAATGTAAATGTCTTGAATCTTCCCAATGTTATGTAAATAGTTTGGCATGGTCTGCACATCAAGCAGGTTCCCCAAGAATGGCAACCCTGTTACCTCTGCAATTTTAAACTATATATATATATACATAATATATATCGTCAGAGTCACATGAAGGATTATTAACACGTATATGCACATAATCAAGAAAACTAAAAGTGTACTGATGTGATTTACTAATCGAGTTATTATATTTTAACAGGATTTCAACAAATCTTGATCATAAGCAATCTTATATCATACAAACTCTGATAAAACAAAATTTAAAAGCTTTAATTGAAAAGCAATTAAAATTAATAGAATCATATAATCATCGTTAGCTACAATTTCAGAACTTGGTGGCCCAGAAGATGAAATTTCTTTTCCAAATACACACTCCATTGATCCCAATATTAAAAAACCCTAATCCTCATTTCTCATGATATTCTAAGCCAGTTTCACCTCTCACACACCCTGATAAACAAACGTGAATCGTGTGTTTCACGTCCTGCATTTTGGGACCTAAAAGCTTGGGATGACATGCCGCACATTGTTAAACCAAGATGCCACTGTAAAAAATCATCTACAACCACCAAAACGACATGTGTATCCTGTAGTTGAACTCAACAAATCACAAGGCAACTAACCAAATTACAGGAGAATAACATCGATTCACACGATCAATTACTAATTTCATTTCATAATATCCACCATCCTTTCCTAGATTACTCCTAAATTTTGCACCTAATTCTTTCTCTCCCTATCAATCACCTAAAAAATAACAATTATCATCTTTCTCTGAACTACATTTTCTCATAGAAGGATAAATTCAGGCTTAAATTAACAAAAAAAAACAATAAAATTAGCTAATCATTACCTTTATTAAGTTGGAAGATCTTCAAATATCAAATTCCGGAGAGAAATGAAGATGTAAATCAAATCAACTTCAAACTGAATCGAAGCTCAGCTTCTTCTTCTTCGTCCAAATATGTTGCAGTTAGGGTTAGCATCATCTTCGAATCTCACATTCTCTCCGTCTCTATAATTTTCCGGTTGTCGGTAATTGTTTTGAGTTGTCGCTGATGGATGAGTAAGGGTCAGAAGAACGATTCAAAAAATGGGGATATGATATAAGCAAAGGAAAATTGTGGTGGACAAGAAGTAATGATTTCATCTTAACTTCAATTAATGACATTCAAAGTACAAACTAAAAAATGACTAATATACCCTTATTGAATATAATAAACAAATGCCACGTGTCATTGTGTTATTGGATGAATGGGGTTAATGAGTTATTACTTTAAACATGGGTTATTATTAAATCACAATCCTATATATATATATAGGGGAATGTTCCGTTGTTAACCCACTGTAATTGTGGTAACCCAAATAACCCTGCAAAAATTGCCTGATTTTTTGATTTTTTTCATGGTTTTTAATATACATCTTCAGGGTTTTTTTTATTTGTTTTGGCTAATTCGCAAGGCAAATCAAATTTGCGCCGGTGTAAATTTGATTTGCTTTTCACAACATTTAGAAAAAAGTGCAAAAACTTTACACCGATGCAAATTCTATTTGCATTGCGAATTAGTCAAAACACAAAAAAGAATCCCCCTAAAAAATCAAAGATTCGGGCAGTTTTTGCGGGGTTATTTGGGATTACCACAACCAAGCAGGTTTCTTATTTGAACCAAATCATATATATATATATATATATATATATGTATATATATATATATAAAGATTATTAAATTTATTTATTGACTGGTCAAATAGGGTTCAAACGGGTTAAATAAATTTGAATAAAAGATGATCGGTTGAGTTTGAGAGACCGTCTACTTTCGGTTTAAACCGGACCAAACACAAACGAAATGAACTAACTTTAGAAAATATATATTAAAGTTCAAAAAAAAAATTAAATGTGTGAAAAAAATTTGTGTTTACATATAAATAATTTTAGGGGCTTTTGGCCCAATAGGTGGGATTAAATGAGTACAGTAGCATTAGCAGCACATAGCTGCTTACGATCTGAAAAAAAACGAGGGAGGAGCGACACAACTGTGTGTAGGGCGATCAGAAGGACGAAAAAAAATTCTTTTAAGAACTAGAAGGTGTATGGAGCTGCAATCAAGAATATATCAAGAAATTAGAGGTATGTTAACTCTCTCAAGCACTAATTTAGTGCTTTTAAGTTTAAGGAGTAACCCATGTATGCCCTTTTTGTATAGGGCCGTTTAGGAGACCAAATTGAATCTTGAAATCACATTTTCAAGAGATTAAGAACGAAATTTGAAAGAAATAAACATCAAGTTAGTATCTATTGTTTAAAGATTGTAACAAAGTTGATTTGGGTGATTGTAAGTAAGGTTATTTGTTTTAGGGTTCCAAGAGAGTGATGTTTAGTGTAGGTAACCTCAAGAAAAATGATTTGAACCGAATTTGACTGGGGATTTGTTAAGAAATCAGATTATACAAGTAAGGTTTTTCTTCCTTTCATTAAGTTTTAAGTTAAAAAGTTTACTTAAAAAGTCAAAAGAAATTGAGGTTTGACTTGGGTTTGTAGGTAATGACTACAATTGCAAGGGATTGAACTTGATCATTATGATACACTTAAAAGGTATTATATACATTGATTTTAGTTGCTCAATTGATTCGAAGTATGGTTGTAGATAACAATTAAGGCATTTGAGATCAAAAAGGGTCATTTTTTACTAATTCGAACCCGCAATTATTTTAGGCATGAGTATAGATAGATTATGTTCAAAATCATCTATTAATGCTCAATTGAACATAAAATGCTAGAATTTAGTCATTGAGCCCAAAGATGATGCTAAAATCATAAAATGAATTTTAAGGCGAGTTTGACTTTTAAAACTCAAATTGCCAAGGATATAGACTTTGGTTCAAATCATCATTATGTTTAATGTTTCTAAAAGGATAAATGAGTTTGAATAACCAGACTTAACTAGTCGAGATGCTCCCGGTCTAGTTTGAGGACTAATATATATATATATATATATATATATTTAAAAAAAAAAATAAAAGAATTTACAAAAGATTCAAGGGACTTTTAAGAAAGGAATTGCAAGGATGAAATTATACTTAAAAATAAAGTATTCAAAAACGAATAGAAGCGTCTCCGGTTATAATTACGACTATTACCAAGTTAATAATTTTGGCAATATGTCATAAGGACCAAGATTAAGGATTCAAGATTAGTTCGTGAGAAGACTTTCTAAACTCACGTGTTAACTCAAAATGTTTATTATAAACTAGATTTGCACGTGCGTGATTAGCCTTACTCACCAGGACTTGGTGAACTTACTACTTCAGATTTTACAAACCGGTCAAATAACTCAGGAGAGTCTTGACCTCCCCGTTTTACTTAATTGTTTTGGGGATGTATCCGAGCTCTTTTAAAAGGATTTTTACTGAAAGTATTTTTATTGAAAGGATTTTTATGTGTGTTGCTGTAAGATAAACTGTACCTCTTAGCTAGCATTGCATAGACTTAGGTACGTGCGGTTATGGATGTTGGCCAGAGGCAAATCATCAAGGTAGGGGGAAGTGGTGGGCTGGTTTAACCGTAAGACCTACTTACAACTACCTCGGGGCATATACGCGTTCAAACGGATCCGTGTGAATTGGATGTACCTTGCTCTAGAAGCTAAGGATAAGGATAAGGGATAAAGAACATGATTCACTATGGGGTCGAATGTATTCGAATCCGGACTACTGGCCAGTCCCTACGGGATAAGGGATTTCCAGACAACTGTCACTACGGTGGAGTTGTTGTGGTTGACGTCACATGAAGGGATTTGGTGTAGCACTAAAGTGGACCCCATGACTCACCAACTATGTATGTAGTTGACTTGTTTTAGCTCGCGATACAGGTAATATAGGAACATGAAAGTGTAGGGTTTTAAGAGGGATGCTGACCAGAACATAAAGACTAACTTTTGAAACCCGCGTACATGATAAGGCTAGGGATTTTGTATTAACATCGATTTAAGAATTTATGAATATTTTGTAACTCTTCACTTAAACCCATTAATGGTGCAACTATTACAATGTTTTGAAAAAGTTCAAATTTATTCGTAATTTCGTGGTCAATACAAGTCTTCCGCTGTATTTAACTGGCTAAGAATGGTATGACGTGACAACCCCCAAGACGGGGTGTTACACTATGTTGCGAGAGTGACGATAACGATAATATACAACAATCAAAATACACGGATTATTCCTAAGACAGTTAGGAAAATCCATTGATTCACACAAAAATGAATCAGAAGAAAAGACAAACGCCTCGTGAGGGAAATCAACGAACGAAATCTGAATGGATAACATTTGGAGTGTCAGGTCCAACAAGATATCGGCATGGGTGACGATCCATGCGGATATGTTGTTAGATTTGATACACTTAATGATATCTTTACAATACAAAACAATGTCAGCAGTTAAATTCAACGTTACTTTTGTATGTGTGACGATTCATACAGTTGTCAGCGTGAGTCTTTTAACGCTGATATAATATAATAACAATATTAACAAAACCTCACGAAAACAATTTAATAAAAAATCAAAATTTTAAACACACACAGCCATTCGTACAAATGGACATTCATTCGTATAAATTGGTTTATTCAGTGAAGCTTTACAGCGACAGAGTCATTCGGCTGAATGGGAGTCATTCGTACGAGTGACTCATTCGTGCAACAACACAACTATAAAAGCAACACTTCCGTTTTTCAAACCCATTTTCACCCAACTCTCTCAACTGAAACCCTCCCTCGCCCTCTCAATTTTTCGGCCATTTCCACACGAAATCGGACCATTTCACCGTAAAAATCATATGTATTCCAATGCTGACACCTTCATTTCAAGATTTCCACCATTTTCAACCCATTTCAGTCAAATACGAGCTCCACAGTAAGTATTAACACCGATCCTTTGCTCCAAAACACTCCAAAATGTTTTACCATTGTTTTTAACCGTGAAAACACCATAGCAACCACCTGTTTCAAAATGGCGTTCTTGGTGAATCTGTAGGCGAATGAGCCGTATGAAGGGCTCATTCGTGTAAATGAGATACCTCATTCACCGAGAAAAGTCACCAGAATGAGCTGCAGGGCGAATGAGCAATCACACGAATGACATGGACTCATTCGCCTGGGACAACCATACGAAGGAAGACACATTCGCACGAATGGAGCACTAGAATGAGAGTATGCATTCGCATCATTCCATTCGTGTGAATGAAGGTCATTTGCACGAATAAGCCATTCGCACCAAGAGAAGCCCAAAAATGGTTAAGCGTTGAAAGTCCTGTCATACACCATTTGCATCGATAGAACCAAACCTTAGACCAAATTTTAAATCTAATCAAGATAAAACGAAATAAAATCACATTTTCCAAAATCACATCAAAACACAGAACACACAACCATCCAACACCTAACTAACTAATTTATAACACAGGATTCAGACTGAGAGAACATACTGAGTGAATGCATCGACGACTCATAACCCCAGGTGAGTTCATAGACCCCTTTTTCCTAAACTTATTGCCTTCCAAATCATTTGGGGCTGAGAACATGAACCCTCTTATTCGAATGATTAGCGAATAAGAGTTATTTTCAAATAATTTCAATAAAAAGATCAACTCTCAACCTCTTATTCGCATGTTATTCGAATAAGAGCATTTTCAATCATTTTACTGAGCGTTCATTGTTCCATACAACTTTTCCAACTCACCAACAACAAACAAGTTTCGAGGGTTCACACACAAATCAACGAGGAGATGTTCATTGATCACAACAGTTCGAGGCTTTGTGCCCAACCAAGAGGTGAATGGACAGGACCCGGGGAATTATGTAGAGCACAATCGAAAACAATCATTTTCATGGGAACCCCATCAAAAAAAACAACAAACTTTGCATGGTATCTGTCTAGGGTAATTCACTAGAGCATGTGTCCATATAACATACACATCAAGAATTCGCTGAGGAATTCTCAAGTAAGTCCCTTTAGAGTCATTTACCATTCGTTGACACAGGTCAACCGATGGTAATGTAGATGGTGCCATAGGTTTAACCAACCTCCAGCGCCGAGGCTGGTATGTTACATGCATAAATACGTGAAACAACAACTCGGATTAGTTCCATGGGAACTAATCAACAAGGGCATATCAGTTAGGTTTGGTAAATGATCACATGGGTGATATTACGGACATACCACATAAACAACAACATGAGCTTTCAAACCAAACAAATGTTCAAGACCAGGTCTTGAATGATTTTCAAACTAGTGCACAACAAACAATGTCAATCAACCAGAAAGGAGTGTAAACTTTGTGATTTTTAAATAATCAAACAAAACAAGTTTTCCTACATCAGGAGACAAAGCATACACTTCTTTCTCGAGACATTTTTTCCAAACGTCTGTCGTGTCGTGTCGAATAGAGGTACATAAGTGACGAGGTCTGATTTCCATTAAGGACATCCTCGTGGATTATCGAAGGAGTGGTGGGCTGGCGGCTGAGTTTCGGCTCTACATATGCCTTATACATAAACTACCTTTGATGATTCGGGATGGTGTCAGTGATGAGGTTTACAACACCATTTACACACCAATTTCTAAACCAATGTAAATGGAAATATTTTTCATCAAAAATTTTACAAAACCTAATATTTTTAAAATTTACGTGAACTCACCAACCTAGTGTTGACAGATTTTACATGGTCTCAAGTGAAGAACTGGTGAAAGCAGGATGACTTTTAGAGAGAGAAAAATAGGATCCCTTAGAGGAACCTACAACTCCTGCATGGAATCTTACAAGGCCACACAGGCTACAAGATTCAAGACTTGCATCCTCTGCAAGAAATTTTGTGAGACATCTGGGTCACACCCCAGATGCCCAAGTCAAGTTGTAATAGAACTAAATTATAAAATAGTTGTAATTTAATTTAATTTTATCAATGTATTTTAGTATTCTCATATCATCATGTGCAATGTAACAATCTTATCACTCCGATTCAAATCACGCCTCGGGACTATTCCGCCCTACTGGTCCCCGATCCGGCCTGGGGTGTGACATGGTGTGGTAGGTTAGCTGCATTATACCCTATATATAAGCACCAATAGTACTTTGGGAATAAAATTGAAAGCTTGATCAATGTTAGGATTGTTGATTTGAGTGTTGTCATCAAGAGAACTAATCTTAGTTAGCGATATAAGTCGAATCAGTTGATTCTTGTATACTAAGACTTGGAGTATATTTTATTTCAATCAAAGGTCTAAGTTGTTCTTATATCGAAAACAATTAAACATAAAACAATTGAAATGAGAACCCAAAAGGAGAATACATTATCTATCTACCTTCAATTAGAAAATTTTAAATTCCAAATCCCACTCAAACATCAACTTATGACGTTAACATTTCAAACGATCTAATCTCATATGTAGTTAATGACTGTGAGATGCTAGTTAATTACACAATACAACAATTTACATACAACTAACGATAAAACCAATAAGATCATAATAAGTTATTTTCGACTGTATCATTTGACGCTCTTTCTATTGATCACAAACAACAACTTCAAACTAAGAATCAAAACATGTTCTATAAGACACGATCTTGAACTTGATTGTTGTCATCATTGCCTTAAAGTTTTGTAGAAACGGTCTGAATGGTGTAAAGTGTGTGTGATTGACCCATCACAAAAGCATTTAAATTATCCTTAATCAGAAAGAATTCAACATGAGGCAACGACGTGGGCTGAACAGCTTAAAGACTTCGATTGCGAGATTCGAATGTTGTAACTGATGCGCACAGTCGTAAGAGCCATATCCAAATTCATAGTATTCGAAATTAAACTAATCTTTATGACAACATATTTGTACTTCAACAAATTTCTTTGACTTGAGGCAATTTCCACGTCTTGTGGAGTTGAACTTTAAATTAGAAGCCAATTTTTATGGTTGCCTTACCTTTCGAATCGTAATGATCTTCGAATCATGTTCCTGAATGAAGCGCTCAAGTCTCGTTATTCAATTCACCCTAGTACATATAAAAGGAATAAGGATCTGCGAGTCCTCTACTGATGTGCCTTTAGCATCATATCCAATCATGATGCTCATTTCACAACTCATTTTGAAAACCTCTTCACGAGCCATTTGTCACTCGATTGGATCATAGCATGACATACCATTCTCAAACTGAGGGTCAAAATGAATGAAGGATCCAAACCCTTGAACTTCCATTTTGAACTTAGCAATGTTTTTCCACCTCTTCACATGTCTAACTTGAAAAAGTGTTAGGCTAACGGGAATCTATAAGTACCGCTCGACGATAATCACATTGTTGCCTCGAGGTACATTGTTGAGAAACTTGCTCACGAGTTTTCTTAGAATGAGAAGATCACATGAAAACAAAGTATCCACATATGTTCTCCATAGTTCTCCTTAATTTAGGGACGAAATTCCTAAAAGTAGGTGAGACTGTAATATTCCTATAATTTGTAATAAAGAATTATATTTATATTAAATAATTTATGAAGTCAATTGAAATTTCAACTATGGTTTTATAAATATATATGAGAAAAAAATTTAAAAACTAATCTAATATACATATTAGAATGATTTAGAATTTGACAAAATCAAGGATACAAAGGAAAAGCATTTTCTGTCTTAAAAGATTATTTATAAAATAAGTTTAATAAAATTTAGAAATTTGAGTTTATGAATAAATAGTTTAAGAAAATAAATTTATTTGAATTATAAATTGTTAATAAAAATCACATAACATTTTATTAAATAAATGCAACATATATAAAATCTTAGATACTTAATAATTAAATTTCATAAATATTACAAATAACTTTGTTAATTTAAAACATCATAAATATAAAACTAATTTAGTTATATTAGTTATATAGAGTTTAAATATATTAAACCAAATTATATCAAATTAAAAAAAATGGTTTTAGAAAATTTGAAGGGTAAAATCTGCCAAAAACGAAACTATTATTAGAAAGAAAAAAGGAGGGACCATTCTTGCCAATAGCCCAAATTTCCTTTCCCTTCCACCTGTATACAGCTGGACCGATCCATGGTTCTTATTCCAACTCGGACGCAACCCGGTTTCCATATTTACACAATTACAGGTGTAATCCCGCTCAATCACAACGCGTTTAACACATATTTGAGCGCATAATTAGTTTCAATCAATGATAATGGCTATTAACAGCCATTAAACACAAAATTGGCCTCCAAAAATATGAGATTCGACCGTATTTTTGAAACCAATCAAAATGAGTATAAAAACCAAATCAATTCGACCATAACATTCCTTTACCTCGTTCGAAAGAGTCAGTGATACAAGAACATACTCTCGATTTGAAATAAACACGAATCAAGACCTAAAAGCAACGGCATACTCGTTCTTGATCTCTTACTCGAAACCCATTAGATCATTATCATAGGTACACATTATACACACCAATCGACTGGGTTTTTATGCACGAACAATAGCCCTATAACCATTGAATCAATCTAGTATGGGATTGCTCGAATTCAATTGAAGAATGGCTAGGGTTCTTGTGTTTTTGAATCTGATTTGGGATTAACATGAATCAATATATTTAAACAATTAGAATGGTCTTCTTTCGTTATTAGGGCTCCAGAGCAACTGGTCGGAGCTTGCGATTACAAGTTGATGGTCAAGGGTTCAAGCCGATTCCATAACGATTTTGAACCCAATTTTTTATTTTTTTATAACTTTTAATCTATAACTCTTTTTATTATTCCTTTTTTTCACCGTAAATTTTTATAAATAAAAACCTATAAGTTTATTAAAGAAAATATTATCATTATGTTATAAATATAAAACTACATATATTTACTTATGTATTTTTAATCATTATATATGATTAAATTTATTTTGTTTTACAAATTAACATTGCACATGATTATTTATATATGATTCAACAGAAGGAAAAAACCTTGTAATAGCAGGAATAATGCCATGTTCAACAAAAATACTACGTACAATGTCAAAAAGTTTTGCTTTTAAAAGTTACTACAACGCCATACCTTTTGACTATCACTAATGAAGGTAAAATTATAGTTACTCTCCAAATTCATATCATAACCTAAGAGCTTTAGAAACCATGTCCAAGAGCTAACATTTTCTACCTCTACAATTGCAAAACACATTGGGTAGATTCCATTGATTGGGTCAACACCAAGTATAGTTAAAATTTGACCTGGATATGGTCCTTTCATGAGTGAACCATCTAGACCGAGCATATTTCTCCCTAATGCTTTAAAGCCTTATTTTAAAGCTCCAAAACAAATGTAAATCCTTTTAAACTTTCTAGCAGCTTCACTTGTGTTTGTTACCGGCACAACCTCAATGTTAACAGTTGTTCTTGGATTTTTATTTTGTAGTTCAAGGATGCAATCCCTCAGCAAACCATATTGTGAGCTGTAATATTCTTCACCCATTTTCTTGGCTTTAGCCCTTTACCTGTATGCTTTCATCCTGGAAATGTCTAGTTCATATTTTCTTTGGAACTGATTTGGAACATCTTTCACTGGTATTTCAGTTTCTTCACAATACAAAATTCTTCACCCCTTGATATTTAAACCAACAGTATCCAAGGACATTGATATTGCTAAGGGTTTGTCTTTTCCCCTACCACCAACATTTTTTAGGTCCTTTACCTTTACCTTTGTTCATGTTGGTCCCTTGTCTTTTACATGTGCTAACACCAACCATCTTTTCTTTACCTTTTAATTGACTAGCAATATGTTATCCATGCTCATCAACTTCAAAATCTAGTAAACAACCATGACACACTGCCCTCACCCTTGACTTATCATTCTTCATAATGACAATTTGTCTTCTAGTTTCAACAGAATGTGCTTTAATCAAATTCTTTGCTTCTTATTCCCAAATACTTGACCAAGGTAAAAGTTAACCTTATTCTCATTTTTCCTTCTAAGAATATGTAAGTTGTGTCTCCTAATGCTTGTATCATTTTCATCAAATTTTGACTCACTTTCAAATTGGTTGTTGTCTAACAATTCTTCTTCTACATGTACATCTTGTTGTTCAGTGTTAGTATCTTGTACTTCTAAGTCAATATTCAACCGATAATCCCTCATATCTACTTCATGATCAGCCATAGAATTTTCTTGATCGAAAATAAATTCGCTGTCACTATCCTCCTCATCACTGTCATTTACAGTTTCGTTTGCAACATATTCACGGGTACTATCCTCCTCATCACTCCATCAACTATTATCATCCTTGATAATACTACATTGGGCATTATCATCTTGGGCATTCTGGGCATTATCATATTAGGCTTTGTCATCGTGGGCTTCTGAGCTTGCAGATTATCATGCTAGGGATTATTATCTTGGGCATTCTCATGTTGGACATTATCATGCAAGGCATTATCATCTTCGTCATTATCTTATGAAAATAAGTCATCATAATTCAAATCAGCAACATCTTCTTGGGCTAGTGCACTAACAGTTGAATGTGTAACCCCTCTTGACTTTCCAACTCCACTTGATTACCAAAATTCATTGACTGTTCTTCTTGCATTTGGAATTGTAGGAACAATATCATAACACCTGGGATCATTAGTTTCTTCAATAGCAAGCTGCTTACTTGGTGAGGTGAAAATTTCCTTAATTTTTTTTTATCCCATGTTTAATACGCACATTGATGACCTTATGCTCCACCACATGTTTAGCTAAGATCAAAAGATCTTTGTCGCTGCATAGGTCTTCAAGACCATAATATAAGTCCTTTTCGGGATGTAAGAAATGGTAATACATAAGGTCACAAACATAGTAGCCTACACACCCATAATTTCATCAATTTCGTGAACTGAATGTTTATCTATATCAATCAAGTCCATAAAATTAATACTACCTCCTATATAATTGTGGCCATGGAGAGTGGTAAACCTACCACCATGATGAACCTTATGGTGAATAAGTTAGGAAAACCATCCGTAACATTCAAATTTTACAAAGTTAAGTCTCTATACGAGAGTACCCCCCATACAACTCTAAAAAAATTTTTGGAAGAAATCTTACCGTATAATTTTAGAACCTCATCATCCTTAAGGAATCTTTGTATGAACCACCTATCACCTTGCGACGTTGGATATGATCATGGAAGATGCAGGATCTAAAATAATCTAAATGAAAAGAAGGATGGCATTAAATGAGAAGGAAATCAAATGGATGGAAAAATGTGACATCCCAAAATTTGAAATGCAAGACTATTTAAACTTACAATTGTGTAATGAATAATTAACTCGTACAAGGGAAAGAAAAGGAAAAGGACAAACGAGATGAAAAGATCACGAAAAGGGGAGTAACCGAACTCATTTCGTGAACTCAAGTTCACGAAAATGAAAGTACACGAACTGAAGTTCGTGAACCCCACTTTGTGAGCCGTGCTTCGTGAACCTGGCCTATATATATGAGTCTTGGGAAACGTCCTCACCTTTGGCAGGAAGTACTCTCTCCCAAGTATTCAAAGTTGCTGTTTGAGAACTTCAAAAGTTGGCTGTAACTCGCTCAAAAGAAAGCAGGAACGCACGGGAAGCTACTAGGAGGATCACCAAACATCGGATAAGTTTTTGATTTGAGAAAGACATGATATTTATATAAAAAGGAAACTATGCATAAAGGTCATACCTTTATGCATAAAGTTCGTTCCTTTTTGGTTCCAATGCGTTGGTAAGGCCATAAGGAACCTATAACTAGCTCATCTAGTCTTAGATAGTTTTCTAATATGTTTTATGAAGAAAACGGTAGTATTCAAATTGTACACGACGGGAACTAGCAAGTTCACAAAACCAGAAGTAGGCGGAGTTAATTTCGTGAACTTCATGGATTTTGTGTACTTTGATGTTCATGAACTTCAGTAATTTTGTGTACTTGGGAATTCGTGAACTTCATGAATTGCGTGTACTCCATGTTTCGAATACTATATACTTTCGAGAACTTTAGGGTTTTCGGATATTGGTGTAACATCTGTACAGTAAGTCATAGTAGTCATAGACAATGGTAGAACAATGTGTAATCTTATTCTATATGTCAATGTGATTCATATGTGCATGTTTGTGTGTTATAGAACTTTTTTTAGTTTAAGTACAAGTATATATCTATTTATAGTCAGTTGCGCTAGGCAAGAACACTATTGCATTATATCGAAACGGTGGTGGGCTGGCAGCGGATAAGGCAGGTAGCTGGACTCTACGTATGCCTTATACATGTACTGCGTTCGGTGTAATGGGATAGTGTTAGTGCGTGGTGCTATGACGAGTATTATGACAAACAAATCATTTACACAACATCGTAATGCGTAAGCGGGACTCAGTATCGTTATGGGTGACGATTCATAATGATATCGAGGTTGAACTTATAATTATGAGTAAACGTTAAATAAAAATCATAAAACGACCAAAACGTATATAATTACGAGTATACACGTAACAATATTCGTTAAACGGTTCGAAAACGAACGAACAGTAAACATAAGTAGAATATTATATTTTACGTTTAAAATTTTGAGACTCATGAAAAACAATCAAGAAATCTAATTTACAATTCAAATAATTTGTTTCCATAATCGCGACGCGTGCGTAAAAATACGTGAAATCGACACTGAGAAAGACCGAATATGTGGAGAACCAATCGGGGTATAAAAACCTTTATTCCCCCCACCTTCTTCATTTATTGCAGCCTCATATCTCTCTCTTTCTAAAAATTCGTCCCTATCTTTTTCACACTAGAAAACCTCCACAAAATCACCAAGAACTCACTCGATTCTTAATCAAATCCTGCAAATAATATATCAAAACGATCCTCTTGACGAAAGGAAGCTTTTGGTACCAAGGATCGGCTATATCTCCAGCTCAAACTATCGGAATCTTAGAGAGAAGGTTCGGATCTGAAGGGTTTCCTACTATTCATCATCTTATTCATTTTAAATTCACTTTTCAGCCCTTTCAATTCAGGGTTTGGGATTTCAAACATTTTAGGAATGTTGAAAGGGTCTTGGACTGATAATTTTGAAGGTTGAATAAGGACAGAAGGTTGAAAGGAAACAATTGCAATTGAAGGGAAAACCCTTTTGGTTAGTATCGATGATGCTGTAACAAAACAACCAACTTCTAATCGAAATTATTAACTTCGATGGACAAGAATCGACCCAAGAACACTTCTAAAAACTAGATGAATGTCATCCAAGGAGACTGCTTGAAAATTTGGGTCGAAACTAGAAAAATCGACGGCTGGCCATCGAGACTAACTAAACTCCGTCGATACTACTAGTATCGATGGGTAAACCCTAGCCGATTGTTTCCATGCAACCTAACCAGCCTAAATAAACAAAGACCAATCTAAGAACACTAATTTAATCAAGGTTAAGGTGGTACAAGTCGATCAGAGGTGATCCAGGTCGAGATTGACAAATTTGAAGGAGGCGGGCATCGATACTAAGCCCCATCGATAGTTTTAGTATCGATGGGCACAAGTGTGGTGTTCACCCAATCTTCTTCGACTATAATAAATCCGATGGGTCTGATTCAAGTCTTGACACACCTTAAACATTCAATTATGCTTAGTCCAAGGATAAAAATCAAACAACCCGACTGAATTTGATAGTATCGAGGGTCACATGTCGATTCTAAGTCCCATCGATATTGGCAATATCGATGGGCATTACTTGGTCTTCGAATGGGTTTCCTTCGATGCTACCAGCCATGAAAGCCATAATCACCCTCTTAAACTATCAACATTGCTCGCATTAAGGTCATCCATGCATGACGGGCTTAACGGACCGATCACATGAACGTGGAAATCAATCACAAACACCCATTGATATTGATAGTATTGATGGGTGAGATGTGGAAATCAGTTATGTCTTGGACATTGTAAGGTGACCTTATATGCTATTCTAACTAGGGCTGTAAACAAACCGAACATTTATGTTCGTTTATGTCCGTTCGGCGGTGAACAAAGGTCATGTTCGTTCTTTATGTTCGTGAACGTTCGGTAACATGTTCGTTACGTTCGTTTATGTTCGGTCACGTTCATTTATTATATTTAATCATTAAATGTGTTGTTTATTTTTAATTTTTAGTTTAATACCATAATACTTAAAGTTATTTTTAGTTTAATACTATAATATCTTAATTTATATATATATATATATATATAAATGATTATTTTTATTGCTTGAGATTAAAAATGTTGATTTTTATTGTTTAGATAATATGTGTTCGTTAGCATTCGTGAACCGTTCGTGAACAAGCTAAATCCTAAATGAACGAACACGAACAAGAATTTTCGTTCGGTAAGCGTTTGTGAACCGTTCGTGAATAAGTTAAAAGTTAAACGAACGAACACGAACAAGGGCTCGTTCGTGTTCGTTCGATTCGTTTACAACCCTAACTCTAACATGTGGGATTATCATAAGAACACAATTCATAACCATTTCAAGTAAATCATGTGAACAAAGCATAACAACATTCACAAAACACATGTTACACTTATGTATGTAAAACCTTATGCATAATGTAACATGATACATGCTTTTTCATAAGTCAACCATCATTTCTAGAAGTCAATCAATGTTTTCAAGTTAATCTAATACTTTTGAACATAAGAATAAGATTATACAAAGGGATGTCGTTAACTAGTTAACATAAATCAATCAATCAAGTCTATAATATCAAAAATCTTATACTATATGTATGATACAATGATATAGGACACACTTAGAGGTCTTGTCTGATTTGCAACTTGTACAGGATCTGAGTCTACTGCTGTCAGGTGAGAACATTAGCCCCTCTTTTACTGTTTTACAACTGTTTTGTGGTGGAACACATAACCAAACATCTTCTATACTACAACTTTACAAATACATTATTCATTACTCTTTTGCAAAAATCGAAGGCTTACTCTTTTATTCTAAAGAATTTACAAAGTGTTAAACACTTTCTACTAAAAGGTTTTATAAAGGTTTAATAAATCTTTTTACAACTTGTTTTACACAAAATGGTTTTATAAATGTTAAACACTTTTAAAGTATAAGCTTTTATAAACCCTTTAACTATAACTTGCGTTTTCAAATAAATATTCCAGTTCAACCCTTGTTATTACACAAGGACTTTTATCACAGTATTCAATCAAACGTTACAAACGAGGTATTCAATCATGGTATTCAATCATTATTTCCAATACAAGGTGTTCAATCGCTGGTTTTCAAAACAAGGTATTCAGCCATGGTTTTCAATCAAATTATTCAATCATGTTAAACGTTTATTCAATCTGAACAACAACTTAATGTCATGGTGTTCATCATTGTGAACAAGCTTATACACATCAAGACACATCCATTCATTCTTATTCTTAATCCTTTAACGTTAGGACTGGGTGATCACAACAAGAGAAAGCGGGACATGTTTTGGTTACGCCAAGCATGTGGTTGGTTTTTAAATTTGTTTTAAACCCTAACTGCAGATTGGATGCGTTACGGTAATATGGATTTGCTCCTAATTAACTTTACCAGCATAGGTCATATTGACCGGGTTACATCAACACAGAGTTGTCTTTCGAGTAAACTCGTTTGTACTTCTCGTGTTGAATGTGTTTGCTGACTACTATTATGTCTCTAAATGTAATTTGGGAATTGATTATATGTTGCCTTTTCTAGTAGACAGTCATTTGACTGTTTGCACACGTTATTCTTTGTAACACCAGTGCCGGACGCGTGCCGGAACAGTGATCGCAACCGTAAACATGAACAGTAACTCAGGTACACATTTCGTGAAACTATGTTTAGACTATTGATGCATGTGATTAACATGAAACTATTAAACGATTGTCTGAATCTGACTAGAATCTTAGGATTTAACAGTCAGAAAACATGTCAGACAACACAGTGTTGAAACATAAATACTTTATGTGATATTATTTGGTGTAAACGTATGTGAGATTAAACAAAACAAAATCTTAACGGTTATCGTTTCAGAATGCTAAACCGACGTGTTATTCGTATATGTGACGATCTGTACAAATGATTCCGATAGTTTCACGTTCTGAAATAATGACTTAACAGTAGAAAACAAGAATCAGAAAGCCAAACCATCGACGTGTTCGTTCAAATGACGATTCGAACGAATACGCGCGATGGCGACGCGATCTGACGAAAACGAGAACGAATGAAGACTCGAACGATCATAATTTTAAGAAAATAAAATATTTCCTATTTTAGAATTTTGAAACTCATCATAAAATAAATTAAATTAAGCCATTTTATTAAATCGCGTACGAATTAACGAAATGTGTAAAAATAACGAAACTCGACAAATAAATTAACTAAAACGATATTTAAAATAATTATTAAAAATTAATAACATTCAAATTGTTAAAGACAACTCTCTTTATTTTATCTACGAAAAATGCGCGTAACGTGCCGGATACGCGACGAGAACGCGAACCGAGCAACCGAAACGAACCCGAATACCCACAGGGTATAAAAACCTTACTCAAGCATTTAATTTCATTTTTTTCACTCACCTACACACTCTCTCTCTCTCTAAATTTCGGTCCTTTCTCTCTCTAAAATATCATCACCATCTTCAAGCTTAAATCTTCCATATCTTGCTCATTTCATCATGGATTTGAGTGATTCTTGAGCCTAAAAGATCATCTCGAAGCCCTCTACAAGAAAGTACAACAGATCTGAGGTTTCTTCCGGTCAAAATCGAGATACACGAGCTTGAAGGTTCGAAATTTTAGGGTTTTCACTTTCATGTTGGATAGAACAACCTTAACCGGTCCTTTACATCACCTTTCGAGTCCCGCACCTTTAACAACCCTTTTCACTGTGAACCGTGGCTCGTAGTTGATGAATTCGTTAGAGAAGATGATGCTCGAACCAGGGTTCGTGAGCCATGACCAAGGCCGAACCCTGGTGTACCTTCCACGAACCTTTGGCTGTAACCGGTGACCGAACCTTTTCTTTGTGTGACTCAAGAAGAGCCGAACCCTGACATGGCCGGCGAACTCTCCTGAGATTCACGAACCCTACATAGCATCATGTAATCAGCCGATCCTTGCTACGAACCATTTTGAATGCCGAACCTTTGAAGTGGCTGTGAACCAATTGACAGCCGAACCAGTTAACAGGAACGAACCCTAGCAAACCTTCATGAGTTAGCCGAATCCTGCATCAACTCCCGAACCCATGCATCTCACGAACCAATCATTTCCCGAACCTTTGCCATGCCAACCGGCCGAACCTTGTGTCATCTGGGACCGAACATTGCGTATTAACCAGCACCTAGGGGCCATGAACCCATGTTCACGAACCCATGCAATTCGAGGGGCGAACCTTCTTGGCTAAACTTTACCCGAACCTTCACCAACCTAGTCCTATGGAACCTAAAAGGTTCGCTGCTATGTGGGAGAATGCACCATCTTCGACCGAGCATGTTTAACCGGCCCACCCTATTTCATTTAGCCCGATGATAGTAGTTTCGGCCCTTGAGTTCTTTGGCCCAACAACACCTTTCGGCCCAGCCTAGACACACCGGCCCATCTTCCTAAAGTGTGGTTTAGTTCATTTGCTTTGGCCCAATTCACACCCATTCGGCCCATGTTAATGAATCGGCCCAACTATAGTGTCATGATCCAACTCGTTATTAGTTGGCCCACACCCTTCATTTTTGGGCCAACAATAGTACTCAATTAGTTGTAATGGACATGGTTTAAACTCATTGCAATCGGCCCATATCATTGGCACGAGGCCCAAATTAGTTAGCCTATTAACGTTTGAGGCCTCATCTAGCCTTATTCGGTCCATATGTTTACATGTCTAAACCAACACTTTGATCAAAATGTTTGTTTTAAAGGAACATACATTGGAACTCATAGTGGTTACAATCAAGAGGGTGAAAGACTTTAAAAACAATACTTAAAAATTTTAACTCTCATAACTGTGATGCCACAAATCATTTTGAACCCAAGGGTGACAACAAGTGCGATACATCTATAATATAAATACAATGCAATATTAGCCACAAGTAAGCAAGGGCCGAATGACTGTCGAGACTCACGGGTGTTAGCCAACTTTAGGGCTAACACTAACAATTACACACACGCGTATCAATTACAACTCATACTTATAAATACAAATACTATTAGATCAATACAGGAACGTGAACATCATATCAAGTGCAAACAAAGAGCGCGTGCAAACTTATTATACATAGTCAACTACTACGGACACAAGGTGAGTTCATTGTCCCCTTTCAAACTTATTTGTTTTACTTCGGGACTGAGAAGCATGTTAAACATTTTCATAAATTGTTAAAATGTTACTAAATGCTTTAAACATAAACATGATACTTATGATGAAACTTATACTTTAAACTTGAGGTTTGGAATCATTTGTCGGGTACTTATGAGACTGGTTGCTTTTACATGAGATTTGATATTTAAACATGGGATTAGATGCTTGTGAAACGATATGCTAAACATGACACTTTATGCTTGTGAAAACCTTATGCTTAAACATGATACTTGATACTTATGAGGCTATTTGCTTTACATGATACATGATGCAAACTTATGGAATTCATGATGAAACAATGTGTGAACACTTGAAACTTTATGCTTGAAAACTACTACTTGCGCATGAAACATTGTACATGTATCTAACCATAGTTTACGTAATTGCTAAACTTCTGGTATTCCAGAGCTTGTACCTATGGGGTGAGATACATGTAGAAACATAAACGTAATGATACTAGGCTATTACCTGGTTATAAGGGACATGTAATTGCTAAACTTCTGGTATTCCAGAGCTTTTGTCGGCTTATATGAGGTATGTAAATGCTAAACATAAATGTATCGATTCTAGGCTATTACCTGGTTATAAGGGACATGTAATTGCTAAACTTCTGGTATTCCAGAGCTTTTGTCGGCTTATATGAGGTGTGTAAATGCTAAACATAAACGTAACGATGCTAGGCTATTACCTGGTTATAAGGGACATTTAATTGCTAAACATCTGGTAGTCCAGAGCTTTTGTCGGCTTATATGAGGTATGTAAATGCTAAACATAACGAATGCTAAGCTATTATCTATATAAGAGACATGTAATTGCTAAACTTCTGGTATTCCAGAGCTTTTGTCTGCTTATAGAAGATATGTAATTGCTGATTTATTTGTGTGTGCATAGCTTGTGCCTATGTATGAGATTAAGGACAGCTAAACTATGTGCGTGTGAATCTATGATGCTTGATAAACATACTGTGAAACTAACACTTATGAATACAATAGTCATGAAAACTTTGAAACAGATAACAAAAGCTTTGATGAGGATTGAATTGATTGGTAGGTAAAATGCTTATTTATTATTAACAACAGTGTCATATCCGGGTTAGTATGTGGTGGGATGTTGGCTAGGGCTTGTTCCTTTACATATGCCCTATATATAAGCATACCGACTTGGATATTACATGTGGAGTTAATGAGGTTAAGGTTTTACCGAAGGAGGTTTGTGAAACTATTTAAACTTATAAACTTCATGAACTCACCAACCGTTGTGTTGACTTGATCTTTTTACATGCTTTCTCAGGTGAAGAACAGGTTTAATTTAAGCTTTTGGATATGCATACTAGGCTGCCAGATAGAGGACCTAGTAGACTTTTGGAGAAGCACATCCTTTGTTGATGACACATATCACTTTTGATATCTTGTACATACACAAGATATAAACATTTGATTCTTTTGGTTAGGTTTACTTAGTTAAATTGCAGAACATTGCTATTGTAATTTAACTTTGTAATCCTATATATCATTTGATTGTGCTTTAGTTATTCTTAAACATTGATGCTATGTAAACAATCTGATCATCATGATTATCATCCGTGATATCGCACCTCGAGAACCTTCCGCCCGACGGGGACTCCGATCCAACCCCGCCGGCTCGGGGTGTGACATTCTTACTTGATGATAGTTGTATTGCAATTATCCATGACTTGTTAATACAAATTTTTTATTCACATGTTTACAACTTCATATTCTTATTTAGAAATGTTAAACCTATTGTTCTCACCAACTACTATTGTAGTTGATAGTTATTTTTCACATGTTTCGGGTAATCAGGTTTAGAGCATTACAATGGACTACTAAGGAAACCATAGTTCAGATTGAACATGATGAAGAAACAAGATCTGATGGATTAGAAACTCACTTAATCCTGTTTGTTTAATTGTCTTGTCTAAGTCTTATTTTGTAAACAATATTTTTGGTTCTGTAGTTGTCATTCTTTTGGTAGAAAGATAGCATGCCTGTAACTAAACAAATGTCTAACATTATGAAACTTAGTAATGCATTGTGGGTGTTCTTCTTTCAATACTTGTGCATGATTCAACCATTTTTCGTCACCGCGCCGTGGATTCTTCATGCGGCGCGGGGGTGTGACAGGTTGGTATTAGAGCCAAGGTTGTAGAGAACTAGGAAAAACCCAATAATTAATGACCTAGACTATACCTAAGCTACTCCATAGGACTAAGTGCTATAGGCTTAAGGATACTTAGGATCTAAGTAAACTTGAGTTAGCATTAAGTCTACTTTAAACTTGGAAGATCTTAGGGATAAAATTTTCTAATATAAGTTGTCGAGTCAATGTATTTAGGGTCAGAACTCTGTAATCTTAGAGTCCGGACTAAATTTCTTAATACATGTTCATCAAAGGATTTCAGAGGCAAAGAGCTGTATTCTTAGTATCTTTGATCTAAAATTCTCATGATGTTATCATCATCATTAGGGCTTCATAATTTAGAATATGTGTAACAATATTCTTTAGTTGAAGTTCACACCAGGAAGTCATTATATTCTATACTATAAGTATTGGGAACCTAGGATAATTATCCCTGGACATGTATAAATAAAACCTAAGGTCTTGATATCAAGTAAATCAAGAACCAAGGTTTACACAATCATAATCATATTCATAGTTCAAGAAACAATCATGATACAAGCATGTGTGATACAACCATTGTGTGAATCAACCATATGTGAATCAACCACTGTGTGAATCAACCATATGTGAATCAACCATATGTGAATCAATCATAGATGAATCAACCACAGGTGAAACAATCATTGTGTGAATCATTCATGTGAACAATCTTTATGTGTAGTCTTAAGTGATTACATACCTAGTACCTACTGTAGAGCCCATTCAAAGACAAAGACTGGCAAAGTCAACCCATGACCAGATGAAGACTAATTTTTTTGTATTTTCGTGTACTTAGATTTACGTGTACTTATATTTTCATGTATAGGGGTTCAAGTACTCTTGGAGTAGTATAAATAGACGTATTTTATATTGTTCTAGGGTCGGATTCCCGAGGCAATTGCTCTCTAGACGTATTGTGGAATTGTTCTTGCGAAGTTCACGATTTATACAAAAGATTGCATTTTTACATCTCTTCTGTTGATTCTAACCTGGATTCCGCACACGGTGGTATCTGAGCCTTCAAGCTCTTTTCGACACCAAGGTAACAGCTTTTTTGTGCAAGTTTGATACTTTCCTGATCGTCTCCTCATCATCTACCTGTTATCAAAATTTGGAGCTCTAAATCTTGAAGAATTTTTGTCCTAAATTTTTCAAGTATTTTCTAGTTCTTAATTATCGAGTACACTGCTTCGAGAACAAGTCTTCGAGTAAAGGTTTCGAGTACAGAGTTTCGAATACTTGGTTTTCGAGATCTCAGCTTCGGGTTCAATCTTTCGAGTATTTCTGTTCGAACACTCAAAATTTGTGAACTCCTGTTCGATTACATCATTTCGATTACAGCACTTCGAGTATCAAGCTTCAAGTATCATTGGATTTAGAGTACTACTTGGATTTCGTGTATCACTTGGACTTCGGATACTTATGGATTTCGAGAGCATCAGGGACTTCAAGAACTTCTGGAAATCGAGAACTAGGACTTAGAAATTTTTCTAATCAACATGGCATCTAAGAATCTGACTAACTTGTCCAACCTGCTTAATCTGGAAAATGAGATAGGTGCGGGAACTAAGCCACCGAGGCTTGAGTCAGGAGACACCTTCCAAGACTCGAAGTTCAAATTCCAGTCTTTCATCAAGTACACAGGTCCCAAGCTATGGAGATTGATAGAGGAAGGGCCTTATGTGCCAACGTACCAAAGTGAGTTGAATAGGCTAATTCCCAAGGAGCCAGAGTTGTATACGGAAAATGACATCCTATTGAATGAAAAGAATGACAAGGCGTATGCCTCAATCACTATGGCATTGTCTACTGACATGGCTCATGGATTCAAGGAGCATAAGACTGCCAAACAACTCTGGGATGTTTTGGTTGAATGCTTCGAGAGAAACGAGGATATGAGGAAAAGTCGCAAAGACATGTTGAGACAACGGTTCAACATGTTTAATCATATCAAGGGTGAGTCCTTAGAAGCCCAAATCAACCGATTCACTCACCTCATGATAGAGATGACAAGTCCTGGGATAGAGATGTCAAAGGGGGAAGTCAACAAGAAGCTCTTGAATTCATTACCGTACAACTGGAACTCCAACTGTACAACAGTCAAGAGGACGAAAGACATGTACAAGACTACCCTCAGTGAGTTTATTTCAATCATCAACTCATATGACATGGATGACAAGCAGAGGGCACTCATTCATGCCAGTTCCATGGGCATTACTCCTGCTTCTGAGAATGCTGCTCTTTTCTCTACCATCAATTATCAAGCCTTTGGTCCTCAGCATTACCAGGCTTCAGCATCTCAGTCTGTTCCTTTTGAGACTGCATTCCTCTCATATGGGCAAGCTAGTTCAGTGCCCAAATCAGCCCTGTGAGTGAGGAGAATCTGCTACTGTTCAAAGGATTTATGAACTGTTACAACGCATTCATTGCAGTAGAATTGGCACTAGCCAATCTTACTGAAGACAACCATGAGCAGATTAGCCCAGTTGATGTTAAAGAGATGGATATTTCATGGCAGATGGCAATGGCAGTCTTTCGTTCCAAGAAGTACATTAAGAAGTATGGAAGGAACAGATTCAGGAACAACCCAGGAAGGAATCTGGGATTCGACAAGTCAAAGCTTAGATGCTACAGCTATGACCAGCCGGGTCACTTTGCTCGTGAATGTAAGCTGCCCAAGGTTGTGAAAGAGGCAGACAAGATGCCAGAAGAGAAGGCTGGAGCTGGAGCTAGCACATCAAAGGCACTGGTTACACAAGAAACTGACTCTTATGACTGGAGTGACCAGGTGCAAGAGCTTGAGATGACTTTGAGCCATGCGTTCATGGCTGAGGTGAACGACAAACACAATTAGGTAACAGAAAATCTCTACTCTACTTCTTGCATTGAAAAGGTTTTCAAATACCGTTCTCACAATGAGGACTTAATCAAGGAAGTCACCAATTAAAAGAATTTTTAAGTGATAAAGAGTCCAACTATCGGGACGCCAGGCGTTGGATAGATGAACTCTCCTCAGAGTTAGAAAAAGTTAAGACTCGGTTGTCCAAATCTAAAATCAGAGCTGATAAATATGAGTATTCAAGTACTATGGCGGCTAACATGATTGATGTTCATAGTAGGAGAAAGGAGAAAATCAGGCTTGGTTTTACTGAGGTGAAATCTCCTTTTAGCCATAACTATTCCATCATGCCCAATATCAACACATTTGTTGATGATCTGCTGTTGAAGTCAGACCGAAGGTTTGAGTTCACCACCGGTTCTAGCAAACCAGTGCCTCTTACAGCAAAACCTGTCGTGACTGACCTTAATGATTCTAATAGTTCTGAGGTTTGTGCAGAAATTTTGAGTGTTTCAAGTTCAAGGGATAAGAAGGAAGAAAGAAGTGCTAGCAGGAGCAGAAATGATTCAACTTCACATAGCAAATCACATTTTGTTCCAATAGTTGATTTTGTTGGAAGATTTGAATCAATCACTGTTAAACCTAATGAAATGACTAAGAATTTCAAGACTAAGTTTGTTAAAATTAATGATGATGTTAAAAACAAAACTGTCTTAGAATCAAATTCTTTGCCTTTGATACAGCAGGTAAATCAGGCTCATTCCACAGTCACTCCTGAGGCGGGTTCAAAGTTAAACCCTTACTGTGAACCTTATGTTCCAACTGGGTCATTCGAACAAGCCTCCACAAGTTTTATTTCTGGTCTAAGTGACTGTGATGTAAATCCATTTGACCCAAAGGAGTTTCATGACAAGGTATGTTGCTATGCGTGTGGAAGACCAGGCCACATCGCTAGACACTGTCTGCACCGACCTACTGAATTCTTCTATGGGAAGAATCAGAAGGTCACACCTAAGGCTAAACCTGCTAAAAGACAAATAAGGACTGACCAATCCTTCAAGCCTAGGGTGAAACCTCAGAAGGTGACTCAGAATCATCCCACTGCTAGGAATGCCAAACCAACAAAACAAACTCAATCTGGTTTTCATAAACAATACTCAAAGGTTTCAAAATTTAAAATTAAACCACAGCGGAAGAATAGGCCACATCTGAAACCTCAATTAAAACCAATTGATCATGGCAGTGGTGTCAGGCCCATGAATGTCGGGGCCAAATCAGACAATCCCAAGGGAAATATCAAGAAAGGGCCCAAAGTTTCACAAGTACCTAAATCTGTTATGATTTGGGTGCCCATTTCTCATTAAATGTGTGTGTACAATGTAGGGACGACCAAATAAGCTGAAGAATGTTTGGTACGTGGATAGTGGTTGTTCTCGGCATATGACTGGGGATTTTTCTCAGTTGCATGAAGTCACGCCATTTAATGGAGGATACGTCTCGTTTGCTGGAGACAAATGTAGGAAAATCAGCATGAAGGGCACGATTATTAATTGAACTCTGAGTTTTGAAGATGTGTACTATGTTAAAGAACTCAACCACAACTTGTTGAATGTTTCTCAGATCTGTGACAAGAGCTTTTCAACACACTTCACAACACAAAGAGTGTCTTATCTTGAAGCCCGGATTTGTCGTACCAAAGAAATGGATTGTGATGAGGACTCCGAGAATCAACAATGCCTATATCATCAACATGAATTCTGATTCATACACTGAAAACACTTGATTGTTTTCTATGGCATCAGAGATTGACTGTTTATTGTGGCATCACTGACTAGGTCATGTCAACTTGAAGAATCTCAACAGATTGGATAAGGGAGATCATTTCATTGGCCTAACTTCTAAGGACTTCTCCATAATTGAGAAGTGCATCACATGTACCAAGGGGAAGCTACACAAAAGACCCCACAAACCCAAATTGTTTAACTCAATTTCATCAGTTCTGCAGCTTCTTCATATGGATCTCTATGGACCGGTTAATGTCATGAGCATTAGGAAGAAGTCATATTGTCTTGTTATAACAGATGATTAATCCTGATTTACTTGGGTGTTCTTTCTAGCCAAGAAGGATGAGACAACAGAGATTCTGAAGAAGTTTATCACCCTGATCAAGAATCAGCAAAATTTAAAGGTTAAGGTGATCAGAACTGACAATGGCACCGATTTAGAAATCAAACACTTATTGATTTCTACGATGAGAAGGGAATTGCTCGGCAGTATAGTGCAGTTCGTACACCTTAGCAAAACGGAGTTGCTAAAAGAAGAAACAGAACGCTTATCGAGGCTGCATGGACCATGCTGTCAGAGTCTAAACTGCCAATCTTCTTCTGAGTTGAAGCTGTTAACACAACTTGCTATGTTCAAAATCGAGCTCTAGTGAGCAAGCACCATCAGAAGACTCCCTATGAGATATTTTCAATCAGAAGCCGAAGGTTGGTCACTTCAAGTCGTTCGGTTGTCCTTGCACTCTCCTCCACAGTGAGCCGAATCACAAGTTTGATGAAAAGGCTTATGAGCGTTACTTTGTGGGCTATTCTTCTGAGAAAGCTGCTTACCGTGTATATAACAAGAAGACTCGGATGATTGTGGAGTCATACTACATTGATTGGCAAGAGATGAACAACACCGATGCTGGTTCTGGTACAAACTGTCTATTTCAGTATGATTCTACATTTGAGCCCTTCAACACTTCATCTGAGAGTGCAGGACCATCTGAGCCTAAAGACAGTTTCTACAAGAATGATGACGTGGACTACAGAGTTGACTACGTTCCTTGTGATCCTAAGCTTCTGACAGTTGACCCGCCAAGCATGTATGATCGAGTTCAGCCCGTTCAGGCAGCTCCGATAAATGAAGTCATCCCATTAGATCCGGAGACCTCTCAGTCGGGTCAACCAATTCCGGAGACAGATCAAACGTCATCTTCTTCTCACCAGACATTTGACAATCAACTGTTCTCAGACCACATCCTGCTGACAACACCTCTTCCACCAGTGAAGATCAGCTAACTCATATCAGCAACCCGCTCGACAATTTAGCTGGGGATGAAGTGCCTACTTTTAGCATCAAAAAGAATCATCCAGTGGGGAACATCATTGGATCTCTTTCAGAAGGAGTTCTTACTAGGAGCAGATCTATTCCAGCTCAGAACACCTTGACTGAAGGAACTATCACGCGCAGTCAATCAGGTCCAATTAATTCTTGTTTTATTTTGTAGGTGAAAACCCAAGAATGTCAAGATGTCTCTTAAGGAGTCAAGCTGGGTTGAGGCGATGCAAGAAGAATTGATGTAGTTTCAGAAGCTCCAGGTGTGGAATCTGGTTCCGTTGCCTAAGGGGATACTGCCGATCGGAACCAGGTGGGTCTTTAGAAACAAGAGAGATGATTCGGGTGTGATCATTAGGAATAAATCTAGGTTGGTAGTCTAGGGCTTCTACCAACAGGAGGGTATTGACTATGAATAAGTCTTTGCACCGGTCGTAAAACTTGAAGCTATCTGTATCTTTCTTGCATATGCCTCCTACATGAACTTCACAGTTTATCAGATGGATGTGAAAACAGTGTTCTTGTATGGAAAGGTCAAGGAAGAGATCTATGTATGACAACGCCCGGGGTTTGAGGATTCGCAGTATCCGGACCATGTCTATAAGCTTGACAAAGCCTTATACAGTCTTCATCAAGCACCATGAGCATGGTCATGGTTGTATGGATATGATGCTTTGCTAAGCTTTCAAATCCAAATATTAAGAGTAAAGTTTCTCACTGTCCGGCGGAGTTCGAGGCATTGAATGACTTTGAGGTTGTAGGAAACGACTATTCAAGATTAGGCTGAAGTGGTTAAGTGTATCTCATTTAACCAGTTTGAAAGCCCTAGTGTTGGATACTAACTCTTGTCATTCCTTTCATCGGGGTTATCATGGCCGATGCCCATCAGGTTTGAATCTGACTCTTATTCGGATGGGACTTATAGTTCCCAAGATTAGGGAGCTCAATTGAAGGGACATCGGGTTCATTTTAATTCCCTTGATTCCCTGAATAACTCGTGCTCTTTCAGGAGTGTTGGCCCTTTGTAGATGTTAGGTCGTCGGGGTTGGGTTTTGGAGTCGCGTTGGTTCGTCACTGTTTGAGATACTCTGAGAAATGCTTTGATGGGCCCTCTGCTTGTCAGGGTGTCCCACTTCTTCATCTCTCCCCTTTTCCTCACTTTCTAGTGGTGACTGAGGTTGTCATCTTACTCTTTCCTCTAGTCCTAACAAAACTTTAGGATGTGTTTCGCTCGATGGCCTCTTAGAGTTTAGTGCTACTGAAAGACTAAGAATGAGTAGACACGCTATAATGCATACATTTAAGTTATACACACTACGCCTATGGAGGATCTAGGAGAATGTACCTGTGTTTGTGCCTCGTTGACTGCGTTTCGTGTGTGTTGGTGCGGTCGGCTCTTGGCTGAAGTCATCTATGGTTAGTCACACTCTCCTGTGGCACTTCTTAGCTACGTGGCTAGGTTCACCACATGTGTAGCAGCTCTTGATATTGCTTGGTGGAAGGTAGGTCGTCGCAACATCACCTGGGCGTTGAGCAGTTGGGGTCCGGTAGCTCTGGCTTTCATGGCCCATCATCCGGTATTTTGTGCATTGTTTACCTGGTTTGCTTGCGACATGATGGTGCTTGCAGCTGGGGAACAGGGGAGATGTGCCAGCATACTACTTGCAGACTGGACCCACTGATGAGTTGCAATGTTGTGCCCAATGCCCCGACTTCCCACACTTGGAGCACAGTTTGCACTTTTTGTTGCAAGGATGGTGGTATTGACATTTAGTGCAAAGAGGAAAGGCTCCAGCGTGCGTTCTACGAGGCTCGGCTCGGTAGCTGGGACCCTCTTGATTAGCGAAGTCAGTTCTTCGTCTATTAGGGAGAGGGTGGCCGGATTCTTCCTTCGATTCCCTTTGGCTCTTTCCGTCTTCTGTATTCAGCACAATGGGGGTGTTTTCTGGTTGAAGTGTGTCATCGTTGATTTGGCTCACGAAGTCAGGAATGGCAGCGATGAGTTGCTTCGCGATGAGTGTAGCTAGCACGGCAGTCTCCTGTTTGACGCGTGGTTGTTACTTTGGAGGCTATCTGATTACCCCCAAAGTGGAAATGGTTAGTACCTGTGATCAGACACAAGTAACATTTGCAATTGTTCCTATCCTAATTTCTCTACATGAGATCCCTAGGTTATATTCTAGGCCAAACCATTTAAGTAAATGACCTAATTCTCTATAGCCATGGCTCTGATACCAATCTGTCACACCCCGAGCCGGCGGGCCGGATCGGTGATCCGTCGGGCGGAATAGTCCCGAAGCGTGATTTGAATCGGAGTGATCAGATTGTTACATTGCACATGATAATATGAGAATACTAAAATACATTGACAAAATAAAATAAAATTACAATTCTTTTATAGTATTATTATATTACAACTTGACTTGCGCATCTGGGAGGTGACCCAGATGTCTCACAAAATGTCTTGCAGAGGATTCAAGTCTTGAATCTTGTAACCTGTGTGGCCTTGTAAGATTCCATGTAGGAGTTGTAGGTTAGTCTAATGGATCCTATCTTTCTCTCTCTAAAAGTCATCCTGCTTTCATCTGTTCTTCACCTAAGAACATGTAAAATCTGTCAACACTAAGTTGGTGTGTAAATGGTGTTGAAAACACAAATGAATTACATAAGTGCTTAAATCTGAACCTCATTACTGTCACCATCCCAGATCATCGAAGGTAGTTTATGTATAGGGCATACGTAGAGCCAAAACTCAGCCGCCAGCCCAATACCCCTTCGGTGATACATGAGGATGTCCTTAATGGAAATCAGACCTCGTCACTAATGTTCCTCTATTCGACACGACACAACAGATGTTTGGAAAAAAATTTCTTGAGAAAGAAGTGTATGCTTTGTCTCTTGATATAGGAAAACTTGTTTTGTTTGTTTATTTAAAAATCACAAAGTTTACACTCCTTTCTAGTCGATTGACATTGTTTGTTGTGCACTCGTTTGAAAATCATTCAAGACCAGTTCTTGAACATTTGATTGGTTCGAAAACTCATGTTGCTGTTTGTGTGGTATGTCTGTAATATCATCCATGTGATCATTTACCAAACCTAACTGATATGCCCTTGTTGATTAGTTCCCATGGAACTAATCTGAGTTGTTGTTTCACGTATGTATGCGTGTAACGTACCAGCCTCGGCGCTGGAGGTTGGTTAGACCTATGGTACCATCTACTGTAACATCCCGAAATTTTAATACAAGTTACTTGAACTTACAAATGGGTAACGAATAACAAGCTTGAAGTAAGATAGACGAAAAATAAACAAATTGGGGCTGCGGGTTCGTGTACTCGACATTGGGATTTCGAGTACACTGTACTCGAAGCCTGTATTCGAAAATCCATAATTTCGAGTACAAGACACTTCCTATAAATAGTAGTGCCTTGGGAAATGTGCGAACCTTTGGCTGGAAGCTCATCTGCTCTCGAGTACACGAAGTTTAAGTCCAAGAATTTCAAGAATCAAACTTTGATCGACCAAACGAAGTAGGAAACGCACGGGATTCTACCAGGAGGATCAGCTACCTTCAAGTAAGTGATTCATGTATAGAAAGCTGGATTTTTATACAAAAGTTAGGATGGTTAAACAAAGGGTAAACTTATGCATAAAGCTCACACCTTTATGCATAAAGTTCATAACTTTGAGGTTCCAATACGTTGGTAACAACATAAGGAACCTAGAACTAGCTCCCCAAGGTCTTAGATGAATTTCTGAGATGTTTAAAGACAACAGTAACGAGTATACGAAATCCTGCACAAAGGGTACTCGAAATCATACTTAGAATTTCGAGTATGGTCATTTCGAGTAGAGCATTTCGAGTACAAGAAGTTCGAATACGGTACTTTCGTGTACCCTAGTTCGAATACACATAACAGTTCGAGTACATCAGGTTTCGTGTACTTTGGGTGTTTCGTGTACTTTGGGCATTTCGTGTACTAGTATTTCGAATACTCATGGATTTCGTGTACATGAGGACTTAATGGATTTCAAGGGTTTCGAACACTTAGCTAAGTGTCGAGGACTTGGGTTCAGCAGGGGGAACTAGTAGGCTATGGGGACTTAGAATATTTTCTAGGTCCAAAGAACGTAACGTAATGTAATGAGATGATGTAACGGATGTAGGATCCCGGGTCTTAACTAAGGAGTCCGGTTAAGAAGACAAGGATCCGTTATCAGGTGAGTTCTAGACGCCCTATTCTATGTTTAATGTTTTGGGCTGGCATACATGCTTATGGTTATGTCTATGATGTTATGTGCCTATGATGATAATGAATGAATGACGGTATGCACTGACTATGTATGCATGTTAAGGTACTAATATGACTATTGCATGAAAGTATGCTAAGAATGATGAATGCATGTTAGTAAGTTATGATGATAACCTGAATGATATCAGGCTACGATGATAAATATGGATGTTATGTGGTAATGAAATCCTAGGTATGCTATGATGAAAGTATGATGTTATGATAATTACATGCTAGCAGAATGTGTTTATGTTGCCACGATGAATGATATGATGACGTGCTGCTAGCATGACATGTGCATGGTGCTAGGATGTTATGATGATATGATACTAGCATACCCTGTATGAGAAATCCTATGTTATTAGGATAATGATACGATGTTATGCGGAAATGATGATATGGTGCTAGTGTATCATGTCATGATGAATGATGGTGCTCCCGTAATTGTTACGGGGTAAGTATGAGGTTGCTCCCGTACTCGTTACGGGGTAAGTATGATGGTTGCTCCCGTACTCGTTACGGGGTAAGTATGATGGTTGCTCCCGTACTCGTTACGGGGTAAGTATGATGGTTGCTCCCGTACTCGTTACGGGGTAAGTATGATGGTTGCTCCCGTACTCGTTACGGGGTAAGTATGATGGTTGCTCCCGTACTCGTTATGGGGTAAGTATGACGTTGCTCCCATATTCATATGGGGTAAGTATGGTTGCTCCAGTACTTGCTACTGGGTAAGTATGGGTCTGTAGAACGCTTCGGCGGGACAGATCAACGGTTATGGAGCCTTGTGCCGGCATAAGCCCACTGTTCGAATGGTAACAGTGGAATGTATGATGATGATGATGTAAGAATGTTATGTGCTAAGGTTATGGTCTATGAGTATGAGATGATGTATATGTTAAGTATGTTTAATGTTGTTTCATGAAAACTAGAACTCACCAGCGTAAGCTGACTTGATTTAGCATGTATGTCAGGTTGAAGGTATGATAAGAGAAGGCATGGAGCTCGGGCATAGAGTCATACGATCCGGTGGTTTTGGCAATCCGATGTGATTTTGATATAGACATGTTATTGATATCTGTTTATCAGACTATGTTTACATTTCCGCTGCATGATTATGAAAGTTTTTAGTTTAAGAGCTATGTGTTATGATGAAAACCAACCTCTGTGAGGTGCCCGGTTTCGGGGCCTCACAAGTTGGTATCAGAGCCATAGTTTGAGAGATCTTGGCATCCCAAATGCCAAGACTTAAACTGAGAATGGGATTAATGGATGCGGATTGCCAACCACAGATGACGGATGCCACGAGTTGAATGTTTATGTATGAGTTAAGGGTTAGATGTAATGTTATGAAAGTAGTTAGTGTCATGCACATTGAAGAGATGGGATGGGAAACATTTAGAGCCTATGAGTTGGGTAAATGGTTAATAACACTTGATCAACGTCGTTAACAATTTACAAAACTTATTCCGTGCTAAACTGATTCCTGTACTGACTCATCAATTGTTGCATCCTATAAATAGTTAGATGGCTGGACAAAAGGGTAGACCGCGAAAGAAACCACAGGAACCTGAAGAACCACATGTCGAGAATGAAGAACCTGTCAATGAAGGCGACCACGAGCACAACGAGCAACCAGAGATTGAAGAAGAGTTCACTCTTGAGCCTATCGTGGTGAAGGCTATTTCTGATGAGGTCTGCAAGATAATGGATGAGAAACTACCAGCCTTGATTGCTAAGGCACTGAAGGATGCTCTAAAAGACAAGTCGGAAGGAACCAAAGAGAGCACCAAGGAAGCTGAGGTGGTGATCATCGAGACAAAGAGCGGTGATTCTATGGCGGGGAAACTGAAGGGCTGTGACTACAAGTCCTTTAAGGGATGCAACCCACCAACCTTTGATGGGAAGAAGGACGCAGTGGCCACCTGCCACTGGACTTCTGCAATGGAGGCTCTCATCTCCATCAGTGAGTGCCGAATTGACCAAGCTGTCAAGTTTGCAGCTCACTCTTTCGTTGAGGAGGCACTTCACTGGTGGAACACCATCAAGCAATCCAAGACTACTGATGACATGGAGAAGATGACCTGGGATGATCTCAAGGAACTGGTTACTAAACAGTTTTGTCCCAAGAATGAACTCGATAAGGTTGAAAGGGAGTTTCTGGTTTTGAAGGCTGGAAGTCTGAACCACCGCCAGTACACGTCGAGGTTTAATGAGATGGCTAGACTGGTTCCTCACTTAGTTTCTACCGAGGAACGCAGGGTGAAGTTGTACATGGAGGGTTTACCTCCGAAGGTTCGGATACATGTGAAGGCGAATGCTCCCAAGACTTATGACTCCACTGTGGAGCTCAGTGGCATAGTTTGGGATGATGTTATGTCTGCCGAGCCAGCCAAAGAAGAAGCAAAGGTGAAAGAGTCCTCCGGGACTAAGAGGGGTCGAACAGACCAACGAAAGTTCTCAAGCAAGAAGGCTAAGCGAGAGGAGATGGGCCAATGCAACAAGTGTGGGAAAAGCCACACGGGACAGTGCCTGGTGGGCACTAATTTATGTTTCAGGTGTGGAAAGACGGGGCACTTTTCTAGCAGTTGCCCGAATGCTACTCGATGCTTCAACTGCAATGGATTAGGACATATGTCCAAGGATTGCAAGCTACCACGGGCCTATGCGACGGGCTCGGATAAGAAAGAGGAGAAAGGAAAGGAGAAGCAGAAGGCTAAAGCACGAGCCTTTACGATGACGAAGGATGATGCGATTGTGGACCCTGACGTGGTCACAGGTACCTTTTCTATCAACAATATTCCTGCTTCTGTATTGTTTGATTCTGGTGCCAGTATGAGTTTTGTGTCTTCTACTTTCTGTGATGGGTTATCTGGGAAGGTTAAGAAGATAGATCGGGTATTTGATGTAGAGACGGCTATTGGTAAGATGACCAGGGTGACTGAGGCTATTGATGATTGTTACGTTGAGATAGAAGGTCATAGGTTCCCTGTCCGATTGTTTCTTATTACCTTAGGAGGATTCGATGTGGTTTTGGGTATGGACTGGTTAGCCAAATATGAGGCTAACATTGTATGTCGACGAAAGATGATACGTTTACGTGCGATGGATGGGAGCTCCGTGACGGTTTATGGTGATAAAGCGATGTACGCGCCAAAGATCATTTCGATGATCCAGGCTGATGTTATGATGCGGCGAGGGTGTGTAGCCTACTTGGCCTACGCGATTGAGGAACGTACGGATACGAGGACGATTGATGATGTTCCCGTGGTGTGTAACTTCCCCGATGTATTCCCTGAGGAATTGCCTGGATTACCACCCGAACGGGAAATTGAGTTCCAGATCGACTTAGTGCCGGGGGCACAACCCGTTGCCAAAGCACCTTACCGTTTAGCTCCAACCGAGATGAAGGAAATGATGACCCAGCTACAAGAACTCCTTGATAAAGGTTTTATACGACCGAGTGTCTCTCCGTGGGGAGCACCGGTGCTGTTCGTTAAGAAGAAGGATGGAAGTATGCGTATGTGTATTGACTACAGGGAACTGAATAAGTTGACCGTAAAGAACAGGTATCCTCTACCTAGAATTGATGACTTGTTCGATCAATTGCAAGGTGCAAGCTGGTTCTCGAAGATAGATCTCCGATCCGGTTACCATCAGTTGAAAGTTCGAGAGCAGGATATTCCAAAGACTGCTTTCCGTACGCGTTATGGACATTACGAGTTTCTCGTTATGTCGTTTGGATTGACGAATGCTCCTGCAGCATTTATGGATTTGATGAACAGGGTATGTCGACCGATGCTGGACCGATCGGTGATAGTGTTTATTGACGATATTTTGATTTATTCAAAGAACGAGGGAGACCATGCTTGCCACGTACGTGAGGTATTGGAAATCCTGAGGAAAGAGGAACTTTATGCTAAGTTCTCCAAATGCGCTTTCTGGCTACGAGAGGTACAGTTTCTGGGTCACGTGGTGAACCCAGAAGGCATTATGGTAGATCCAGCTAAAGTTGAAACGATTATGAAATGGAGTCCTCCAAAGTCACCGACAGAAGTACGCAGTTTTCTTGGTTTGGCCGGTTACTATCGGAGATTCATTCAGGACTTCTCCAAGATAGCGACGCCACTGACGAAGCTCACGAAGAAAGACGTAAAGTACGAATGGGGTCCAAACCAAGAACAAGCGTTTTCAGTGCTGAAGGAGAAACTTACCCAAGCTCCTGTTCTAGCACTGCCGGATGGGAATGATGATCTTGTTGTGTATGCCGATGCGTCACGACAAGGGTTGGGATGTGTTCTAATGCAAAGGGGAAGGGTGATAGCTTATGCTTCGCGCCAGCTGAAGATTCATGAGGCTAACTACCCGACCCACGATCTTGAACTCGCTGCGGTGGTGTTTGCATTGAAAATATGGAGGCACTACTTGTATGGAGTACGGAGTACCATCTATACCGACCACAAGAGCTTGAAGTACTTCTTCGAGCAAAAGGATCTGAACATGAGGCAGAGACGATGGCTTGAGCTGCTAAAGGATTATGATTGTGATATTCTATATCACCCGGGAAAGGCCAATGTGGTGGCGGATGCTCTGAGTCGCAAGACTGATCATCCTGCCATACGAGTAAAATCGTATAGTTTGGTGATAACGCCAGACTTTCTGAACGAGCTCAAGCAGGCGCAACAGGATGGATTGAAAGAAGAGAATGTGGGTTTTGAACGCGTCTTCGGACAAGTCAAGAACTTGGAAGACAATGACCATGGGATAAAGCTACGATTCGGTCGAATGTGGGTGCCCAGAAATGGGGACATTCGAGCGAGGATTTTAGATGAAGCCCATAAGTCACGTTACTCGGTGCACCCCGGTGCGACGAAGATGTATCAAGATCTTCGACAGGATTATTGGTGGCCGGGCATGAAGTTTAATGTGATGCAGTATGTGAACAGGTGCCTTACTTGTGCGCAAGTCAAGGCTGAACATCAGAAGCCCTACGGATATGTGCAACCTCTAGAGGTACCAGAATGGAAATGGGAACACATCACCATGGATTTCATCACCAAGCTACCAAAGACAGCTAAGCGACATGATACCATATGGGTGATTGTGGACCGACTGACGAAGAGTGCACATTTCCTTCCTATCAGGGAAACGTATACGTCCGAAAGGTTGTCTGAGTTGTTCGTAAAAGAGATTGTGACCAGACATGGAGTTCCTGTCTCCATTGTGTCAGATCGGGATACGAGGTTTACTTCCAGATTCTGGAGACAGTTTCATGATGCTATGGGAACGAGGTTAAATATCAGTACCGCCTATCACCCTCAGACTGATGGACAGTCAGAAAGGACTATCCAAACGTTGGAGGATATGCTTAGGGCGTGCATTATCGATTTTGGAGGAAGCTGGGATGACCACTTGCCCTTGGTGGAGTTTTCATATAACAACAGCTATCACTCCAGTATCGGAATGCCCCCATATGAGGCGTTGTACGGACGACGATGTAGAACCCCGGTATGCTGGGGTGAAGTTGGACAGAAAGAAATGGGAAACAAGGCTGCTGTGATTGATATGGCAGAAAAGCTACGGGTGATAAAAGCACGTATGAAGGCTGCACAAGATCGCCAAAAGTCCTACGCTGACAAGCGCCGGAGACCGATCGAGTTTGATGTTGGCGATCGAGTGTTGCTGAAAGTATCACCATGGAAGGGAATCATTCGATTCAGAAAGCGAGGCAAGTTGAGTCCGAGGTACATTGGACCATTTCCGATAAAGGCAAGGGTAGGGAAGGTCGCGTATCGGCTGGACCTACCAGAGGAGCTGAACGAGATTCATCCTACCTTTCACGTGTCGCATCTTAGGAAGTGCTTGGCAGACGAGCAGGCGCATGTTCCTTTAGATGACATTGAGGTAGATAATCGACTGAACTACATTGAGGAACCAGTTGCCATCGTAGATACGAAGGAAAAGCAACTACGGAATAAAACGGTTCGTCAAGTAAGAGTTCAGTGGAAGCATCGGAAGGGTTCAGACACGACGTGGGAATTGGAAGACACGACGTGGGAATTAGGATGGTTAAACAAAGGGTGAACTTATGCATAAAGCTCACACCTTTATGCATAAAGTTCATAACTTTGAGGTTCCAATACGTTGGTAACAACATAAGGGACCTAGAACTAGCTCCCCAAGGTCTTAGATGAATTTCTGAGATGTTTAAAGACAACAGTAACGAGTATACGAAATCCTGCACAAAGGGTACTCGAAATCATACTTAGAATTTCGAGTATGGTCATTTTGAGTAGAGCATTTCGAGTACAAGAAGTTCGAATACGGTGCTTTCGTGTACCCTAGTTCGAATACACATAACAGTTCGAGTACATCAGGTTTCGTGTACTTTGGGTGTTTCGTGTACTTTGGGCATTTCGTGTACTAGTATTTCGAATACTCATGGATTTCGTGTACATGAGGACTTAATGGATTTCAAGGGTTTCGAACACTTAGCTAAGTGTCGAGGACTTGGGTTCAGCAGGGGGAACTAGTAGGCTATGGGGACTTAGAATATTTTCTAGGTCCAAAGAACGTAACGTAATGTAATGAGATGGTGTAACGGATGTAGGTTCCCGGGTCTTAACTAAGGAGTCCGGTTAAGAAGACAAGGATCCGTTATCAGGTGAGTTCTAGACGCCCTATTCTATGTTTAATGTTTTGGGCTGGCATACATGCTTATGGTTATGTCTATGATGTTATGTGCCTATGATGATAATGAATGAATGACGGTATGCACTGACTATGTATGCATGTTAAGGTACTAATATGACTATTGCATGAAAGTATGCTAAGAATGATGAATGCATGTTAGTAAGTTATGATGATAACCTGAATGATATCAGGCTACGATGATAAATATGGATGTTATGTGGTAATGAAATCCTAGGTATGCTATGATGAAAGTATGATGTTATGATAATTACATGCTAGCAAAATGTGTTTATGTTGCCATGATGAATGATATGATGACGTGCTGCTAGCATGACATGTGCATGGTGCTAGGATGTTATGATGATATGATACTAGCATACCCTGTATGAGAAATCCTATGTTATTAGGATAATGATACGATGTTATGCGGAAATGATGATATGGTGCTAGTGTATCATGTCATGATGAATGATGGTGCTCCCGTAATTGTTACGGGGTAAGTATGAGGTTGCTCCCGTACTCGTTACGGGGTAAGTATGATGGCTGCTCCCGTACTCGTTACGGGGTAAGTATGATGGTTGCTCCCGTACTCGTTACGGGGTAAGTATGATGGTTGCTCCCGTACTCGTTACGGGGTAAGTATGTGGTTGCTCCCGTACTCGTTACGGGGTAAGTATGATGGTTGCTCCCGTACTCGTTACGGGGTAAGTATGATGGTTGCTCCCGTACTCGTTACGGGGTAAGTATGATGGTTGCTCCCGTACTCGTTACGGGGTAAGTATGACGTTGCTCCCATATTCATATGGGGTAAGTATGGTTGCTCCAGTACTTGCTACTGGGTAAGTATGGGTCTGTAGAACGCTTCGGCGGGACAGATCAACGGTTATGGAGCCTTGTGCCGGCATAAGCCCACTGTTCGAATGGTAACAGTGGAATGTATGATGATGATGATGTAAGAATGTTATGTGCTAAGGTTATGGTCTATGAGTATGAGATGATGTATATGTTAAGTATGTTTAATGTTGTTTCATGAAAACTAGAACTCACCAGCGTAAGCTGACTTGATTTAGCATGTATGTCAGGTTGAAGGTATGATAAGAGAAGGCATGGAGCTCGGGCATAGAGTCATACGATCCGGTGGTTTTGGCAATCCGATGTGATTTTGATACAGACATGTTATTGATTTCTGTTTATCAGACTATGTTTACATTTCCGCTGCATGATTATGAAAGTTTTTAGTTTAAGAGCTATGTGTTATGATGAAAACCAACCTCTGTGAGGTGCCCGGTTTCGGGGCCTCACATCTACGTTACTGTCGGTTGACCCGCATCAACTAATGGTAAGTGTCTCTAAAGGGAATTTCCTCAGAAAATCCTTGATGTGTATGTTGTGTGGACACATGCTCTAGTGAATTACCCAGACAGATACCATGTAAAATTTGTTGTTTGTTGATTTTGGATGTGTGACCTCAGCTCTCGAGCTGTGTCCGTTCACCTCTTGGTTGGGCACAAAGCCTCGGACTGTCGTGATTAACGAAAACTTGTGTAAAACTCTGTACCAAATCCTCAAAATTGTTTTTGAGTTTGAAAACTTTGTTGATGAGGCAATGAACGCTCAGTAAAATGATTGAAAATGCACTTATTCGAGTAACATTCGAATAAGATGTTGCAGTTTGATCTTTTCATTTAAATTATTTGAAATTGACTCATATTTGATTATCATTCGAATAAGAGGGTTCATGTTCTCAGCCACAAATGATTTGAAATGCAATAAGTTAAAGACAAGGGGTCTATGAACTCACCTGGGGTTATGGGTCGTCGATGCTACTCACGATATGTTCTCTCAGTTTGAATCATGTGTTATAAATTAGTTAGCTAGGTGTTGGATGGTTTTGTGTTATGTGTTTTGATGCGATTTTGTAACATATGTTTTTATTTCGTTTTATCTTGATCAGATTTAAAATTTGGTCTAAGGTTCGGTTCTATCAATACGAATGGTGTATGATAGGACATTCAACACTTAACCATTTTTGGGCTTCTCTTGGTGTGAATGGCCTATTCGTGCGAATGACCTTCATTCACACGAATGGAATGATGCGGATGCATAATCTCATTCTAGTGCTCCATTCGTGCGAATGTGTCTTCATTCGTATGGTTGTCCCGTGCGAATGAGTCCATGTCATTCGTGTGATTGCTCATTCGTCCAGCAGCTCATTCTGGCGACTTTTCTCGGTGAATGAGGTATTTCCTTCGCACGAATGAGCCCTTTGTATGGCTCATTCGCCTGCAGATTCACCAAGAAAGCCATTTTTGAAATCGGTGGTTGTTTGTGGTGTTTTCACGGTTAAAAAAGATGGTAAAACGTTTTAGAGTGTTTTGGCGCAAAGGATCGGTGTTAATACTTACCGTGGAGCGCATATTTGACCAAAATGAGTTGAAAATGATGGAAATCATGAAATGAAGATGTTGGGGTTGGAATACACACTAATTGGACGATGAAATGGTCCAATTTCGTGTGCAAATGGCCGAAAAATCGAGAGGGCAAAAGAGGGTTTCGGTTGAGAGAGTTGGGTGAAAAATGCGTTTGAAAAACAAATGTGTTGCTTTTATAGATGTGTTGTGGCACGAATGAGTCATTCGTACGAATGACTCCCATTCGGCCTAATGACTCTGTGGCTGTAAAGCTTCTCTGAATAAACCTATTCGTACGAATGAGTGTCCATTTTTACGAATGGCTGTGTGTGTTTAAATTTTTGATTGTTTATTAAATTGTTTTGGTGAGGTTTTGTTAAAATTGTTATTATTTTATATCAGCGTTAAAAGACTCACGCTGACATGTGTATGAATCGTCACCCATACAAAAGTAGCGTGGATTTAACTGCTGACATTGTTTTGTACTTTAAAGATATCATTTAGTGTATCAAATCTAATGACATATCCGCATGAATTGTCACCCATGTCGATATCTCGTTGGACCGACACTCCAAATGTTATCCATTCAGATTTCGTTCGTTGTTATCCCTAACGAGGCGTTTGTCTTTTCTTCTGATTCATGTTTGTGTGATTCAATGGATTTTCCTAATTGTCTTAGGAATAATCTGTGTATTTTGATTGTTGTTTATTATCGCTATCGTCACTCTCGCAACAGTCTCCTACACCGTGGTTGTGTACACCCTTGGATTTCAGAATCATGTTAGCTCGTATACCGGTTGTAACACCTTCCACTTCATCAGTTCCTGTACATACTTCACCGCTAGTTACTCCACCTGTGACATAGTCTGCACCGTCATTTGCATTTACCGATATCAGTGCTATTTTCACTGACAGTTTTGCCACCCAATCTACACAGATATTAGTTCTTCAATCACAAGTTGAAGAATTGTAGGCGAAGAATGTTCAGTTGAAGTCAAGAGTTAATGCCTTGGAGGATACTGTTGATGAAATGACTAAGAAGACATCTTTAATCATTCCTTTGCAGGATCAACTGAGTTTACTACAGGCTCAGGTTGATGCCCAGCATAAGACTCAGCATTTACTAAATCAAACTGAGTTAGTTTCTTTCAGGATTTTGAATAAAAATATTACAGACTTGATAACCGGTTCTGTCAAGGTATTCAAAGGACATCAATGATGAATTGAATAGTTCTTCAACTCTGGGGGAGAATACATGTAGAGTTGAAGCAACTATGCCATTACAGCAGGGAAATAAAGATGATGATCAAGATGATCCAGTAGTGGTCCTTCCGGAAATGATCATGTTACTGTGCATAAGGAAGTTTCTACTACAGTTCAATCTGTATCTTAGGGAGAACTAGTAGGAAAATCAACCACAGCTGACAAGGGCAAAGAAAAGGTACAAGAAGTTGTAGAGATGATTGATGATCAAGAACCAATTCATGTGGATTTGATGATAGATGCTCTTATGGATATAGATGATGATCTTGGTTTGTAATAACCATGAACAAAACAGGTAATTACTTTCCCAAGATTAAATTACGTTTGAAATTTCGGATAATCGTTAAATAAATAGAATGCGACTAAGCACATATATGGGCATATATGTGTATGTAAAAACATGATATACAAATAGTGTATGCATGCACACGTAAAATATAGGGAAAATACATATCATTCTTAACAAATAATCCAACTTAAACGAATCATCCATTTTCTAAGTTATTAAATCATCATACATTGGAATCTATTATCTCAGCCAAAACCCCACCCCCTTTCTTTCTTCCTAACCTTTGAAGCTCACGATTTAACCAAGGAAAAGGAAACATGGACCATTCAAAATTATCATAAAATAAAGAAGACAAATGAATTGATAAATTAAAAATTATGAAAATTGCTTCTAGCCTATTCTCTTTCTTTTCTCTTGAAGCAATCGGCCAAACCACTTTTCCTTCTCCAAAATATCGATCAACATGGACAGCCCTTGGAACCAATTCCATCAGTTGAGCACCTCAAAATGCAAGGTTCAAAATATAACATGATACCTATACTAAGTGGTAGGGAAACTAGGACAAGAAAGGTTAATAATCAAACTTTTTACACAAGGACAGCAGCAATATATGAATTCTGACAGCAAAAGATCCACTTTTTATTTGCGTGTTCTGCCAGCCGAAGACTTCTATCACCTTCCATGGGAACCTTCTAAAAACTGCAGCAGAAAAGAAAGATCTCATCAGAAAATAACATCATGTCAAAGCTAATGAGGAAGTAAAGATCCATCAAATTCTAACTAGATGGTTTCCCCCTCATTTCTAACTTCAAATCCAGCCCCCATTCGCCTATAAATACCAACCTTAGGAAGGAACAAGATCACACCACAACAAAACTCTAATCTTTTCTGAAACTCACGGCATCAGCAGCAACACACCACTGCTGTGTTCGACCCAAAGCAAAGCACCTCAGCCCTTAGCTCTCTAGAACAAGCTCTCATCCCTTTGATCAGTTCCCTATCGACTAGAAACCGCCAACCCTCTTACGAAAACTTTCGGCAAAGAACGGCTTCAGAAGAAACCAAAAGAGCAGCCTACAACAAGGAAGAAACCGACCTGTTGTACCAGCATTCTCTCGACTATTGCAGCGCAAGAACTCGTGACTTCATCTTAAACCCTGCTTGCTGAAGGTACGACATCATCTTCACAAACATAAGCTCGCATCTTCTTAAACCAACCTTTAACATTTATAACTTGAAAATATCAAAACCCTGTTACCACGAGTTCACGGTTTTACAACCAAGACCTTGTCAAAAAAAAAATATATATATATACATATCTAGACATCAACCCATGGTTACCAGGAGGTCACGTAATAAGAAAGAACTTTGCATGAAGGTGTGCTCATAAGCCATGGTCATGCATATGGATGAATAAAAACAAACCAACCAATCCCTCCTAAAAACCCACTGTTCGAAAATAGGCATAAAGAATACAACATAATCAGGAAATAAAACCTTGTTAAAAACACATCAAGGGTTAAGGTGGGTATGTAAGAATCATTTAAAAGATATGAGAATGTGAGAGGAATTATAAGCCTAGATCTATAATTTCGCATACATATATACAAAGTAATATGTTCACATATTGTTGAAGCCTTTCATTTTGAATAATTATAAGGACATATATAATTATGTACACTTGTAAGTATATATGCATCGACTGAACCTAGTAATTTGATATGTACATGAACCTAAGTTTCAAGATCAAAACCTTATAAGGCCCAAATGAAATTATGGTAAAAAAAAAACATATATATATATATATATATAAAAGAATAAATAAAAGACTTAAGAGAATAGTTACAAGAATATATATATATATATATATATATATATATATATATATATATATATATAAAAGCTTATGAGAAACACCCATTAAACAAATAATATGAAGAACTAGAACTAAAATACAAGAATAAGTGTGTAAACAAATTAACCCTAAGCGAATCTCAAAGAGTTACACTAGAAGTCGGAGACAACCGACAAATTTGGGTAAAGCATTGACCCTATCGACCCACTATTTTGTAGGGCTTACATAGGACAGTTTCGTCAACCCAAGAACGCAAGACTCGTCTCACTATTAAGGTGAGTTTTCGTAGCCCCTTTTTATGCTATTTTAACTTTTGGGGTGTTATGCATGTTACAAGAATTATTTATACAAGAATTATTTATACAAGAATTTTGCACATGATTATGATGTTATTGCATAAGACAAGAATTTATCACTTAAATGACCCTACTCTCTACACGACCATTTAACTCACATTGTTGAGCCGATGGATTAATATAAGTTAGTACTAGCGAGGCTTGACAAACCTCCATTCATGGTTGGTCGCACCAACTCCCAATTCATGATTTATGAATGGTATATTTCCAACAAGAACTATTGTTTTGTGATAAGACAATTAGCAAGAAACAGGGTATACAAGAAGTTAAAGGTATGGTTGTGGACTTATGCAAGTTCATCAAAAATATGTGTTTATCTATTAACCAATTTGAACTAGTTTATCGAGTCGTAAAACCTACGATCTCACCAACAATATGTTGACCCTTTTCAATTTAACATGCATTTCAGGGAATTAGAAGCAACAAGTTGCGTGGGGAAGTTAGCATGCATTTATTTTGGAATACAAATGAAGATTTGATTATATTACCTGTCTAGATGTAGGTCATATGATGTTAGGAATCTTCAAGCTTGTATTGAGACTACCTTATTTTGTAAACATGAACCTTGATATGTTAAATGCATGATTTTGAATTCTCTCATATGCAATGTTCTCAAGATATACAGTTTCGTTACATCCTTGCAATTCCGCCGTTGGCGAGGGTGTGACATGGTTATTATGATCAAGATGATGGAGATTATGTATTAGATGTTGATCTTAGATTAAATGAAAAAGAATATTATTTTGCACCAATCTTTGAAGATATCAATGAAGTGCATGATGAAGAATTGGAAGAATGAGAATGGTTTCCTGTAATGGAAGTTAGAGATTTATTCATGGATCTTGATTGGGAAGAAATGATGATAAAGGAGAAGATTGAAAATAATATTGTTGATTGTATTACAAAGTGTTTTGAAGAAGAGCTGAAAGAAAAGAATGTTGCAGAGCCTAGTATTGAAGAAGAACCTAAAGCTTTGACAACAGTTGAAGTAATTCAAATGTCCAAAGATGCTCTTGCTTCTTCTCCTTAAAGTCCAGCTTTGAAGAAAAAATACAGGAATAAATCAAAATGTATTGCGAAAATTTTGGCATGGAAATTTGAGTTTGATAGCAATCTCTTTATAATAAAGAGATGGTGTACGATATTTTAAGAAGTCAATAAAGTGTTTTCACCAATTTCCATTGTGTGAACTCGGGGTTTTTAGCAGAGATTCGTTTAATAAACCCAACCAATCATTATATGGCTAGTCTGATTGAAAGGATAATAAGAAAAGAGGTTCGCACCATGAAGTTTGAGTTATTAAAACCTCAAAAGCTGAAGAAAATTCCTATCATTGAGAATTTGGATTGGATTACCAGGAAGTGGAAGGTGCGATATGAATTCAAGCCTGTTAAATATTTAAAGATAATTGCTCTTTTAAAGTTTAATTTATGTATTATGAATAACCTCAATTTATGGTATTTAGATGGTTATACTTCTAGAGTTGTATGTCAAGATGCAAATAAAATGGAGTTGTGCAGAATATTTGATCCTATCCATTTGATTAATCTTTCAGAACATGACCAAAGGAAATTACAAATAAAACAAATACAATATCATAAGGATCACAGAGATGAAGCTATGCAGTTCAAGAATGTGATAGATGTATGTATCAAGCACAAAATTTGTGCCGGTAGTCTAGATACCTTCAAAGTGGAAAGAATGAAGATCATCACTGAACTGTTGCTAAGGGGGAGTTTGTTAGTTGCGACATCACTGTACTTTCGGTTGTCCGTACGTCCGTACATCCGTACGAATGTACTGTTACGACCGGAGATTTGTAATTATTAATGATAATGAATTATTGATTTTCATTACTGATATTATCACTGTGATGGTATGCATGTCTATGATTTATTATACGCGTAAACCACGGGAAGTTTAGTTGTAATTCAACTAAACAGGCCTGTAGTGTTTATCGCAGTGGCCTATTATTGATGATGATGAATTAATGGTCTGAGCATGGATTGGGGATGGAACTGGGAGTTTGTTTGAGTCTGGTTGCTAAACATAGCCAAGGACCCATGGACATGGTTTATCGAAATAGCGGTGGGACGGTGGCTAGGGCAGTTGCGACTGACCCTTACATATGCCCTATATATATGCATATTTCGGTCTATCATGGATGTGTCAGTGACTAGGGTTTAGTGGGGTTTTGGTTTGGGAGTTTAATATTTAAGTTAATAAATAATGGGAATTAATTACGCGAAGTGAGGTTACGAACATTACTTAAACGCGAATATTAATTCAGAAATGTTAACTTAATAAATGTATTCGAGTGGGTGACGATTCACACGAATATAATTATTAAGAATAATATTCTGAAACGATATTCCATAAATCGTAAATCAAATCGAAATACGATACGAGCGTCGGATTCGCAAAGGTGACGATCTTTACGAATACGTACGCGAGTAACGCGTTTCGATGAGATAATTAAATAATATTTAACGATATTAAATTGATAAATAAAAACTAAAAATATTTATTAGGAATTACAACCTAAAACAAATTCGAATAGATTAATTATTTAAATCATTGATTTTACTAAAATAAATGATGATCTCTTATTTCAACGAGTTTATTTAAATTCACTTTATTTATAACGAAATGTGATTACTTAAACACTTAAAGGTTTTAAATACATTTACGAACAAAACCGAGAAATTTAAGAAATTTATCGCGAATAAACGAGACCGATCACGCGGTGACATGACGGGGTATAAAGAAGATGAAAGACATCATCTTCTTCATTTATTAAACCCTTACTCTCTCTCTAGCTTCCATTTTCGTCACTTTCACAACACCCAACTTCTCTCTACGATATCTCCTTCATTTCTTGACGGATTTGCGAGATTTTGGCGCCCACGCGTTCGTGTGATCGAGGGGAACAAGAGGATACCAAGAAACCCAGCTGTTGATCACGATTTACAGGTGAGAAATCCAGTTACTTTTCGGTTTTTGGGTTTGAAAACCCTAATCGGGCTTAACTAGTATAGTGTGTAAAAATCTTGGTTTGTAATGTGTTGATCGAGTTGTTATAGAAATGAGGGAAGTCATAAACGACCTTAGCACCATATATCGCGATGATGATGATGATGTGAGTGCAGGTCAGCGAACCAGCGTGGGATGGCGAACCTTAGGCTCCAAGGCAGTCGATCGGCGAGCCTTGCTGCCTCTTTAGCCGAACCCACGACCTCACAGCTCCTGGCCGAACCCTCCTTCATGGTTCACGAACCCTAGCTGGGCGGGAAACTTAGTGCCGAACCCTAGGACTAGGCGAACCCCAAGCCCACGAGCTACGAACCTGTATTCAGCAAGGTTTTAGGGTGGCGAACCCATAGGGAGCCGAACCCTTTCTGGCCTCTCGAACCTATTAGGGACGAACCCTGGACCAGTTGGATTTCACGAACCCTCTAGGGTTGAAGGTTCGTGATCAGCGAACCCTTGGGCCATACTTTCAGTTGGTCGAACCTTTGGTGGCCTAGCCGAACCCTAGCACCTCTAGGAACCCACGAACCCTCTTTTCCTTATGTTAGCCGAACCTAGCTGGATTAAGGTATAAGGTTCGCTGCCCAAGGGGTGACCGAACTAAAATTCCTAAAGTTAAAAGGTTAAGGCTAAGGCCATGATGTGTGGATATATATATCTATACATATATAAGCATAGAGGGCCGTAAAAGAGTATCCATGCATGCATGAACACCTACGTGGTTACCACCTTCTAATTGTAACTTGAGTTTTAAGAAACTGAATATTTGTGTGTATGTCAGACTTGGGTCAAAATCAACTTAAACTTGGAATGTTATTGAGCCTTAATTGAAGTGTTATTAACTTAATCAAGGTGGTCAAAATAGTGAACATGCATGCAAATGGATACCTATGACATCATAACAAGTGAATCATTATAACATAGTTAGAAACCAACAAGACTAAACTATGAACTGGAGATACACACTTATAAAAGATTTAAAAGTTATCTTAACTCAGGTTAAGTAAACTAATTTAAGAAAACATTAATGATTAAACTGAAAAAGAGACATTTGTGAATAATCAAGTGAGATGGGACAAGTATACTCATGAGTATGGACGTATATTTAATTTCAGATAGTTGAATAAATCTTGAGTTTATCTACGCGAGCGTGCATAATACAGAATACATAATCCAAGGACTTCAGGTGAGTTCTCATAACCTCCCTTTCTTTAAACTGTTTTGTTTTTAAAACTCGGAGGTGAAGCATGTATACCAAATTCAAATATTATTTTGATAACTCAAGGTTAATACCTGTTTATCAATATGATATTCACGATATAAAATTTATCAATTATTATGGATGGTCTATTATTATTTTATATCCATGTAAGTATTGTTATTGACTCCGGTCAATAACAAAGGTTACAAGTATTGTCACAAACCCCGATAATCATCGCTCTTAATTTCGGTTAATTGCTTTGACATCGTGTATTGTCACGTGGATAATTTCCACATCTGTGAGTCATTGCCTCTGACTTCGGTTAATTGCTTTGACTTCATGTATTGTCACGTGGTTAGCGACCACTCCATGATTCATGTAATTAACTTATGTTAACTACATAAGGAATCATGTATAGTCACGAACATTGATTGAGAATATGAATGATTGAGTTTGGTTGATTTGTTGTGGATTGATTGTCTATGTTTGACTATGATTAATTATGATTGATTATGAATGATTGGTTATGTGATTATGTGATTGTATATGTGTATGATTAATGAATTGGTGGTTGTGTGTTGGATTATCTCTTACAGGTATTCAAATGGAACTTCTCACGAAGATCATAAGTTTTATAACTGTTTCAAATAAGCATTTTCTAAAATCATTTTAAACTTAAACTTTTAAATTCATTTATTAAAACGTTTTCAAAACTACAAAAACTTATGATTACTCACCAACTACTTTGTAGTTGACACTTGATTTTCTTACATGTTTCAGGTGATGGAGACAAGTAGGAATGAAGAGAGGATCTCTTCTATTTTGGACATCATCATCATATAGGATCTTGGACTTAGTTAATTAACTAAATTTCTGGCGATTAGAGTTTAGTTAGTTTAACTAAATCTTTTTGGTGTATTTGACTTACTTGATTCATGATGAACATGATTTTTGTGTAATTATTGTGGTTGATTATATGATACATGATGATTTGATTTAGATGCCCATGAGCTTTTGAACAATCTACACATCCCTCGTGGCATCCCGATGATTCCGCCGTCGGTCGGGGTGTTACAGATTGGTATCAGAGCCTGGGTTATAGGGAATTAGGTTATCAGAAATGGTTGACCTAGTCTATAACCGTAGGATACCCTAGTATGAATTAATTTCATACACTAGTTAGTATATTCAGGATTTCATGCTTATGTGTTTATTACATGTTAACTGAACTCCTGTTATACATCTGATATATATGCTGCTTATTAATTTCTTGCTTACGTGTGCCCTAATGATTCGATAAGGACATGCACGTGGTGTATCGTAAAGGTGGTGGGACGTTGGCTAGGGCAGTTGCGACTGACCCTTACATATGCCCTATATATATACCATTTACGGTACATTGGGTGGATGTCAGTATTGAAGAATGTGGGAACTACCCGTTTGGAAAATTACCTGCTTAAGAAATTAAATGCTTAGGAATTATCTGCTTTAGGAATTATTTGTTTTATCTATAAACTCCAGACAAGGACACACTCGTGGTATACTACAAAGGTGGTGGGACGGTGGCTGGGGCAGTTGCGACTGACCCCTACATATGCCCTATACATATACCATTTGTAGTATATTGGGGGTCTGTCAGTGTCAGGAACTTAGGATATTACTAGGAATTATTGTGAGATGGATGTTGATGGTTTGTTGGTTAAGGTTGGTTTGGATTGACACTTTGGATGATCACACTTGATAAACACTTATAAATTCCCTTATAAAAACATACGGATTGGACACGTAGGGTGCATAGGATTAATGAACGATATGAGCGATTAGTGATGGAATATGGACTTGGGTGATGATATAGACACTTGATGATAATATAAACGCATAGTGATGATACTAACACTTAGTGATGGTATGGACACTTGACAAGAATAAACTATAGGGAGGATATGAACACTTAGTGACAATAAGAGCACTTCGTGATGATATGAACCCTTAATGATGATTATTGACATTGGAATTGATATGGATTTTAGTGAACTTAGACAATTGGGGGAAACTTAATGTCAGGTGAACTTAGACATTAGCTGAACTTAGAAATAGGCAAGCCTACATGTCAGGTGAACTTAGACATTAGGCAAACCTAATGGTCCAAGGGAACTAGAGATCACTTCACTCAAAATTATCCTACTAAGGATAAGGTTTGTGAAATGAGATTTATGATGAAGTACATGACACACTCTACACACTAGCAAGGGCATAATCGTGGTGCAATGGAACGGTGGTGGGACGGTGTAGGGGAGATTGCGATCTACCTCTGCATATGCCCTATATATAAGCTTGTTGCATTGCATTGGGAGGTTGTCAGTGTTAGTATAGAGTGAAGAATGTATAGGATCTAGGAAATAGTTAGTTAACACTAGTTATGACCAACTAGGACACTTAGAATAATAATAGGAAATTATAAACCTTTTTGAGTTTAATGACTGATGGGAGAGAAATATAGTTCCTATATGTAATCCTAATTGTCTAATGGACTCATTTAAACATTGTTTGTATGACTTACGTTGTAAACGGTAGTAACATGTTTCTATTTCCTTCAGAAACATGCCGCCTCGCCGTCACAACGGAGATGATACGAACGCAGAGGATGCTAACGGTAATGCTAACCCTGGCATGCAAGAGTTAGCTAACCTCATCACTGGGTTGGTGAACCAGTTGACTCAAGCCAACCAAAACATCAACCAGAATCGAGGTGGTGCAAACCAGACAACTTGCACATTCAAACACTTCAATTCCTGCAATCCCCTGAAATTTACGGGTGCTGAATCAGCCACTGGTCTGCTGCAGTGGTTTGAGAGTATGGAGAACACCTTCATCAACAACGAATGCCCTGAAAATCTGAAAGTTCGCTATGCCACCAGTGTTTTCCAAAAGAGAGCACTGACTTGGTGGAATGGGGAAAAGCGAACTAGGGGAGTAGATGCTGCCTTAGCATTGACATGGACAGAGGTCAAGACTCTGATGACCACTGAATTCTGTCCTAGAAGCGAGATGAGGAAACTAGAGGCTGAGTTCTGGGAACTCAAGCAGGATAGCGGAGAGAATGTCATCTACAATACTCAGTTTCATGAGTATAGCTTGCTGGTACCTCACTTGGTGACACCCTTGGAAAGGGCGATTGAGAAGTATATCGGCGGGCTGCCGGTGCAGATTCATGATACAGTCTATGGGAGCAATCCCAAAACACTTGAGGCTGCAATCCGGTTATCTGCAACTCTTACTGACAATCACGTGAAGAATGGAACTCTTACTCGAAAGGGATATAAGAAGACTGACACCAAGACTGCTGCAAAGGAAGTCAAAACTGAAGTCAAGTCTGAAGCTGCTAGCTCGTCCAAAAGCAGCAACAAGAAGAGAAAGAATAGGAATTTCATGGTAACTGTACCTGCTGCGAAGTTTGCGCAGCAATCATCAAACAATTCTGCTGCAAGAAGTTACACTGGGAACACTCCCCAATGTAACACTTGCAGATATCATCATGCCCCTAACTTGCCGTGTCGCGTTTGCAACAACTGTGGCAAGTTCGGGCACTATGCAAACGTTTGTCGGAGTGCACCGCAAGCACAAAGGATGCAACAAGCACCGCTTGCACTACCAGCTCCTCAAACTCAACCTATTCCGGCTGTACCCATTCGCCAGGTACCTCAAGCACAGGCAAGAGCCTGTTATGAATGTGGTGAAGTGGGTCACTTCAGAAATCAGTGCCCAAAGTTGACTGGAAATAATCAGAGGGTAGCAAGAGGCCGGGCTTTTCAGTTGAATGCTCCAGCTGCTCAAGCCAACCAGGATGTGGTCAACGGTACATTTCTGATCAACAACTCTTATGCATCTGTCTTATTTGATTCTGGTGCCGATAGGAGTTTCGTTTCATATGATTTTGAATGCTTGCTTGGTAGAACACGTACATACTTAGATAAACCGTTCAATGTGGAGGTGGCTGACGGAAACACTATTGATATTGACACTATTATCGTTGGATGTACGGTGAACTTAAATGATCACGTTTTCCCAATTGATCTCATACCTATGCATCTTGGTAGCTTCGATGTTATCATAGGCATGGATTGGTTAGCCACCCACAGAGCGGAGATTGTTTGTCATGAGAAATATATTCGTATTCCTTTACCTTCGGGTGAAACTTTGAGAATACTTGGAGAAACTGCTAGTCAAGGTCTTAAGCTGATGTCTTGCACTAAAGCACATAAGTACCTTAGAAAGAAATGTATAGCCTTTTTAGCTCACATTGTGGAGAAGAAAGAGAAAGGAAAGAGAATTGAAGATGTTCCAGTGATACGAGATTTTCCAGAAGTCTTTCCAGACGATTTACCGGGTCTTCCACCAGAACGTCAAGTCGAGTTCCAAATCGACTTAGTACCTGGTGCGAACCCAGTAGCCAAAGCTCCCTACAGACTTGCGCCTTCGGAGTTGCAAGAGTTGGCGAGCCAGCTGCAAGAACTTACCGATAAAGGATTCATTCGTCCGAGCCATTCACCATGGGGTGCACCGGTCTTATTTGTCAAGAAAAAGGACGGGTCATTCCGAATGTGCATCGATTACCGAGAATTGAACAAACTCACAATTAAGAATCGATATCCACTGCCGCGCATCGATGATCTTTTCGATCAGCTTCAGGGCTCGGCATGGTTTTCAAAGATCGATCTTAGGTCTGGGTATCATCAGCTTCGCGTACATGATGATGATATTCCCAAGACTGCTTTTAGAACAAGATATGGTCATTATGAATTCCTGGTAATGCCTTTCGGCCTTACCAATGCACCTGCGGTTTTCATGGACCTCATGAACCGTGTTTGCAGGCCATATTTGGATAAATTTGTGATTGTATTCATTGATGATATTCTGATTTACTCAAAGACTAAGGAAGAACACGAGAAACACCTTAAGTTGGTTTTGGAGATCCTAAGAGAGGAGCGACTGTATGCCAAATTCTCTAAATGTGAATTCTGGCTTAAGGAAGTTCAATTCTTGGGGCACATAGTCAACGAATATGGTGTACACGTAGATCCTGCAAAGATTGATGCTGTGAAGAATTGGATTACGCCGAAGACACCGACGGAGATTCGATCGTTTCTTGGACTTGCCGGTTACTATCGGCGGTTCATATCGAACTTCTCCAGAATTGCTGTCCCTCTCACTACTTTGACTCAGAAGAATAGGCCATACGAGTGGGGACCAAAGCAAGAAGAGGCATTTCAGACTTTGAAGCAGAAACTTTGTGATGCTCCTGTCTTGACATTGCCTGATGGAAATGATGATTTCGTGGTTTATTTTGATGCATCCAACCTAGGTCTCGGTTGTGTTCTCATGCAACGAGGAAAGGTTGTGGCTTATGCATCAAGACAGTTGAAGATTCACGAGAAGAACTACACTACACACGACTTGGAACTCGGTGCAGTCGTGTTTGCTTTGAAGATATGGAGACATTATCTTTATGGCACGAAGTGTGTAGTCTTTACTGATCACAAAAGTTTGCAACATATTTTGAATCAGAAAGAGCTCAACATCAGACAACGGAGATGGGTTGAACTAGTGAATGATTATGACTGTGAAATTCGCTACCATCCTGGTAAAGCGAATGTAGTAGCAGATGCGCTTAGTCGCAAAAGTCAAGTTCAGATTCATAGTGTCCGAGTGCACACTAATCTCCGTAATGATGTTCTCACAGCCCAACAACACTCATTAGCTCAAGATAACTTGAAAAATGAGATGTCTTGTGGGGCTGAAATCTTATTGGAAACTAAGGATGACGGTTTGATGTATTATTTGAATCGGTTGTGGATACCGAACAGGGGTGATCTGAGGATGCTGATTATGGATGAAGCTCATAAATCTCGTTACTCAATCCATCCGGGCTCTGATAAGATGTATCAAGACCTTAGGGGCTTGTACTGGTGGCCTGGAATGAAGAAGGATATTGCTGAATATGTGTCAAAATGCCTTAACTGTGCCAAAGTCAAGGCAGAACATCAGCGACCTTCGGGATTGTTACTACAACCAGAAATACCGATGTGGAAGTGGGAGAATATCTCCATGGATTTCATTACTAAACTCCCACGGACCGCGAACGGTAGAGATAGTATCTGGGTAATTGTTGACAGATTGACCAAGTCGGCTCATTTCTTACCGATACGCGAAACTTACCCTGTGCGGAAGTTAGCTCGTATCTACATTGATGAGATCATTAGCCGACATGGTATTCCCCTAAGCATAATATCGGACCGTGATGCTCGTTTCACGGCACGATTTTGGGAATCACTTCATGAAGCATTTGGAACAAGACTGGATCTTAGCACTGCTTATCATCCTCAAACGGATGGTCAAACGGAGCGAACGATTCAGACATTGGAAGATATGTTAAGAGCTTGTGTCATCGATTTTGGTGGCAATTGGGATAGCCATCTACCATTGGTTGAGTTCTCATATAACAACAGTTATCACGCGAGCATTGGTATGGCGCCGTTCGAAGCTCTTTATGGCAGGAAATGTCGGTCACCTATTTGTTGGACCGAAGTCGGCGATTCGCAGATCACTGGTCCTGAGATTATTCAGGAAACGACTGACAAGATCCGCCAGATCCGTGACAATCTGTTAGCTGCTCGCAGTCGACAGAAAAGCTACGCGGATAAACGAAGAAAACCTTTGGAGTTTGAAGTGGGAGATATGGTATTGCTTAAAGTGTCGCCTTGGAAGGGCGTTGTCCGATTTGGGAAAAAGGGGAAGCTTGCTCCACGATATGTTGGCCCTTTTAAGATCCTTGAACGGATCGGGAAGGTTGCTTACAAATTGGAACTTCCTCCAGAACTTAGTAATGTGCATCCGACGTTTCACGTGTCCAATCTAAGAAAGTGCTTAGCTGATCGGGATCTTCAGGTACCACTCGATGACATCCGCATCGATGATACCATGCACTTTGTTGAAAAACCAGTGGAGATAATGGATCGTGAGATTAAACAGCTCAAACGCAGTAGAATTCCAATTGTCAAAGTACGTTGGGAATCGAAGCGGGGTCCAGAATTCACATGGGAACGGGAAGATCAGATGAAGCTTAAGTACCCACATTTATTTACTACGGTCACTCCAAGTTGAATTTCGGGACGAAATTCCTTTAACTAGGGGAGACTGTGACATCACTGTACTTTCGGTTGTCCGTACGTCCGTACATCCGTAAGAATGTACTGTTACGACCGGAGATTTGTAATTATTAATGATAATGAATTATTGATTTTCATTACTGATATTATCACTGTGATGGTATGCATGTCTATGATTTATTATACGCGTAAACCACGGGAAGTTTAGTTGTAATTCAACTAAACAGGCCTGTAGTGTTTATCGCAGTGGCCTATTATTGATGATGATGAATTAATGGTCTGAGCATGGATTGGGGATGGAACTGGGAGTTTGTTTGAGTCTGGTTGCTAAACATAGCCAAGGACCCATGGACATGGTTTATCGAAATAGAGGTGGGACGGTGGCTAGGGCAGTTACGACTGACCCTTACATATGCCCTATATATATGCATATTTCGGTCTATCATGGATGTGTCAGTGACTAGGGTTTAGTGGGGTTTTGGTTTGGGAGTTTAATATTTAAGTTAATAAATAATGGGAATTAATTACGCGAAGTGAGGTTACGAACATTACTTAAACGCGAATATTAATTCAGAAATGTTAACTTAATAAATGTATTCGAGTGGGTGACGATTCACACGAATATAATTATTAAGAATAATATTCTGAAACGATATTCCATAAATCGTAAATCAAATCGAAATACGATACGAGCGTCGGATTCGCAAAGGTGACGATCTTTACGAATACGTACGCGAGTAACGCGTTTCGATGAGATAATTAAATAATATTTAACGATATTAAATTGATAAATAAAAACTAAAAATATTTATTAGGAATTACAATCTAAAACAAATTCGAATAGATTAATTATTTAAATCATTGATTTTACTAAAATAAATGATGATCTCTTATTTAAACGAGTTTATTTAAATTCACTTTATTTATAACGAAATGTGATTACTTAAACACTTAAAGGTTTTAAATACATTTAAGAACAAAACCGAGAAATTTAAGAAATTTATCGCGAATAAACGAGACCTATCACGCGGTGACACGACGGGGTATAAAGAAGATGAAAGACATCATCTTCTTCATTTATTAAACCCTTACTCTCTCTCTAGCTTCCATTTTCGTCACTTTCACAACACCCAACTTCTCTCTACGATATCTCCTTCATTTCTTGACGGATTTGCGAGATTTTGGCGCTCACGCGTTCGTGTGATCGAGGGGAACAAGAGGATACCAAGAAACCCAGCTGTTGATCACGATTTACAGGTGAGAAATCCAGTTACTTTTCGGTTTTTGGGTTTGAAAACCCTAATCGGGCTTAACTAGTATAGTGTGTAAAAATCTTGGTTTGTAATGTGTTGATCGAGTTGTTATAGAAATGAGGGAAGTCATAAACGACCTTAGCACCATATATCGCGATGATGATGATGATGTGAGTGCAGGTCAGCGAACCAGCGTGGGATGGCGAACCTTAGGCTCCAAGGCAGTCGATCGGCGAGCCTTGCTGCCTCTTTAGCCGAACCCACGACCTCACAGCTCCTGGCCGAACCCTCCTTCATGGTTCACGAACCCTAGCTGGGCGGGAAACTTAGTGCCGAACCCTAGGACTAGGCGAACCCCAAGCCCACGAGCTACGAACCTGTATTCAGCAAGGTTTTAGGGTGGCGAACCCATAGGGAGCCGAACCCTTTCTGGCCTCTCGAACCTATTAGGGACGAACCCTGGACCAGTTGGATTTCACGAACCCTCTAGGGTTGCAGGTTCGTGATCAGCGAACCCTTGGGCCATACTTTCAGTTGGTCGAACCTTTGGTGGCCTAGCCGAACCCTAGCACCTCTAGGAACCCACGAACCCTCTTTTCCTTATGTTAGCCGAACCTAGCTGGATTAAGGTATAAGGTTCGCTGCCCAAGGGGTGACCGAACTAAAATTCCTAAAGTTAAAAGGTTAAGGCTAAGGCCATGATGTGTGGATATATATATCTATACATATATAAGCATAGAGGGCCGTAAAAGAGTATCCATGCATGCATGAACACCTACGTGGTTACCACCTTCTAATTGTAACTTGAGTTTTAAGAAACTGAATATTTGTGTGTATGTCAGACTTGGGTCAAAATCAACTTAAACTTGGAATGTTATTGAACCTTAATTGAAGTGTTATTAACTTAATCAAGGTGGTCAAAATAGTGAACATGCATGCAAATGGATACCTATGACATCATAACAAGTGAATCATTATAACATAGTTAGAAACCAACAAGACTAAACTATGAACTGGAGATACACACTTATAAAAGATTTAAAAGTTATCTTAACTCAGGTTAAGTAAACTAATTTAAGAAAACATTAATGATTAAACTGAAAGAGAGACACTTGTGAATAATCAAGTGAGATGGGACAAGTATACTCATGAGTATGGACGTATATTTAATTTCAGATAGTTGAATAAATCTTGAGTTTATCTACGCGAGCGTGCATAATACAGAATACATAATCCAAGGACTTCAGGTGAGTTCTCATAACCTCCCTTTCTTTAAACTGTTTTGTTTTTAAAACTCGGAGGTGAAGCATGTATACCAAATTCAAATATTATTTTGATAACTCAAGGTTAATACCTGTTTATCAATATGATATTCACGATATAAAATTTATCAATTATTATGGATGGTCTATTATTATTTTATATCCATGTAAGTATTGTTATTGACTCCGGTCAATAACAAAGGTTACAAGTATTGTCACAAACCCCGATAATCATCGCTCTTAATTTCGGTTAATTGCTTTGACATCGTGTATTGTCACGTGGATAATTTCCACATCTGTGAGTCATTGCCTCTGACTTCGGTTAATTGCTTTGACTTCATGTATTGTCACGTGGTTAGCGACCACTCCATGATTCATGTAATTAACTTATGTTAACTACATAAGGAATCATGTATAGTCACGAACATTGATTGAGAATATGAATGATTGAGTTTGGTTGATTTGTTGTGGATTGATTGTCTATGTTTGACTATGATTAATTATGATTGATTATGAATGATTGGTTATGTGATTATGTGATTGTATATGTGTATGATTAATGAATTGGTGGTTGTGTGTTGGATTATCTCTTACAGGTATTCAAATGGAACTTCTCACGAAGATCATAAGTTTTATAACTGTTTCAAATAAGCATTTTCTAAAATCATTTTAAACTTAAACTTTTAAATTCATTTATTAAAACGTTTTCAAAACTACAAAAACTTATGATTACTCACCAACTACTTTGTAGTTGACACTTGATTTTCTTACATGTTTCAGGTGATGGAGACAAGTAGGAATGAAGAGAGGATCTCTTCTATTTTGGACATCATCATCATATAGGATCTTGGACTTAGTTAATTAACTAAATTTCTGGCGATTAGAGTTTAGTTAGTTTAACTAAATCTTTTTGGTGTATTTGACTTACTTGATTCATGATGAACATGATTTTTGTGTAATTATTGTGGTTGATTATATGATACATGATGATTTGATTTAGATGCCCATGAGCTTTTGAACAATCTACACATCCCTCGTGGCATCCCGATGATTCCGCCGTCGGTCGGGGTGTTACAGATTGGTATCAGAGCCTGGGTTATAGGGAATTAGGTTATCAGAAATGGTTGACCTAGTCTATAACCGTAGGATACCCTAGTATGAATTAATTTCATACACTAGTTAGTATATTCAGGATTTCATGCTTATGTGTTTATTACATGTTAACTGAACTCCTGTTATACATCTGATATATATGCTGCTTATTAATTTCTTGCTTACGTGTGCCCTAATGATTCGATAAGGACATGCACGTGGTGTATCGTAAAGGTGGTGGGACGTTGGCTAGGGCAGTTGCGACTGACCCTTACATATGCCCTATATATATACCATTTACGGTACATTGGGTGGATGTCAGTATTGAAGAATGTGGGAACTACCCGTTTGGAAAATTACCTGCTTAAGAAATTAAATGCTTAGGAATTATCTGCTTTAGGAATTATTTGTTTTATCTATAAACTCCAGACAAGGACACACTCGTGGTATACTACAAAGGTGGTGGGACGGTGGCTGGGGCAGTTGCGACTGACCCCTAGACATGGACCTACATTGGTCATATTCACCATCAGGGTAATGATTGACGTGTGGCCTTCCTGGAAATCTTAGTTGACCTTGGTAACCTTGATTATCATATTGATGATTCGGTTGATAACCATACTCTGCCTCATATTTGTCACCCTCCTAACTTCCTTGGTGATTATGAGCATCCTGATTGTCCATGCCGTCATCCCAATTATTCACTCTTTCTCTCATGTTGTCTTCTTAATAAACATTGTTTTCTCGATGAGGCCGTGCATCATGACGATTCATATGGGTTGATTATGTGTCAGATGTGCCATGATTGGATCTTTGTGGATTACTTGGTGGATTTGGTTGAGGCGGTGGGTTTGGCTAAGATACGAAAGGTTGGAAGTTACCAACTCTGAATTTGCCTTGTGGCTGTGGTTGAGCGATAAGAAATTCAGGATAAGGGTGAAAACCCTCACTTCTTGGTAGTTAGGCAGTGGTTGCATAGGATGTGGTCGTGGTGGATTTAGCGGGTCTGGTGTGGCTCCTTGATTGCTATGATGACTCATATTGGATGTTTTTTTGATCAATTTGTTACTATATTTGATGTACCTACAACCCATATCTATGTAACACCCAATTTTTCCTTGATGTTCTCTCAGTTTCAGGTTCAAAAAATAATAGTGATGTTTTCCTTGAATAATAGGTATGCATGCAACTAGAAAATTACTTGCGCAACACAAACAAAGGAAAACCATGTGTAATTCCGAACAATAAACAAAAGAAAGTAAAAATCAAATCTTTTTGTGTTTTAATGTTTTTGTAAAGCAAATGCAAACGAGAATTATGTTTAAACTAAAGCTAAACTAGAACTAAAACTTTGCGCATTGATTACCCGGCAACAACGCCATTTTGATCGAGGTGTCATAGGTCAATTAAAAACAATGTAAAACTAGGTACTTAGCTACCTATGACTATAGCAAGGGTAAGTAAGGTCATCTCCTTAGAGAATCCTTGGAAAGTGCTAATCTTTAATTCATTACTTGAGCAAATGAAGAAAAACGTAAACCTGGAATTAGTTGGAATTGAGAAATTGTTTAAAACAAAGATTTTGATTAATGATTTTGAAAAACAATTACTAAGAAGGTAATCACTTCCGGGTTTTAGGTTTAAAGATCCACAATGAATTACGGCTAAACCTTGATTGGAATCACATAAACATGAATTTGTTGTTCAATTTGATTAAGGAGATAATAATGGAACAAACGTTTAAAACTTGCTCATTCACACAATTACCAATGAGTAAACGATGCAAGAAAACCGAATCACTGATGGCAATGCAAAGAAACTAAAACATAAATGTATGGTTTAAATCAACCGAACTAAAATCAAATAAAATTTACAATCCAAAACCTAAGTTCAACATCAAAACAAAGTTTCACTTACAACCTAATTGCCCAGAAGCAATTACAAAAGATTTAGCCACGCATCATCACGATTTGATCTTCAATTCTTGATTCCATTCGTGAAATTGTTAATCCGAAGGCGATTTGGAGGGTTGGAACATGCTAGAAATCATTTTTTCGTCCAAAATCGCTTCGAAAAATATGGTTTTTGACCCCCTAGGTTATGGTCTTTAATCTGGAAAAGATAGCGTTAAAAACCAGTTTTTCACGTTGGGCCGTAGCCTACGCTGACCCCCACTGATTCACAGCCAGATTTATGTCTGCTGAGTTTTTGGGTGTAGCCTAGGCCCAATCTGACCTTTGCTTCAGCTCCATCTCGTCGAAAAACTCAGTTTTCATATATTATGGCGTCTGTAACTCCATTCTTAGCACGAGATATGTGCATTCCAAGTTTTGAACTTTTCCCGACTGATTTTGATCCGTCTGTTAGCATTTATGTCCCTCTAACGCCTACGAGAATCCATCTAACTTGTTTTTACCTACAATTCACAAATGTATGACAAAGTATTACCGTTCTATACGAAATGCACATAAAAGCACAACTTTAAATCCTTAAATCATATGAAAACCATAACCACATCAATATGATGGGGTGTAATTTATAGTTTAGGGCACCTCTAGAATTGGCTTATTGATGAACAATGGATATGTAAGATGATCATTTTAGAAACACACTAGCATGTTGCAGTTCGGTGCGGTTATAGTCATTTTCATAACTGCAACTGCTATTTCAGTTAATTCTAAATCCATATCGATATCCATAACCATAATCAATTGGTTGGGTAACCGTCAGTTATGACTCAATTTTGGTTATATTCGGCTGATAATAAATTTGTTGAAAATGAAAAAAAAACTTGTAATAAGCTTTTGGATCAGGGACATATTAATAATGAAAATCTACGTGCAACTCGTAGGACTTTGGAGTGATTGAAAGTGAGTGAAGGATAAGAAAAAAAACCACGTGAATCCTACCTAATCTCCTGATATATTTAGTTTCACATGTGACCTAAGATATCTTCATCTAATAAAAATCTATGGCACATTTTCTGTACTTAATTTGCACCATATCTTCTTTGAAAACAAAGCACACAGACATACAAATGCTAAAAAAAAAAAAGAAGCAAACATATCATAATTGATTTGTTCGGTTAAATTCGGTTAATGGTTAGACTTAACCATAACTATAACCGATTTGTCATAACCGTTGTCCGTTAGCTAAAGCTGGTTTTGGTTAAAATCAGTTATGATTTCAGATACATATCACTTAATTTTCGATTATAGTATACCTTGATCACCCGTGCTTGTAACTTTGATGAAATGCGATTATATATGTTTGAAGATTGAACATAATTATATGATATGATGTTTTAGTGGATCCCACTTACACTATAGATTTTAATAATCAATCAATTTTCTATAATTAGTTTGAATTAGGGCTGTAAACGAACCGAACGAACACGAACGAGCCATTGTTCGTGTTTGTTCGTTTAACTTTTAACTTGTTCACGAACGGTTCACGAACGGTTCACGAACGCTAACCGAACGGAAATTCTTATTCGTGTTCGTTCATTAAGGAATTTAGTTTGTTCAAGAATGGTTCACAAACGTTAACGAACACATATTATTTAAACAATAAAAATCAACATTTTTAATCTCAAGCATATGGGATAATCATTAATAAATGTATAAATTAAAAATTGTAGAATTAAACTAAAAATAACTTAAATATTATGGTATTAAGCTAAAAATTAAAATTTAAAAATATACAATACATTTAATGAATAAATATACTAAATGAATTTAACCGAACATAAACGAACGTAAACGAACATGTTACCGAACGTTCACGAACACAAATGAACGAACAAGACCTTTGTTCATGTTCGTTAGTTTAAGTAAACGAACTTCCAGCCGAACGGTTCACAAACTGTTCGCAGAACGTTCGGTTCGTTTACAGCCCTAGTTTGAATGCATGCAAACAAAATAACATTTTTTTTATTTCTGGCCATCCTTTATCATTTTAATGACATCATCAACATCCTCTAATTTTAACTTTTTGCTTTCAATCTACATTATACTTATTTCCTCAAAAAATTTTATACAAATAAAATTTAATCGTTATAAGAATTAACACTTGTTTAAATAATATAATAATATAAATAAATAAAATTAGTTTTGATAACAAAAAATAGGGAAAATGTCATACCAATGTAACCAACTTTCAGCTTTATTCCACTTAGGTCACTCATATTTTTTTGTTTCGATTAAGTCACTCATACTTTTTTTTTGTTCCGATTAAGTCACTCATACTTTTTTTGTTCCAATTAGGTCACTCATACTCTTTTTGTTCCGATTAGGTCACTTTACTTTAAAATAGTGTTCCAATCACAAACATTTTACTTACAATATGAGTGACCTAATTGAAACAAAATTAAAAGTAAAGTGAGCTAATCGGAACAAAAAAAAGAATGGGTGACTTAATCGGAACAAAAAAATATGAGTGACTTAATCGGAACAAAAAAAAGTATGAGTGACCTAATTGGAACAAAGCTGAAAGTTGGTTACATTTCTATGAAGTTAAATTAGGCATTGCCTCTTAGAAAGAAGATCTTGGGTTCAAATACAAGCAATGATGAAATATTGGGTGTAGTGTAATATGATAGTATGGTTGTTCAAAAAAACTGTACTGTGTTAGATCTCATATACCGTTGACACATATGAACCATCATTCCTACTCAGATTGTTAGTAAAGCAATTGTCATCACAACTAAAAACCATAAAAAATGATATATATATGCCTATATATATGTGTGTATGTGTATGTGTATATATAAATATGTATATATATATGTATGTATATAGGATTTGGTTCAAATAAGAAACCTGCTTAATTGTGGTAACCCAAATAACCCTGCAAAAAATGGCCGAATCTTTGATTTTTTTTCATGTGCTTTATTATACATATTTAGGGGAGTTTTTGTGTTTTGGTTAATTTGCAAGGCAAATCGAATTTGCATCGGTGTAAAAGTTTTGCACTTTTCTAAATGTTGCGAAATGCAAATCGAATTTACACCGATGCAAATTCGATTTTCCTTGCGAATTAGCCAAAACACAAAAAAGAAACCTCCCCTAAATATGTATAATAAAAACCATGAAAAAAATCAAAGATTCAGTCATTTTTTGCAGAGTTATTTGGGTTACCACAATTACAGTGGGTTAACAATGGAAACTTCCCCTATATGTGTATATATATTTATATATATATGGAGAAAATCAAATGTTAACCCATGTTTATTACGTTAACCGAATAACTACATCTTATTACTTTGAGACCCACACTAAAGTAAATTTAAAGGTGTACTTTTTTTCCTTCTTAATTAATGTAGGGCTCCCTTATATTAATAAAAAAATAAGAAAAACCTACACCTTTATATTTATTTTAATGTAGGCCCAAAGTAATAAGATGTTGTTATTCGGTTATCGCAATAAGGAAGGGTTAACATTCGAACCATCCCCTATATGTATGTATGTATACATACATACATACATATAGGGGATGGTTCCATTGTTAACCCTCCCTTATAGGGTTAACCTGTTAACCTTGTCCGAATCTTTGAAAAAAATTTTTCATGGCCTTTATAATACATAAATAGGGGGTTTCTTTTTTGTGTTTTTACTAATTCATCACCGTTTAGAATTTAAATCAATTGTAAGTAAGTGTAAGTTTGCGTTACACAGCTTACATCATATAATGTAACTCAAACTTACAATTGTTTTAAATTCTAGACAATGATGAATTAGCAAAAACACAAAAAAGAAACCCTCTATTTATGTATAATAAAGGTCATGAAAAAAATTCAAAGATTCGAACATTTTTTGCCAAGGTTAACGGGTTAACGCTATAAGGGATGGTTAACATTTGATCCTCTCCATATATATGTATATATACATATATATATATGTATACATATATATATATATATATATATATATCTATGTATACATATATATATATATGTATATACATATAGATATACATATATATCTATGTACACATATATATATCTATAACACATATATATATAACATATATATATATATGTATGTACATATATATATATATATGTATGTACATATATATATATATGTATGTACATATATATATATATATATATATATATATATATATAGGGGAATGATCCGTTGGTAACCCATTGTTATTGTGGTAACCAAGTGAACTTTGACCAAAAGCGTCCGAATCTTTGGTTTTTTTTTTCATGGTCTTTATTATACATATTTAGGGGGGGTTTCTTTTTTGTGTTTTGGCTTATTCGCAGTGCAAATCGAATTTGCCTTGGTGTAAATTTGAGTTACATTTCGCAACATTTAGAAAAGTGCAAAAACTTTACACCGATGCAAATTCAATTTACATTGCGAATTAGCCAAAACACAAAAAAGAAACCCTCCCTAAATATGTATAATAAAGACCATGAAAAAAAAAACCTAAAGATTCGGGCATTTCTTGTCAAAGTTCACTGGGTTACCGTAATTACACAGGGTTCTTATTTGAACCAAATCCTATATATATATATATATCTATATATGTATATGTATATGTGTGTATATATATATATGTATACATATATATATATATATGTATATCTATACATATATATATATATCTATATATGTATATGTATATGTGTGTATATATATATATGTATACATATATATATATATATGTATATCTATACATATATATATATATATATATATGTATATGTGTGTATATATATATATATATATAGGATTTGGTTCAAATAAGAACCCTGTGTAATTACGGTAACCCAGTGAACTTTGACAAGAAATGCCCGAATCTTTAGGTTTTTTTTTTCATGGTCTTTATTATACATATTTAGGGAGGGTTTCTTTTTTGTGTTTTGGCTAATTCGCAATGTAAATTGAATTTGCATCGGTGTAAAGTTTTTGCACTTTTCTAAATGTTGCGAAATGTAACTCAAATTTACACCGAGGCAAATTCGATTTGCACTGCGAATTAGCCAAAACACAAAAAAGAAACCCCTCCTAAATATGTATAATAAAGACCATGAAAAAAAAAACCAAAGATTCGGACACTTTTGGTCAAAGTTCACTGGGTTACCACAATAACAGTGGGTTACCAACGGATCCTTCCCCTAGATAGATATATATACATGTATATATATAGATATACATATACATATGTATATGTATATATACATATGTATATGTATATCTACATATGTATATGTATATCTATATATATATATATATGTATATATATATGTATAGATATACATATACATATACATATATATATACATATATATATATACATATACATATATATATATATATATAGGATATGGTTCAAATAAGAACCCACCATAATTGTGTTAACCAAATAACTCAAATTCAATTGTTTTAAATTTCCAGATTTAACAAGATTTTGTCAAGTGTCACCTAACCTTTTTAAATTAAAAAGGGTATCCAAATCATTTCACTTAATATAAAAAAGTCAAATTTAATAAAAGAGTAACAAGTGTCACACTCTTAAAAGTCTATTCATTTTCCTTTTTTTAAATCAAAAATTTCCCCCTTAATTTTTATACGCTTATAACTTTTTTATATTATATTATTTTTTTATAAAAATTACACCATTAAACTCATTAAATTTTTCTCATTAATTTCGTAATAGTCATGCCAATTTTTTTTGAATGTTTTTCGAGCGTTCGTAATTACATCAACATAACGAACAATAAATACAATAATTTTCTCTCATTTTTTCAAAATCTTTCCATCTTTAAAATGTTTTAAAAAATTATTTTGAGCGTTCCTAATTTTCTCTCATTTTTTCAAGCTTTTGTAATTACACCAATGTAAAATCTTTCGATCTCGTTACAAATTATTTTTTATTACAAAAATTAGTTCATTAATATTTTAAAAAATTAAGAACACTTTGAAAAAATCCTGCTCCTTACATCAGTGTAATTGCGAAAACTTTGTAAAAATTCAGCTTGTTACATCAGTGTAAAAAAATCAGCTCGTTAGTGTAAAACGTCGCCGCACCAGTGCAAATTACGAAAATTTTAAAAAAATTGACAAAATTATACTTGAATTAAAGATAAAAAAGTGACAAATTTAATGGTGAAATTTTTATAAAAAAATAATAATGTATATAAAAGTAATGAATGTTTAAAAATTTGGGGGGTAAACTTTTTTTAAAAAAGGAATCAAGTACACCACACCAAATGCCAAAAATACCCTTAAATAATTGTCATTCACTTGTTTTTTCTAGATTTAATATGGACCACTCATTTTAAAACACATTATTTAAAGAACCAATCAAAATTAGTTAAAGGGTTAACACACTTGGAGTGGGTTACCAATAGAACCATCCCCTATATATATGTATATTTGGCAAGGATCAATTATTAACCCACTATTTGGGTCATAACTGATTAACTCACATCCAATAGTGAAAAAATGAAAGATTAAAGAAGATTATGACATGTGTCAATGCCTTCTTTTTATATCAAAAGGGCAAATATGACATTTTAACATTTGTTGATTTTCTTTCTTTTTCTAATAAAGATTCTTCCCCTTTTTTAAAAAACATTAATAACTTTTTATATAAAAATAATTTTAATATAAAAATTACAGCAATAAATTCGTTGTATTTTTCTCTTTAATTCAGTTATAATATTGTCAAATTTTTAAATTTTTTTATACGTTCGTAATTACAGTAATGTAACAAAAAATACATTTGTGCAAATGAAAAAAAAATTACATTTATGTAGATGGCAAAAAAAAAAATACATCACCACCTCCCACGTTAATGTAATATGATCATTACATTTAATTAGTAACATACTAAATAAAACCTATATTGGTCACTACAATACGTTCGTAATTACAGTAATGTAACAACACTTCAATAGATATAATAATTGATCATTACACTACTGTCAACAATTATACTCGTCGTATTTTTCTTTTTATTTCCATTATAATTTTATCAAATTTTTAAATGTTTTTATTTTTTTGTAATTACATTGTTGTAAATGAAAAAAAATTACATCACTGTAGTCTAAAACCACATGCTCCTATAAATTTGAAAATGTTACATTACAATAAATAAAAAAAATACATAAACAAAGTATTACATTGATGTAATATGAATTTTACATTGCTGTAAATGAAAAAAAAATGCTAAAAATATTCAATGGTAATGTAAAATGTTACATTACTGCAAATGATCCATAACTACATTGCTGTAAAATGTTACCATGATCCATAACCACATGCTCCCTAGAATTTTGAAAATGTTAGATTACAGTAAATAAAAAATACACTAATGTAATAACGTGTAAAATGGTGCTACATTGGTGTAATATACATGTTACATTGATGTAATATACATGTTATATATTAAGGTAACTAAACCATCTGTTGTAAACAAACCTTTCAAATGCATTTAAAAGAACTAATTCAAAATAAATGACATATATGGCTTAGCTGATGATGAAATACCCTTTCAGTTCTTCGAACAAAAATTAAATCACATATTGAAACGTACACTCACATAAAAGACTAAGGTCGAAGATCCAAATAGCTACTAAAATATCAAATTAACAAAGAATCTAAGAACCAAATGATACAAAATCTCCATATTTTTCCCAAATTGCAACAGATCATATTTGCAAGTTTAAATTAAGATCTATTCAAAACACATACATTATATGAATACAAACTTAAAAATAAATATGTTAAAACACTCAAAACCTGGAAATCAAATACTAGACAGACTTGCATGCCAAATTTGGATATCGAAGAACGTATGTGATGAGAGCATGAAACCCTAGAAAATCAGAAATAGAGGTGGGGTTTTTATAAACATAAATGTGACACTAGGCAATTTCAGGTAATTGCAACCCTTACAACTTTACATTTCACATTCATACTTGTTGCATTTCATTATTATGGTTAATTATATGAACTAGACACAAACACAAAACAATAATTCGGAGAATTACTGAATTGTGCATTACACGTTGATTAGGATTAATCAAGCGCGCAAACACTTCGTAAAACACGAACACAAACTATCGAAGATAATTTGAGGAATTATCAAAACACACACATGAGTCTCACGAACATTGGTGATAAATCAAACTATGTGTTACTATTGTATTAAGTGCGAAACATGCATTAAATGTTTAGGATAAACGTTGGGAATTGAGTACGACCGAAATCGAATCATCGAAATCGAAAAACAAGAAAATGGATCCATCGCGGTACGCGGAGGTCCCTTAGCGACGGGTTTAGCGGTACGCGAAGCAGTAGCGGGGACTCTGGATCCCAAATTTCGTCGCGGTACGCGAAGGCCATGCAGATAAAATTTTTTTTAAAATCAACCCCAAAACTCACTGGAATTAAGCCTCAACCCCCTGGAAACTCTTTTGAAGCCATCTCCTTTTTTGTTGGAGAGTTTGGAGACCTTGGAGCTTGGAGAAGAAGCTAGGAGGATAGAAACAACGATCAACACACTGAACCACTATCATCAGAAGCTGTTACTACTCGATCTATGTGAATCTACGCTTCTAAGGTAGTTTTATATGTTTATCTTTGATTAGATCGTACATGCATGAAGTAAAAACGCACATGCAAGTGTGTTTGCACACATGCAACTCCATGTGGTTATTGTACACGGATTTGTTGGTGATTTGATGTGTAATTAGATTTAGATCTACTGATTTTAGTATAAGATTGATTGGTTTTGAGTTTGGTTGAGTAATTGATTGATTTGATGATGATTTTGGTATACTTGCCATAAAAGGAAACTTTTATGTTGCAAGACATAGATTTGTGATGATCTAGACATGTTAGACATGTCTAGATGTTGTCAAATGTATATTGGAGTGTTTAGAAACACATTTGTGTATTTTATTTTGTCAAAAACATAGTTTTGTAAAAACTTACTAAATAAGGAAACTTTTGTAAATTAAAAGAGGGATTTTGATGTTTATGAATGTTTTGATGAACTTGGATTGTTGAAACATGTTTAGAAATGATTTTTGACATGATTGGAAACCTTGATTTGTGAAAACGAGCTTTTAAACAAGTACTTACTATTTTAAGAAACTTTATTTGGGTAAAATGGCATAAATAGTAATTTATGCACAAACAACGTATTTCAAGTGTTTATATATGTTTTTACAAACATACTAGAGTATTGATTTTATGGAATGCGATTTCATAACCATACTTTCCAAAAATAGAAACTTTCTAAATATAGTGTCTATGGCAAAGAAGAAGTATTGTCTAGTATTGTCTATGGTTGCAGGGGAAGAAGGAGTATGAAGAGGTTTTTGGCTGCATTGGTTCAGGGGGAGTTTGTTGGACTAAAAGAACCAATGAGCCTGATCAGAAAAGTCTCTAAGTCTCACAGCACTTATAACAACTGAAGAAGAACACAACGGCTGACATACAATGTACAGAAGTTACAAGATCTGAAGTGATATACAACAGCTGAAGTGTAAGTCATCAGATGTTGTAGTGTGTAGTTTAGTCTTCAGTAGTTTTCTTTCAGTTCTTGTAAAAGTCTGATGAGTAGTTTACTCATCAGATGTTTTAGTTTATTACTTCAGTAGTTTTAATACTTCAGTAGTTGTAAGAGAATGTCTTCAGATGTTGTAGACATTCTCAGTAGTTTAGTTATTTCAGTTGTTTTGTTTTGTCTGTTAGGTGTCAACATCATGTGACATCATCAGACGTCACTGTCTTTATATAAGGGCAGTTGACAATTTTGTAATGTAACGAAGTTATTGCGATTGATTGAATTATTCCTTTTACAGAATTCTCTCTCTATAACAAACTTGTGCTTTACTGTTTGATTGAACTTTGTTCTTGCTATGATTGTGCTAATTCAACTTTGAATTCCGCTGCTATACTCTATTATTGAATCAATTGAGAACATCTGATCCTACAATTGGTATCAGAGAAGGTTAATCATTGATCGATTAAACAATTGATCTCTGAAACTGCTCAAATTTGTTCTCTAATTGATCGAATTAGCTGATTAAGTAAGAATTTGTTATAGATTGAAGTTTTCTGTTAACTTCTGTTGATTTGTCCTTCAATATTAATTTGTTTTGAATCAATTGATCGAAATTTGCATTAGCTTGTGTCTAATTGCTTGAATCTGTGATCATGACGACTCCAAACAATGATCCGCACAATACAGGCTCCGCAACCAAGCCTCCGATGCTTGTGCGAAGTGAGTACAACATATGGCAACGTAGAATGCTACATCACCTGTCGATTAACAGCGCAGGATGTTGGAAATCTGTAGTGCATGGTCCTTATAAACCCATGATTACTGATCCTGAAACTAAACTAATGATTCCGAAACCTTCGGATATGTATTCGGATGAGGATATCAAACTGTTTGAAATTGATGCGAAAGCTCATGGTATTCTGGCCATGGCTTTGCCGAATGAGATTTACTCTGGCTTGATGCATCATGATACTGCTCATGATCTCTGGGTTGCACTGAAAGAACAATTCGGTGGAACCGATGAGGTTTTAGCAAACACAAGAGAAATCCTTGCTCAGCAGTATGAGACATTTTCTCACAGAAAGGGTGAATCATTGACTCAACAATTTGAGCGTTTCTCATGTTTAATTTCTGAGTTGAAAATGGTTAAGCAAGAATATACTAATAGTCAGATGAATAACAGATTTCTCAGATCACTGCCTGAGAGATGGGATACTTATACTATTATCCTACGCTCCAGTGCAACTCTAGAACATCTATCTCTCACCCAACTTCATGGGAAACTCTTAACATTTGAGAGAGAGGTAGAACAGAAGAGAAAACTGTCTTCATCTGGAAAACTTGCTGATGATTTTGTTCCTGGTAACACTGCTTTGATAGGTCAGGAGTCAGAGTTTAATGGGTCTGAATGTTCTTATGATGAACATATTGATTTTTCTACTAACAATTCTGAACATGCTTTTGTGGGAGTTGATGGTAATGCAGGAAATTATGGTGATAACTTGTGTTTTGTGATGGATGATTTGAAAGGAATCCCGGATGATGATCTAGAGGAGATGGACATTTTGAGTCAAATGGCATTAATCAAAATCAGATCACAAAAGTTCTATAAACGAACAGGAAGAAAGTTCCCTGGATTATCTGGCAAAACCAAAGTTGGATTTGACAAAGGGAAGCTGAGGTGCCATAAGTGTCACAGACTTGGTCACTTTGCTAGGGAGTGCAAATCTACTGGTTCTAACTCTGCTGCACCTTTTGTGACTTTTCCAAGCAACAATTCATCAAGCAAAGGACCACAATCCTCTGGTACTAGTCAACAACAATTCTATCCAGCTCACTTTGTTCAACAAAATCCTATGCCATATCCATATCCTTGTTTCTACATGCCTCAACCTACACACACTCCAGCATTAATTCCTTCACAATCACCTGCTCTTCCTGATCCCAGCAAATCTCAAACCAATCAACAGTCTCAACAACAACAGCATCAGAGTTTCTTTACTCCTGGAGTAGTTGATTGGAGTAGTCTACCTGATGATTTATCTGACTTCAACATGCAGCCTTATTCTGAAAATGGTCCACATGGTGGAGACAATCCTTTTGGAAATCTTGCATTGATGGCTATTGATTCAACTGACAACTCTTGTCAATCTTCTTCAACATCACAGGTATCTTCTGAATCAAAAGCTAAGTTATGCTCAGAGTCATGTATTTCAGCATTTGCTTCCATTAGGGAAATAAATGTAGAATTGATAAATGAGAAATTTGAATTAGAGAAGGCTGTGGCTAAAAACAAAACTGAGTTTGAAAAAGCTTTAAATGAAAAAGAGTCTGAAATTTATAAACTCAAATGTTTGTTATCTGATGAAAAAGCTAGAGTGGAAGTCATGCTTGTGAAGCATAATGATCTGAAACAAACACTTGCAGCAACCCAAGTAGAATGTGCAAGATGGGTTGAATCTTGCAAGGGGTTTGAGTTGCTGTTAAACAAGCAAACATCATCAAATGTGAAGTTTGGTATTGGATACAATCACACTGCTCCTCCAACTGATTATACACCAAAAAATCTTAACTGTGAGTCTGAAGGAGACAGTGTATACCAATCCACCAAATCTTCAGAAAAGTCTGATGCTGAAGAATCATTTGAAAGTGATTCAAGTGCCTGCAAATCTGAGTCTGAAACTATTGACATTGAAACTTATTCTTATTCTCTTGGATGTACAAATGTTATCCAGGATGAAACATGTCAGGATAGTGTTTTAATTGAGATTAACCCTGATGAAAAGGTTTCAAATGAATTAAATTTAAAACTGGTTAAGTCAGATGGGCATGGCACTGGAGAGAAAGATGCACGGCTTCTGATAAGTCAGAATCACTCATCAGTAGTTGTAGAAAAAGCTGATGGCACAACTACTGATAAGTGGAAAAGGGTTGATAGACAAGTGCTGAAGAATACCTCTTCAGAGGTTGTCAGCACATCAGCTGTTGTCAATTTGTCTACAAATACTGATGTTCCAAATGTGCTGAAGAACAAAAACTCAGTATCTAAGTCATCAGTACTTGTAGATAATCACAAGGGAAAGCAAAAGAGCGTGCCTTGTGAAATTTGTAGGCTGTTTAATCATTCCACTGATGATTGCTGGTACAGAAAAGGTTCTAAATTCAACAAAATAAAGCATAAAAACAAAAACCTTCTCAAAATGAAAACTGAATTTCGTTCCAAGTTTGTACCAGAATCATCTGTCAGTTCAAAGACTGGAAACACCTCACATGGAACTGAATCAAATAAGTTCAAGAAAGGTAAGGAGGTGGTTCCAGATTCAAAGAAACAACACTTGAAAAATTCTTCATCAGTTAAAGAAACTAAAGTGTTAAAACCCAAAAATCCAAAGTCAGGTCAGAATGTGTCTAATGAAATCAAAATCTTGACACAAAATCATAATCAACTGATGTTAATGATGCAACAACTGCTAGGAAGAGTCAATCTGGCAGAGGCATCTGTTGATTCATTTCATAAAAAGAAATCAAAATCAAAAGTCAAAGCAAAATCTTCTGATAAGAATGCTTCAAGTGTTGCTTCAACTGACACTGCTCATTTTGTTTATTCATGTGTTAACAGACCCAAAACCAAAATGGTTTGGGTCCCAAAGTCTAACTGAGTGTGTTGTTGTATGCAGGGTCCTTCAGCATGCCAAAATAGCATCTGGTATGTTGACAGTGGAGGATCCATGCATATGACTGGGAGCAGATCTCTCCTTCAAAATTATTTTACTGGAAGGAAGGGATTTGTATCCTTTGGAAATGATGCTAAGGGTTACATTATTGGGAAAGGTATGGTAACAAATGGTGAAATTAGGTTTGATGATGTGAATCATGTTGAAAATCTTAAGTACAATCTTCTGAGTGTTAGTCAAATGTGTGATAAGGGTCGTGTTTCTCTTTTCACTAAGCAAGATTGTAGGATTTTATCTTCTGATGTGATGCCTTTGATTAGCAAAGTTTTAGATGAGTATACACTTCTTAAGGCTAACAGAGTGGGAAAGGTATATGCCTTTGATTTATCTAAGAATATCTCTGTCAAGGGTCATCCTTGTTTATTCTCTAAGGCCTCTTTCAAGGAATCAAATCTGTGGCATAGAAGATTAGGTCATGTGAACATCAAAAACATGAATCAATTGGTGAAACATGGTTTGGTTAGAGGTCTTCCTTTAAAGGACTTTAGTTGTGATGAGAATTGTACTGCCTGCTTGAAAGGAAAGCAACACAAAGTCTCTTTTCCTCCAATTGGAGATTCCAAATCCACTGGTTGCCTGCAACTACTGCACATGGATTTGTTTGGTCCTGTGCAGATAATGTCTATGGCAAAGAAGAAGTATTGTCTAGTTATTGTTGATGACTATTCAAAGTTTGTCTGGACTTTCTTCTTACACTCAAAAGGTGAGGTTGCCAAGGCTATTATGAATTTTGTGTTGTTTGCTGAAAAGCAATATTCCATTCCTATCAAGTGTGTTAGGAGTGATAATGGCACTGAATTCAGAAATCACCTTCTGGATGAATTTTATCTGTCAAAGGGAATTCAGAGACAGTACAGTATTCCCAGAACTCCTGAACAAAATGGAGTTGTAGAAAGGAAAAATAGGACTTTGGTTGAAGCTGCCAGAACAATGCTTGCAGATTCTGGTTTACCACTAACCTTCTGGGCAGAAGCTGTTAATACCGCTTGCTATGTGCAAAACAGAGTTTTGGTGAATCAAAGATGGTTGAAGACTCCATATGAAATACTTCACTCTTTAACTCCTTTGATTTCCTTCTTCAGAGCTTTTGGATGTCCTTGCTATATTCTCAACACCAAAGATCAACTTACCAAATTTGATTCCAAAGTTGATGCAGGATACTTTGTTGGATATTCTTCAACTTGCAAGGCTTATAGAGTGTTCAATTGTCGAACAAAGATTGTTGAAGAAACTCTTCATGTTAAATTCAATGAATGTCCCAAAGATTCCATTCCTCAAAATCCTGCTGAGATGTTTGATCTTAACATCTTGCAACATAAATTTCCAGTTGAACCTAATGGTGAAGAACATGAGGTACTTCCAGCAAATCCACCAAAAGCTTCTACAGAAACCACACAAGGAATTCCAGATGATGAAGATGAAAGTACTCATTTGTTCAGATTCAGTGATAATCTGCCTACATCTGCAAAATCAGTTGCTCCTCCTGCTCCAGTTGCTCCTCCAAATACAAATGCTGATGAAATTCTGGATTCTTCCACATCATTTGAAATTCCAGCTGAATTGTTCCCTGGTTCTTCATCCACTTCTGCAGCAGCTGAACCTCCAGCAAACACTTGCACTGCTCTCATTCCATATCAAGAACTGAAGGATCATCCATTATCTCAAATTCTTGGTGATATTTCTGCTGGTGTTTCAACAAGAAGTCAATTATCAAACTTTTGCCTCTATGCCTTATTTGTCAGTCAACAAGAGCCAAAGAACTATCACATAGCACTCAAAGACAATGGCTGGGTGGAAGCAATGCAGTTGGAGTTGTTGCAGTTCAAGAAGCAACAAGTTTGGGAGCTGGTTTCTTTACCTTCAGGTAAGTGTGCAATAGGCACAAAATGGGTGTTTAGGAATAAAACAGATGAAAATGGTCAAATCATTAAAAACAAGGCCAGACTAGTTGTACAGGGGTTCTCTCAGGAAGAAGGTATTGATTATGATGAGACCTTTGCCCCTGTAGCCAGACTAGAAGCAATTAGATTGTTTTTAGCATATGCTGCCTTACACAAATTAAAAGTTTCTCAAATGGATGTCAAAAGTGCTTTCTTATATGGTAAAATAAAAGAGGAAGTGTATGTGTGTCAACCTCCAGGCTTTGAGGACAATAAACATCCTGATTGGGTGTACAAGCTTGATAAAGCTCTTTATGGGCTGAAACAAGCACCTAGAGCCTGGTATGACACTTTATCCACTTTTCTTCTCAAAAATAATTTCACTAGAGGCTCCATTGATAAAACTTTATTCATAAAGAATGTAGGACATCATAAGCTACTTGTTCAAATTTATGTTGATGACATCATATTTGCTTCTTCTGATCTAAAGTTGTGTGATGCTTTCACTGAGCTTATGACCAAAAATTTTGAAATGAGTGCCATGGGGGAACTACAGTTTTTCTTGGGTCTTCAAATTAAACAAAAACCTGATGGAATTTTCATTCACCAATCAAAATACACAAAAGAGCTGTTAAAGAAATTTGATTTGCAAAACTGTAAATCATGTTCTAACCCCATGAGCAGCACCACACAACTTGATGCTGATCTGAAAGGTACTTCAGTGGATGAAACTCTTTATAGATGTATGATTGGCTCTTTGATGTATCTAACTGCATCAAGGCCAGACATTATGTTTGCCACTTGTGTCTGTGCCAGATTTCAGGCTGCACCTAAAGAATCTCATTTAATTGCTGTGAAGAGAATTTTCAGATACCTGCAGGGCACTCTATCTCTGGGAATATGGTATTCCACTGGACATTCCTGCAAGCTAGTTGCTTTTTCTGATAGTGACTATGCAGGATGCAAACTCTCAAGAAAATCTACTTCTGGTGGGTGTCAATTTCTCGGAAATTGTCTGGTTTCTTGGCAAAGTAAGAAACAAACATCTGTAGCCACTTCCACTGCTGAAGTCGAGTACATTGCTGCTGCAAGTTGTACTTCACAAATTCTCTGGCTTCAGTCTCAACTCTTGGATTATGGCATCAAAGAACTGAAGACACCATTGTTAATGGATAGTGCTTCAGCTCTTTGTATTGTCAAGAATCCAGTTCAGCACTCTAGGACTAAACACATTGAGATCAGACATCATTTTATAAGAGATTGTTATGAAAAGGGTCTGATTGATCCAAAGTTTGTTCCTAGTGCTGATGAGCTTGCAGACATCTTTACTAAGCCTTTAGACACCTCAACTTTTCAAAATTTAGTTCTAAGGCTTGGTATGCTGCAACTTGAATAGGTTGGTTTTTCATCAAATAAATTTTAATTTCTTTTCAAAAACCCAAAAATATTTTCAATTTTTCTTTTCAAATAAAATTTTTTTTACCTTGAAACTTTTTGATATTTTCAGTAAATACTGATACATATCAAAAGTACTGATTCAAGGAAAAATATGACCTTTTCTAATACTCTAAGTTACAAGTACTGATGAGTATTGATTCACTAAGTACTGAAGGTCAAACATTGTTTACAAGTTCTGATGAACAAATTGTTTACAAGTTCTGATGAACAAATTGTTTACAAGTTCTGATGAACACATTGTTCACAAGTTCTAATGAACAAAATTTCCACAAAGTTCTGATGAACAAATTGTTTACAAGTTCTGATGAACACATTGTTCACAAGTTCTGATGAACAAAATTTCCACAAAGTCTGATGAACAACTGATGAAAACAACTGCTGAACAAAACTGTCGCCAACACCTGATGAGTAATTTTACTCTTCAGCTGTTTTAACTTCTGTTGTTTTCTCTATTTAACTCAACCTTCTTCAGTTGTTTCATTATCACTTTCTCAGAACTTTCCATCTTTTTCAAAAACCTATTTTCCCTCTCCAGTCTTTGCATCCATGGCGTCCGTAACCTTGAAACCGCGTCATAACTCCATTGCTTATCTGACCAAATCCTCCTTCTGGTCAAAGTTTGATGAAGCTGTGGATTTGATGAATGCTTCTCAATTCAAAACTGCTTTTCTCATCAATCCAACACTATATGTCGACTCTATTCATCAATTCTGGATGAATGTGGAACTGATCAATGTTGGCACAGGAGTAATCTCTCTTCGATCCACTGTCAATGGTCATAACGTGCACATAAGCCCAGCTGAACTGAGGGACGTTCTTCAGCTCGATGATGCTAATCTGGTCACCCAATTTCCAAAGAACCAACTTGACCTCTGTTTCACAAGTCATGAATACCAAGGTGACCTAAGTGATTCCACTCTGTACAAGAAGAACTTCAATGACCCAGAGCGCCTGATATTTCATATGATCAACATATGCTTGGCTCCAAAGTCTTCTTCATGGGACCAAATGTCTTCCAGATGGCAACAGGTATTGTATTCAATCCTTGAATCTCAAAAACTAAATTTTTCTCAAATCCTGTTTTCTGAATTAACTGAACATGCTGCTAAGCCTGTTTCTTCTAGATTGCTACTCTATCCACGTTTTATCATGGCCATCATAGAGAAACAGCTTCAGCAAAATGGCCTTGTTGGTCAGGGGATCTCTGCTCCAGCAGTTTTGTTGGAAGTATATTCCCGACACAACTCTAACCCTACTCTCAAAGAGGCTGCCCGAAAGCTAAAACCCAAGCAGAGGGAACCCACAGCCTCCACCACAACATCCAAATCCAAAGTCCCCACTAAACCAAAATCCAAACAAACCAAAAAGGCTGCTCAGGGAAATGAGTCCCCTGAGTCTGCCCATGCCTCACCAAGGCATGACATGGCCACTGGGAGTAGTCAACCAGTGGTCCATCAGACTCCACCGGCTCAAACCGCCCAGGATTCCTCTCAAAAGGAACCTGGTGCAACCTTTGAAGGGGCAGACACATTTCTAGAACCTCTTTCAGTTGAAAAGGTTTCTATTGAACATCACCAATCTCCCCGGGTGCACTCTCTTTCAAAGCCAATTCCTATGGAAACCACCCCAGATAGTCCCACTTTTGTTATTGAAAACATCCTGGATCAGTTGAACATTCCTATCCCCTCCCAGACACCTATCACTACTGGGATAAGCTCCAACATTGAGGGGGAGGATAAAAGTGTCTCTGATAGCCCACAGGATTATGACTACCACATCAGATCTCCTAGTGTGGAAAGAGAGATTCTGATATCTGACAAGGCTGCTACTTCATCACCTCCATCATTTGGAGTGATTGATAGTGGTACCATTGCTAAGACCTTGTCAGAGGCAACAACTGATGAAGGGGTTACCCCTGAGGTTGGAAGTCCCCAGAACCAAGAAAAAGGGGCACCTGATCATGTTGAGCCACACTCAACTCAGGTAGATCCTGATACTCTCAGGAGGTCAGATGATTTAGCTAAGGCTACTGATGACCAAAGAACACTTGCTGAGGTTCTGAAACAGAATCAAATCCTTGAGGCTGAGGTATGTAGACTCAATGAGCTACTCACCAAAATGTCCAAGGACAAAAGACCATCTTCCCCAATTACCCCACAGATGGCACCTTCTCATCCTGAAGGTCACCCAAACACTTCCACCACTACTTCACAATTTCAAATGCCACCAGCCTTTACTTCAGGCACTAATCCTTTGGGTTCTAGCCCCCCAGAGGCATTAGCTGGTGCCCTTCTAAATGTCATCCCTCTCATCACTCCTTTACTGAAAACCATCATTGCCCAAGCCCTTGATGAGAGGCTACCCTCCAAATCTCAAATTCAGCAGATGGTTGATGATGCTGTGACTGCCAGAATTACACCTCTTCATACTCCTTCTTCCCCTGCAGCCAAAAAGGGGGAGTTAGGAACAGAGTCAGTCACAACTTCAGCTTCCAAAAGGCAAAGGTCTGACAATGAAGATATTGCTTCTGAAAGGTCTCCTGCCATTCAAGTGACATACAAGAGACAGAAGAAGAATAAAACTGCTGAGGTTGTCAACAGAGCTGAGGAGGAAGTTGAGCAAGAAAATGTAGAAGGTTTGGAAAAGGCTGATAAAGAAGTTGAAGTAAGTTTTAAGAAAGTAAGTACTGAACAAGTTACAACCTCTGATGTACAAGAAACTGAACAAGAGGAGATGCAAGAACAAGAAGTTCAAACTCAGAGGGTTGAGGTTGAGAAATCATCTGAAAGTGTGGAGGTAAGGGCTCCTCTAAAGAAAAGAAGGCAACTGAGAATTCAAGAAGATGAAGATTCTGATGAGGAAGACAGGCTGCCTATTTCTACAGTCATTAAAACAAATGTTCAAAAGCCTGATTCAGCAACAACTGGGTTAAGTCTGGCCATTCAAAAGAAGAAAGTATCTTTACCTGCCAAATATGTGCCTGAGAAGCCACTGGTGTTGGGACAACATCCAAAGCTCACACCAGAATCTCAAATGTTGGCAGTAAAAGTGAAGCTTGAAGAAGAAGAGAACCAGAAACAGCATGATGAGCAAATCCTAAAGATGGTTGACAAGGATTATCCTCAGACATCAACCATTATTGCAATGAAGAAAGAAGCTCAAAGGTTGTATGCTCTGAGGTTCACCTACCAGTATAGGAAGGAACAGATTAGAATGTGGCCTGATCCAAGAATCATTCATAGGATCCACAAGAGAGAGGCTCCAGCATCTTATGCCAGAAGAATCAGAAGGGTCTTAAGTGCTGACATTATGCTAGGGTCAGTACTTGATCCTTGGGAGATAATCAATGACTTCAAGAGTGTGTACAACTCTGGCTCAAAAGCTCCAAAGTTTATAGAAAACAAAATGATCAAGAAAGGCTTGGTATATAGGAAACTTGAAAATGTTCAACAAAATGAGCTTTCTCTGTTTTTGGAAGGGAAGCGTCCTGATGAGTTTGTATACAGAGAGATTACTAGAGTTGAGCTGAATGATGGGACAACGGCCAGGTACTTGTCTGAGTACTATGGACCTGAGTCTTTCTTTGAAGGTGAACCTGAGAGGCTGACTCCAGAAGAGAAGGTAATACTGCTTGAGGCATATGTCAGGGAGTCCTTCAGGTTAGTATATAATCAATAGCTTTAATGAGAGGGGTTAATGCTCATAGTCCATTTCCCCAATGGAGTTCCCTCTCATATTTTGCTTGTTAGATTTTTTGGAAGCTGTTGATTATCAGGCATACACTTTAACTGGTCATTTTGATACTGATCTCAAAGAAAAAGACTTATCTTTCAGCCTGGGAGTAAATAAGTGAGACCATCAATAAATTAGAGGTTTTTGGCTGCATTGGTTCAGGGGGAGTTTGTTGGACTAAAAGAACCAATGAGCCTGATCAGAAAAATCTCTAAGTCTCACAGCACTTATAACAACTGAAGAAGAACACAACGGCTGACATACAATGTACAGAAGTTACAAGATCTGAAGTGATATACAACAGCTGAAGTGTAAGTCATCAGATGTTGTAGTGTGTAGTTTAGTCTTCAGTAGTTTTCTTTCAGTTCTTGTAAAAGTCTGATGAGTAGTTTACTCATCAGATGTTTTAGTTTATTACTTCAGTAGTTTTAATACTTCAGTAGTTGTAAGAGAATGTCTTCAGATGTTGTAGACATTCTCAGTAGTTTAGTTATTTCAGTTGTTTTGTTTTGTCTGTTAGGTGTCAACATCATGTGACATCATCAGACGTCACTGTCTTTATATAAGGGCAGTTGACAATTTTGTAATGTAACGAAGTTATTGCGATTGATTGATTTATTCCTTTTACAGAATTCTCTCTCTATAACAAACTTGTGCTTTACTGTTTGATTGAACTTTGTTCTTGCTATGATTGTGCTAATTCAACTTTGAATTCCGCTGCTATGCTCTATTATTGAATCAATTGAGAACATCTGATCCTACATTTCCCGAAACGAGAACACTATGACTTTCAAAACTTGATTTCGTGAAAGCAATATGAGTTGAGTCATAGGATGCATTATGGTGTCTTACTTGCATTAAGACAACTTAACACAACAATCGTGTCACCAACGATTCGTCGAGTCAACACAAGTCAACACCCACACACTCGGTTGAACACACAGACACTTGGAGTTGTATTGTGACAACTAGTACCGAACCGTCCGGCAAATCCGTACGGTGTGTGTACTTTCACGTTAACTATGTGTAAATACAGTACGTAAACAGTTGTGTGACAACAGAAATCGGAAAACAAATCACAGTTGTATGTGTTTAAGTGAAAACTTAAATACGGTAAATACAACAACTCAAGAGAAACAACAGTGTTCAAACGAATAACAATAACGAATCGGTTGCGATCTGATATCCATAGATGACAGGAACCAGATGACCGAAAATTAAATGCGAAAACCAAGTGATAACAGGATGTTCAGTTGAGTACGACAGTGAGGAAACACAATTCAAAATCAGATTTACAGTGGCGTTTCAGAATAATAAACTGACAGCGTGTTTGCGTGGGTGACGATTCACACAAACATATCTGTGAGTTTAACGTTCTGAATGATAATTGATAATTAGAAAACCAAATCAGAAAGTGAAACGTACGATCGTGTTCGTACAGTTAGCGCTCTGTACGAAGACGCGCGTAAGTGACGCGATGTGACGAAACGAAAACGAAACCCGACACGAACGATAATAAATTTAATAAAATTGAATAAATAACATTTTACAATTTTGAAACTCATCAAATAAATAAAATAAACTCTCTTTTATTTGCTACAATTTAATTACGCGTAATTTTCCGGTTACGCGACGAAAATGCGAACCGAGCGACAAAAACGAACCCGAACACTCGCGGGGTATAAAAAGGTTAAATGAGGTCATCTTCCTCATTTTAACACCCTCACACCCTCTCTCCAAGACCCAAAATCCGGCCACCTCCATTTCTAGGGTTTTCTCATCTTTAAACCCTCATAACTCCCTCATTTCTTGGCCAAATTACCCCATCTTTGGACATACACGAAGGTATTGATCTCCTCTACACGAAAGTACAAGGGATCGGCTCTGAAAACCACCACAATCGAAGGTAAGAAGCTACAAAGATCCTGAAAAATAGGGTTTTCGAACCCTTTAACATACCACCAGTCTTAAACCGAACCTATACATTCACCCTTGAATCCTACCTACTCGAAACTAGATTTAACACATCGGAGACCACCATAGGGGCTGACCTAACACGAGGTGGGTGCTAGTGGTGCGGCTGGAAACAGTATGCGGAATGGCAAGGGCCGAAAGGCTCACCTCTTCTGGGGTTTGGCCGAAAGACTACCTTCGACTAGCCTCATACGCCACCTCCATTCGCCACTCAGCCACCACCTTCGGCCACCCCCTTTCGCCACTCATACTCCAACCCCTTATTTGACCATGCATCCTCATTCGGTTAACTTCTTTCCCCCCATTCGCTGAGCATATCCTATTCGGCCAAGGAAACCACGAATGAACTGGCATCTATATTCAGACTAGCCTATCTCAATTCTTTGGCTCAATAGTGATTCGAACGTAATAGTAGGCTCAGTGATGCAGCTCCCACTCACTGTTAAGGCCCAGAATCTGTGATTGGGCCCATATCACTGGTTCGACCCATGTGACACATTCATGCCAAACTGAACTGATTAGGCCCAATGGAATTAGTTGGCCCATGGTGGCTAAAACAGCCCACTACTTAGGCCCACTGTTAGTTCAGGCCCAAAACCAATTAGCCCAACAGCTGGCCCAAGACACCAACTCCATATCCACCTACGGCCATGATGCTTGTGTGTAGCTCAACAGCTGGCCCATGTATACATACGGCCCAAATGACTTGATCAGGCCCAACTTCATCACTTAGCTACCAGTCGGCCCACTTGTTATGGCCCATATTACTCGCTTTAGCCCAGTCAAGCCCATGACTACACTGTTTCGGCCCACAAATTCATTTGATGGCTTGAGTATTCGGCCCAATTAAAAATGTAATATAAAAAACCACTTATTATTAACAATTGCATGAGAATAACATGCAAGTGGTGATTAACTTTAAACCATAAAACTTAGCCATTTTTATGGTCTGAAATGATTACAAAAGCTAGTAATCATATATGTTATCACAAAGATGGATAATTGGGTTTAAAGTGTTAAGACAAATTAAAACAATGACGATGCATAACTAGGTGGCAAGAGATTACTAACCTTTAATCTAAAATCTATGTTTTAAACTTAGAACCTTTAAGACAAACAAATAAGGGCCGAAGGACTACCGAGACCTACAAGTGTTAGCCAATTTTATGGCTAACATATACAATCGCTCAACTTCATAAAACTTATACTAATAAGTTACATCAAACGTGAAATCAATACAGGATCGTGAACACAACAAGTACAAACAAGAGAGCGTATACCCTCGTTTAGGCTAAGTCAACTACAACCGCTATAAGGTGAGTTCATATGCCCCTTTTCTTTAATCTTATCTGATTTTAAACTCTCGGGGCTGAGAAACATGCTTAACTTTTAATTATTTAAAAGTTTTATGTTTATCATATTGCTTACACTTTGATTAGATAATATTAATTGAATTAATATTACTTATCATTGTATGCATGCGTGCTTGATCATGATATGACAGAGATAACTCAGATGAATATGATAATATAATTTCATAACTCATCGACATAATAGAATAAACTAGCTGTAAGATTATATCATACAACACATAGTTATTCTTACATGGATAAACATTGAGATGAACATAGATGAACATGATGACAAGGAACAAAACACATGAATGATGTGAAGATGACACATCTTTATAACATTATTCAGCACTAGAGTTAACTAAGTGTAATGAGTCAAGTGCTTACAACACTTAGCTTACAACTCGAAACATATTACAAGATAACATGGAACGACTATCAACTACCACCTGAGCCGATTAAGTGAAGTAAGGCTATCACTTACAACAGCTTAGGGGCAACATGGTGACCCTATGGAATGACAAGGAATGATAATCATGATAATGCAACTTCATGATAACAACATCATTCATCACTAATACTAACGATGTGTGATAAGACTAGTTCTTATCATACATGGTTAAACACGAAAACATTTATCACTGAGAGCAGATGACTTATGAGACTACTACGTGTGACATCAAGGGTGACATCAGGAAAACCTAATTCCAAGATGTCATTCCCCATACAGGCTAACATTATATTATAAGACTTGATCTTATAATGCCATGCTTGTATTGTAGTGAAATCTATGACACTATACCGGTAATACCTATAAACTAAAAGGTGACAGTGTTAGGGTTAGATTAGATCCGATTTGCGTGAGACCATGAACTTGTGACTATGTAATTAAGAGGTGATATCTATATGAATTTATGCAATATGATTCTATATGTGCCTATGTGATGTGACTATATGAGCCTATGTGATGCGACTATATGAGACTATATGAGACTATATGAGACTAATGAGACTATATGAGACTAATGAGACTATATGAGACTATGTGATGAGACTATATGAGACTAGGGAATGAGACTATGTGATGAGACTATATGAGACTATATGAGACTAGGGAATGAGACTACGTGATGAGACCATATGAGACTAAATGAGACTATATGAGACTATGTGATGAGACTATATGAGACTATATGAGACTAGGGAATGAGACTATATGAGACTACGCGATGAGACTAGGTGAAATCACGTGGAACAAATGGGAAATGGATATCTCTAGTTGTACCGCAAGTGGTGTGAAACTTGATTGAGTATGTGGTGGGATAGCGTCTGGGCTCGACCCTTTCGTGATTCCCTATATATAAGCATGCTTGATCAGGTGATACTCTACTTGTACGTATAACTAGGGAAAGGCCATTGGGTGGAACAGGTGAATCAATCATTACAATTAACCAGTATGACATTGTGACTGTGTGCATAAACATTTCAAGGTTTTCAAATTTACTTACTTATGAACTCACCAACCTAGTGTTGACTTCGTTTTAAATGCATGTTTTCTCAGGTGACGGACAGGTGTAGATACATAGATGCAAGTATTAAGCTAATGGACTTTTAGAAGACCTAGCTTATTTTTGATTGCATACTTTTGGAATGACACAGTGAATCACTTTTGTATATCTTGTACAGATGCAAGATATAAATTCATTGATTCTTCTTGATTAGATTTACTTGGTTAAATTATGAACACGTACTGTGTAATTTAACTTTGTAATTGTATATTATATGTCATGTTAGCATTTCTCATTATTGATCATGTGCCATGTAAACAATCAGATCATTTCGATTATCATTCAAGATATCGCGCCCCGGGAACCTTCCGCCCGACGGGAAAACCCGATCCGTTCCCGCCGGCCCGGGGTGTGACAGATTGGTATCAGAGCCATGGTTATAGAGAAATATAGGTCATATTACTTAAACGGTTTGGCCTAGACTATAACCTAGGGACCCTCATGTAGTGAACATACAACATAGGATTCTATTTGCATATGTCTTCTGCTTCTGATCACTGCACTAACCGATTTTCTTTCGGTTATGATCAGAATGCCGCCGAGAAGACAACCACCGCTATTACCGCTGACTCAAGGTTCAGCTCCGCACTCATCGACGCCGACACCGCCTGACTCTCCTACACAACCACCTCCACCTCCTCCTCCACCACCGCCACCACTTCATCAATTGGATCCTGCTACTGTGGCACTGGCCACTCTACTGACTAGTCAACTGCGGGATGTAATTCCCGAGATGATGAACAGGATCAACACCAACAACAGCAATAACGTTGCCAACTCATCTGGAGAAGGCAGTGGCAACACCAAGAACCAACAGGACTACTCCTACAAGAATTTTGTAGGATGCAAGCCACCAACATTCAGTGGCACTGAGGGAGCCGTCGGCTTGATCCAATGGATCGAGAAGATGGAGACAACCCTCGACATCAGTGGTTGTCCTGATCAACACAAGGTAAGATATGCGGCAGGCTCGTTCGACAAACGAGCGCTGACCTGGTGGAACGCACAAGTACAGACCAGGGGACGAGATGAGGCACTGTCTATGTCTTGGGAGGAGTTCAAGGTCTTGCTGAGGGGAGAGTTTTGCCCCAGAAACGAATTAAAAAAGGTTGAGACAGAATTGCTCAATCATGTTATGGTGGGGGCTTGACATCTGGCCTACACCACAAGATTCCACGAGCTAGCGACATTAGCACCGGATATAGTGCCAACACTGGAGAAATGAATTGAACGGTATGTCGGTGGACTACCAGCCTGCATTCAAGGGCATGTGATTGCTGCCCACCCCACTACCCTAGAGATGGCTGTTACATTGTCTGCAACACTAACTGATGTAATGGTTGCCTCGGGGGCACTGAAGGATGATGCTGGAGTAACCAAGACTGAAACATCAGGGGAGTCGGACGGGCATCCGGCTAAGAGACAGAAGGTGGTCAAAAACTATGCTGCGACCACACCAGCTCTAAGAGCACCACAACCACCACTACAAATCAAGAAGCCGTATGCTGGCGCGGCTCCTCAATGCAGCAACTGTCATTTTCACCACCATCTCGGGACCCCGTGCAGACATTGCACAGGGTGCGGGAGATTGGGGCATTGGGTTGATCACTGCAGGAACCCAACCCCCCAGATCAGGAACAACAATGCAGTGATGAGGGCTGTTGGTAATGACAACAGGTCTTGCTACACATGTGGCGAACCTGGACATCTCTCAAGGGACTGTCCCAAGAGAATTCCACCAAAGGCACCGGTAGCTAGAGGACGGGCCTTTCAAATTGGTGCAGCTGCGGCTCACCAGGACACTGACACCAACACTAACACTGGTACGCTTTTCATTCAAATCTTTGCAGGGTATATTTGTATACTAGCATAGATTATCATTGTCTCTCTAGAGTTAGTTTAGAACTTACTCGCAATTGGGGCAACACTCGGATATCTCTTACACTGAATGACATGAACTTAGTGTTCACTTACCTTAGTGAACAAACACATGCCATGAAATTTAAAGTGATGGACACGAGTGGTGTCAATACCAATATTGGAACTGATATTTGTCCTTGATAGAGACGTAGTCATCTAAACCAATGAAACCTCTTTATGTCATTACAATGAACGACGGAGATACAGTCACAAGTTTCAGTATTGGATCCGTCAATGTTGTCTTATCTGACAATATACGAATTCATTCTAACAAGGGGAGAAACGAGCGGCTTCTTCTGACAGGAATAACACACGAGCATAAGAATCATAATGAACATTATAGATCATGAAACTATGTAACACCAGGAGATACCACTATGGGAGTGTATACAAACAGCTATGGAACATGATGCCAAGCTACCTTACACTTCCAATAGACTTGATGTTCTTGGATTGATAAAGACAATGAAATCAAGTCTGCTCATGTCATAACCACACACAAAATCCTAGGCTCCTAAGGAGGACTAGGTCACATACGAACAATGTTCTTTCAAGAAAACATAAACGTTTCGGATCGTGCGGTCGAAAGACTGAAAACGAATCCGTATCACATCGAATAGACTTGGGGAAATTCTAAATGCAACTTCGCATAAACATGAGAACATGAGAAACACGTGATATCAAAGCACCTCCACCTAAGCAAAGAAAAGTAGTACCCGATAATGATATTTAAATTTCGGGACGAAATTTCTTTAACAAGGGGAGACTGTGACAACTAGTACCGAATCGTCCGGCAAATCCGTACGGTGTGTGTACTTTCACGTTAACTATGTGTAAATACAGTACGTAAACAGTTGTGTGACAACAGAAATCGGAAAACAAATCACAGTTGTATGTGTTTAAGTTAAAACTTAAATACGGTAAATACAACAACTCAAGAGAAACAACAGTGTTCAAACGAATAACAATAACGAATCGGTTGCGATCTGATATCCATAGATGACAGGAACCAGATGAACGACAATTAAATGCGAAAACCAAGTGATAACAGGATGTTCAGTTGAGTACGACAGTGAGGAAACACAATTCAAAATCAGATTTACAGTGGCGTTTCAGAATAATAAACTGACAGCGTGTTTGCGTGGGTGACGATTCACACAAACATATCTGTGAGTTTAACGTTCTGAACGATAACTGATAATTAGAAAACCAAATCAGAAAGTGAAACGTACGATCGTGTTCGTACAGTTAGCGCTCTGTACGAAGACGCGCGTAAGTGACGCGATCTGACGAAACGAAAACGAAACCCGACACGAACGATAATAAATTTAATAAAATTGAATAAATAACATTTTACAATTTTGAAACTCATCAAATAAATAAAATAAACTCTCTTTTATTTGCTACAATTTAATTACGCGTAATTTTCCGGTTACGCGACGAAAATGCGAACCGAGCGACAAAAACGAACCCGAACACTCGCGGGGTATAAAAAGGTTAAATGAGGTCATCTTCCTCATTTTAACACCCTCACACCCTCTCTCCAAGACCCAAAATCTGGCCACCTCCATTTCTAGGGTTTTCTCATCTTTAAACCCTCATAACTCCCTCATTTCTTGGCCAAATTACCCCATCTTTGGACATACACGAAGGTATTGATCTCCTCTACACGAAAGTACAAGGGATCGGCTCTGAAAACCACCACAATCGAAGGTAAGAAGCTATAAAGATCCTGAAAAATAGGGTTTTCGAACCCTTTAACATACCACCAGTCTTAAACCGAACCTATACATTCACCCTTGAATCCTACCTACTCGAAACTAGATTTAACACATCGGAGACCACCATGGGGGCTGACCTAACACGAGGTGGGTGCTAGTGGTGCGGCTGGAAACAGTATGCCGAATGGCAAGGGCCGAAAGGCTCACCTCTTCTGGGGTTTGGCCGAAAGACTACCTTCGACTAGCCTCATACGCCACCTCCATTCGCCACTCAGCCACCACCTTCGGCCACCCCCTTTCGCCACTCATACTCCAACCCCTTATTCGACCATGCATCCTCATTCGGTTCACTTCTTTCCCCCCCATTCGCTGAGCATATCCTATTCGGCCAAGGAAACCACGAATGAACTGGCATCTATATTCAGACTAGCCTATCTCAATTCTTTGGCTCAATAGTGATTCGAACGTAATAGTAGGCTCAGTGATGCAGCTCCCACTCACTGTTAAGGCCCAGAATCTGTGATTGGGCCCATATCACTGGTTCGACCCATGTGCCACATTCATGCCAAACTGAACTGATTAGGCCCAATGGAATTAGTTGGCCCATGGTGGCTAAAACAGCCCACTACTTAGGCCCACTGTTAGTTCAGGCCCAAAACCAATTAGCCCAACAGCTGGCCCAAGACACCAACTCCATATCCACCTACGGCCATGATGCTTGTGTGTAGCTCAACAGCTGGCCCATGTATACATACGGCCCAAATGACTTGATCAGGCCCAACTTCATCACTTAGCTACCAGTCGGCCCACTTGTTATGGCCCATATTACTCGCTTTAGCCCAGTCAAGCCCATGACTACACTGTTTCGGCCCACAAATTCATTTGATGGCTTGAGTATTCGGCCCAATTAAAAATGTAATATAAACAACCACTTATTATTAACAATTGCATGAGAATAACATGCAAGTGGTGATTAACTTTAAACCATAAAACTTAGCCATTTTTATGGTCTGAAATGATTACAAAAGCTAGTAATCATATATGTTATCACAAAGATGGATAATTGGGTTTAAAGTGTTAAGACAAATTAAAACAATGACGATGCATAACTAGGTGGCAAGAGATTACTAACCTTTAATCTAAAATCTATGTTTTAAACTTAGAACCTTTAAGACAAACAAATAAGGGCCGAAGGACTACCGAGACCTACAAGTGTTAGCCAATTTTATGGCTAACATATACAATTGCTCAACTTCATAAAACTTATACTAATAAGTTACATCAAACGTGAAATCAATACAGGATCGTGAACACAACAAGTACAAACAAGAGAGCGTATACCCTCGTTTAGGCTAAGTCAACTACAACCGCTATAAGGTGAGTTCATATGCCCCTTTTCTTTAATCTTATTTGATTTTAAACTCTCGGGGCTGATAAACATGCTTAACTTTTAATTATTTAAAAGTTTTATGTTTATCATATTGCTTACACTTTGATTAGATAATATTAATTGAATTAATATTACTTATCATTGTATGCATGCGTGCTTGATCATGATATGACAGAGATAACTCAGATGAATATGATAATATAATTTCATAACTCATCGACATAATAGAATAAACTAGCTGTAAGATTATATCATACAACACATAGTTATTCTTACATGGATAAACATTGAGATGAACATAGATGAACATGATGACAAGGAACAAAACACATGAATGATGTGAAGATGACACATCTTTATAACATTATTCAGCACTAGAGTTAACTAAGTGTAATGAGTCAAGTGCTTACAACACTTAGCTTACAACTCGAAACATATTACAATATAACATGGAACGACTATCAACTACCACCTGAGCCGATTAAGTGAAGTAAGGCTATCTCTTACAACAGCTTAGGGGCAACATGGTGACCCTATGGAATGACAAGGAATGATAATCATGATAATGCAACTTCATGATAACAACATCATTCATCACTAATACTAACGATGTGTGATAAGACTAGTTCTTATCATACATGGTTAAACACGAAAACATTTATCACTGAGAGCAGATGACTTATGAGACTACTACGTGTGACATCAAGGGTGACATCAGGAAAACCTAATTCCAAGATGTCATTCCCCATACAGGCTAACATTATATTATAAGACTTGATCTTATAATGCCATGCTTGTACTGTAGTGAAATCTATGACACTATACCGGTAATACCTATAAACTAAAAGGTGACAGTGTTAGGGTTAGATTAGATCCGATTTGCGTGAGACCATGAACTTGTGACTATGTAATTAAGAGGTGATATCTATATGAATTTATGCAATATGATTCTATATGTGCCTATGTGATGTGACTATATGAGCCTATGTGATGCGACTATATGAGACTATATGAGACTATATGAGACTAATGAGACTATATGAGACTAATGAGACTATATGAGACTATGTGATGAGACTATATGAGACTAGGGAATGAGACTATGTGATGAGACTATATGAGACTATATGAGACTAGGGAATGAGACTACGTGATGAGACCATATGAGACTAAATGAGACTATATGAGACTATGTGATGAGACTATATGAGACTAGGGAATGAGACTATATGAGACTACGCGATGAGACTAGGTGAAATCACATGGAACAAATGGGAAATGGATATCTCTAGTTGTACCGCAAGTGGTGTGAAACTTGATTGAGTATGTGGTGGGATAGCGTCTGGGCTCGACCCTTTCGTGATTCCCTATATATAAGCATGCTTGATCAGGTAATTCTCTACTTGTACGTATAACTAGGGAAAGGCCATTGGGTGGAACAGGTGAATCAATCATTACAATTAACCAGTATGACATTGTGACTGTGTGCATAAACATTTCAAGGTTTTCAAATTTACTTACTTATGAACTCACCAACCTAGTGTTGACTTCGTTTTAAATGCATGTTTTCTCAGGTGACGGACAGGTGTAGATACATAGATGCAAGTATTAAGCTAATGGACTTTTAGAAGACCTAGCTTATTTTTGATTGCATACTTTTGGAATGACACAGTGAATCACTTTTGTATATCTTGTACAGATGCAAGATATAAATTCATTGATTCTTCTTGATTAGATTTACTTGGTTAAATTATGAACACGTACTGTGTAATTTAACTTTGTAATTGTATATTATATGTCATGTTAGCATTTCTCATTATTTATCATGTGCCATGTAAACAATCTGATCATTTCGATTATCATTCAAGATATCGCGCCCCGGGAACCTTCCGCCCGACGGGAAAACCCGATCCGTTCCCGCCGGCCCGGGGTGTGACATGTATGGAATACAACACACCACAAAACACATACTCACACCTATGTGGTTATAGGTGCATACTAGCAGGTGCTAGCTTTCGCAGACGCGAACACTTACACACCGGAACTGCTTTACTAGGTGAGTTCACGACCCTTTTTACATTTTCTACCTTTAGGGGAGAAAACATTGCATACAACTGTTTTTGAAGAACATACACACTTTTTGGTTACATTTGCACATGCTAATATCGTATATGCATATGTGTGGCATTCATCCACAAAACTGATAAGTCCTCATTAAACACACCTCGAACTGTTAATAGCGCGTTGCGCTTAGCGTGGTAATTCTGAATAGTACTATTTGGGCCTGACAAGCCCCACTGTTGCGCGCCGTATGGCCACCCCGACTGGAGGTCGGAACAGTGCAAAATTGAACAAACTACATTGCCATATCTTGTTGGATGGATATGGCGGGAGGTAGCATGTTAGCTTTGGTTGCGAACCCGCATATGGTATAACTCATATTGACTAGCTATCAATGGATATTGCATTTGTATTGAAATGTAAACCTGCAATCATTTACTTTAAACATTTTGATGTTTACTGCTGGTATAAAACCTGTGCTCTCACCAACCTTTGTGTTGACCTTTTTCTCGCATGTTTTCTCAGGTAGCTAAGGTACGCGCACAAGGAATAGGATGCTCGGATGGAGTCCATGCATCTACTGTAGTGTCTTAGGCCATTTGATAATATTTAAACATTGGATTGTTATGTATTGTTAAACACCTTTAATAGCTTCCGCAAACTTTAAACATATGTCATTTTGAAAACTATTTTGTGAACGCTTCTGCAACTTACGAATTAGTCTGTTTTGATAACTTATACTTTACTTCCGCAACTCTGATTTTACAAAACTGTTTTATCCAAGTTATTGGATGTACGTACGAAACCAGACATGTAGGTCTCGCTACTGTGTGACCGGAGACTGCGATCCTGCCAGATCAGTTGAGTCGCGCCCTTTCGTTCAGGCCAGGAAGGCCAGGGTGCGACAATAAAGGGGTACCTTTTCGCTCGAGATCACAACCGTTGCTCGAGCCCTACTCTCAATCACCTACGGTGGTGATGGGGTTTCCTTCTCTTCGGAAGCAGTTGGAGCGTGGATCAGGTACCAGGTGAGCATGTAGTAGATGGAGCAGATTGGTGTCTGTAGGGTTTTCTTATTTTGTGAAGATTGAGGATGGGAGGAATCGGGTTGCTCTTATGAAAGTTCCACCAGTGATGTGATGCTTATGGTTGTGGAAGCGATGAGATTTTAATCAGCCATGGATGAATGTATGTTCTTGTAAAGAGAGGAAAGGGAAATAAAAGATCTGACATAGAGAGGACAAATGAGTAAATGACTTTAGTACCCTTATTCTCATCTCACCCATTAATCAGAATCTAAAATATTTTATAACATATCAAGGGTTGTGATAGGGTTTATCGGTTACCTCAATTACACTAGGTTATTATATGATCCAATTTCTATATATATATATGGGAGGGTTCAAAAGAAAACTCTTCACTTTGGAGAAAACTAAGAAAACTCGTACTAACCAATCAATTTAAAAAAAATTCATGATTTTTTATTATTAGTTTAGAAATGTTATAAACACAAATTTTTTTTAATAAAAATATGTAGATCACGAAGTTACGCATATGTAACCTATAAAGTTACATATCTGTAACTCATATATGTAGTTTACAAGTTACACATATGTAATCAATGAGTTATATGTATGTAATAAAATGAATTACATATATTTTTTTCTTTTTGTTAACAAATATAACCTTATAATAAAACAAAATGTAAAACAAAAAACGAAAAACGAAATTCATTGATAACAATTGTGATTAGTTTTCTTAGTTTTCTTTAAAATTGTGGTTTTCTTAGGAACACTTCCCTATATATATATATATATGTGTGTGTGTGTGCGTGCGTGTGTTTTCATAGGATTCAATCCATATATATATATGGATTGAATCCTATGAAAACACAATCTTAGAGAGAAAACCCTTAAACCCTATGTGAGTAATTGATTTGGAATCTTGAAAATAAATATGTGATCCACATTAAACCTGAATAAAAAATTGAGTTTTGAATAAACAAATCATTTTTAATGTAGGTTAATGTAGATCACATATTTATTTTCAAGATTACAAATCAATGGCTCACATAAGGTTTAAGGATTTTCTCTATAAGATTGGGTTTTCAATAGATTCAATTCCTATATATATGGTTCCATTGTTAACCCTTCCTTATAGCGTTAACGGCTTAACCCTGACGTTTTTTGCCCGAATCTTTGTTTTTTTTCATGGTTTTAATTATACATAAATAGGGGGGTTTCTTTTTCGTGTTTTTGCTAATTCATCACCATTTAGAAGTTATAGTAAGTGTAAGTTACTTACACTTACTTACATCAGATAGGGATTGTAAGTAAGTGTAAGTAACTTACACTTACTATAACTTCTAAACGGTGATAAATTAGCAAAAACACAAAAAAGAAACCCCCCTATTTATGTATAATAAAAACCATGAAAAAAAAACAAAGATTCGGGCAAAAAACGCTAGGGTTAAGCGGTTAACGCTATAAGGAAGGGTTAACATTTGATCCTTCCCCTATATATATATATATAGGGCATGTATAAACTGGAAACCCACTTGAGTCGAAGAAACTTTGGAAACTTTGAAAAAACAATGTAAACAAACCCAAAAAATTTTTATTTTTTATAGTTTTGTAACATATTTAGGGTCAAATTTATAAAAAAAATGAAAAAAGCATCGAGCCATTTTTAAAAAAAAATTAATTTGTCGACGATGTAACAAAGACGTAACACAGCTGTACAGCTGTGTAAATCGTGTTACGTCTGAGTTACAGCTGTGTTACGTCTTTGTTACATCGTCGACAAATTAATTTTTTTTAAAAAATGGCTCGGCGCTTTTTTCATTTTTTTTAAAAAAAATTGACCCTAATGATGTTACAAAACTATAAAAAAAAAATTTTGGGTTTGTTTACATTGTTTTTTTCAAAGATTCCAAAGTTTCTTCAACTCAAGTGGGTTTCCAAAATATCCGTACCCTATATATATAGGGAGATGATCAAATGTTAACCCATGTTTTTTGCGTTAACCGAATAATTATATCATATTACTTTGGGCCCCACACTAAAGTAAATCTAAAGTTGTAGGTTTTTTCTTTTTATTTATTTAATGTATGGCCCACTTACATTAATAAAAAATAAGAAAAAACCTACACCTTTAGATTCATTTTAATGTGTGCCCCAAAGTAATAAGATGTAGTTATTCGGTTATCGCGATAAGGAAATGTTAACATTCGAACCATCCCCTATATATATATATATATATATATGTAAAATTTTACAGTGTTGTATCACACACTACAGTGATGTAGGATCTCAAACGAAAAAGAATTAGCCCAAACTCATAAAAGAACATGGTGTTCAAAATGTGTTACAATGATGTTTAAAACAAAAAATCCAAGATTCAGGTTCATCTTCCCAAAGTTATTTGAATTAGCACGCATTTAGTGGGTTATGAAAAATTCCATGCCCTATATATCTATATATCTATATATATATATATCTATACTAACTTATAATAGATATTGGAGAGATAAAAAAATGTCTTAAATTTAAGAAAAATACAACATTAAAAGCTTGTAGTACAACCAATTTAAGCTTCACTTCAAAACCATACGCCATCGTTCTTAATTTGGTATTGAAACTCTGGTTTTTACTTTCCTTCTCCCCAAAATTTCTATACCATTTTCAGCTTCAAAATTCAAATATACACAGAACCCCTAATCTTTTCAAAATTCAAATCTACCCTCTCTCAGATTCGTGAATCCTCCATGAAACCCTCTCTGGCTCTCTGGCAACCACCACCGGTCTCCCTCGACATAAGAACACCATCAACTGTAATGTTGGACTTGCTTCTATCTCAATCGATTTAGGATTTGGAAATGAAGATGTTTGTTGCGTTCTTCTCTTTCTGCAAGTTTTTTTTTTCTTATTGTGATGGGAAGAAGAAGGTGGATGCGATGGCGGGAAAGGGATGAAGGTGAAAAGGCAGGCTGTGATGGACTGATGGGTACCTTCTTTTTCTCATTAGCTTTGTTTTTACTCTCTTGAATCTGCTCTAATTTGCTATCTTTCAGGTCTTATGTCATTCGTTTGCTCGGGTTTCTCTGCCACATGAATAGTACGTTTGCTCAGGTCTGTTTCTTTTTCTTCCATTCATGAAAAGATATTGCTTATGTGATTTTGGCTTTCTTATTTCTTTGATGCTAGGATGTGTTACTCTACAAATTTTTTGGGACATCCCCTTTTAAAAACCAATGGAGAATTATATGGTTGTGTGTCACACCCGAGGCCGGCGGGAACGGATCGTGTTTTCCCGTCGGGCGAAAAGTTCCCGGGGCGTGATATCTTGAGTGATAATCAAATGATCAGATTGTTTACATAGCACATGATAAATAAATGAGAAATGATAATACATCCATGACATAGAATTACAAGATTAAATTACAAAGTATCATTCATAATTTAATCTAGTAAATCTACCAAAAAGAATCAATGTAACTATATCTTGTAACTGTACAAGATATACAAAAGATGATTCATTGTTTAGTCATCAAAAGTATGCAACATCAAAAGTAGCTAGGTCTTCTAAAAGTCCACTAGCTAATCCATGCATATAAGTAGCTACACCTGTTCATCACCTGAGAAAGCATGTATTTAAACAAAGTCAACACTAGGTTGGTGAGTTCATAAGTAAGTTAATGTAAAACCTGGATTCATTCACATGCACATTCACAATGATAAATATGTTACTTGTATGATTGTCTGTTTCACTTGTTCACACAATGGCATCTCAATAGTTATATTTACAAGTATTATATCATCCTAGTAGCGATGCTTACATATAGGGCATATGTAAGGGAACTAAGCCCTAGCCAACATCCCACCACATCACCACTAGAACTCTACACTACTTGCAATACAACTATTGATTTCTATCCTCAATTCTCATGTTTATCCCACTGAATCACCTGTGTTCTCATGAATAGAATAATATAATGATAGGATTGTAGTTATCAAACCGAAGTATTGATAACCATTTTGTGTAATAAGGATATTAGATTTAATTAACCTGTTCCTTGTATTATTCTATTTTCTGCACGTTAACTGTTGTTACACTTTTAAATTATTAAAAGTGTTAGTTAACGGTACGTAATGTATCCTCAAATGCAACGTATAGAGTCCAAAAGGAGTCCGTTGTGATCCTCACGTAATCAGATTACAATGCACCCGATTCACCTCTATTCCACCGTGTGAATCCCAATGACTTCATCAAAACTGTTACTAATAATATGACATGAGAGAAAATAAATTCCTCAGTCTACTAGTCCACAGGTAACGATGGATGATGTACATCTGTGTTGTTACTGATCTCAATGTGATTAACAAAGTTGAATAAGAACTTGTCTTATTACGTTATGTAAATCATGATAAAAATGATATTGGCATCATGAAGTTACGTTATCATGACATCATTTGTGTGAACCCATATGATCACCATAACATCCTTAAACCGTATTAAGAACAAGTCTTAATACTTTTAAGTCATGCATGGCGGTTAAAGAATCAATGCGATCATACTATCACATAGTATGTTTTTAAGGTATAGATTAAGTGTTATAAGAGATTGACTTATCACACTTAATCCATTATGACGTGGAATGATATTAAGAAGATATTTTATCTTCTAATCATTCTTGTGTTGTGAAGTGTCAACATGTTTCACTGTAGTAGTTCTCATTGTTTGTTTGTGTATGAATTGTCTCAATGTCTACTCATGTAGGAATAACCAAGTGTTATAAGATATAATCTTACAACTATGTCATTCAAATGTGTTGATGATTATGAAATTTCATTATCATCATCATCTGAGTTTCCCTGTTATCTCATGATCATACAAGCATGCATACAATGATAAGCGATAATAAACAATTTAATATTATCTAAATCAATGTATAAATAACATGTAAAGCAAAACTTTTAAATAAATAAAAGTAAACATGTTTCTCAGCCCCGAGAGTTTAAAATCAGTAAAGATTAAAGTAAAAGGGGCATATGAACTCACCTTGTTGTTTTAGGGTTGACTTAGCTTAAATAGAGAATGCACGCGCTCTTGTTGAACTTGACTTTGTTTTACGATCCTGTATTGAATTTACATCGTTTGTACTTATAAGTATAAATTGTAAGGTTTTGTGCGCGTGTACGTGTTATTCCTAACTTGGTTATCATCAACGAGTCGTGGTCATCATTCGGCCCTTTTTTTATTTGGTTAAGTTTGTGAAATATGTTAGACCCAAAGGCCATTACTTTAGTAGTAAAAGTCATAGTTTCATACTTGTCATTTTGTTCTTGAAATCCAACATTAGTGTCACATGATTATTAAATAATCATAAACCATTTTTATAAGTATATGATGCCTTAGAAGTTGCCAATGAATTTAACCCATACGTTAAATTAAAAGTATGTTTGGCCGAGTAATGGGTTTATAAGACTCGATTAACCATCTTAGGCCTAATTAACTTGTTGGGCTTATTAGGAGATAATGGCTCAAATAATGTTGTGGACTAGATTAATCACGTGGGACATTTCATTTAATCGTTTCTGCGTAAATAAGTTAGCCCACTTAATCTCTTGGATCAAAGATGTGTGTGGGCCGAACATAGGTCTTAAGCCGGTTGTAACATTGGGCCGGTGTACTTAGGCTGGGCCAAAGAAGATGCCATTGGGCCTGTGACGTTGGGCGACGTGGGCTGGTTAATGGTGGGTATATGGGCCAGTGAACCTTGGGCCTGGCTAACATGGGTTCGGCAACCGAGAACCATAGGTTCGGCTAAGGGTGGCCAACAAGGTTCGTGTAGTAGATATGTAGTTCCAGCACTAGGTCCAAGGTTCGTAGAATTCCATGGGTTCTCCGAGGTGATTAGGGTTCGGCTGAAAATGGTTTGCATGGAAGAAAAGGTTCGTTAGTCGACTGGTTCGGCTGAGAATGCATCCAAGGGTTCGTTCCCAGGTGAGGTTCGGCTAGGTTAATGCTTAACCAATGGTTCGGGAAGGTGGCCGAGGGTTCGCTGATCACAGAGGTTCGGGAGAAGATGCGTTCGCGGACGAGGGTTCGTGGATATGATAATGGTTCGTTGGTCACACATAGGTTCGCCGGCTAGCCTTGTTATTGTCAGGTTCGCCTCCTGAGGTTCGGTGGTTAGAGAGGTTCGTAGTCCCAAGGGTTCACCCAAAGTTTGCTGTGCATGAAAACCCAGATGGTTCGGCTATGTTGGCACCTCACAGGTTCGTCACCCTTAAGCACCTGTGGGGGTTCGGCCAACCTCTCATCACTCCGATCCACCTGCGAACCTGAATCTAAGCATCACCATCACAAACCCATGGTTATGGTCATGCGGTTAGAGTTTCCCCATGCGCGTATGGTTCCAGATGAGAAGGGTTAACTGTTTAGAAACTTGGTCGACTAATGGTGGAAGAAAACCCTAATTCCCGTGAACTTCCCTTGCTCATACCTCGAATTTTGATGGACAAAAGCTCAGATCTGCTGTACTTTTAGGTAGAGGACATCAAGAGCTACGCGTGGACACCATGAACGCGTTATTTGGCCAAGAAACGAGTGAGATACGAAGCTTTGAAGGTGGTTTATGGTGGTGGGAGAGTGGTAGCCAGACTTCTAAGGTAGAGAGAGAGTGGGAAATGATAAAATGAGGAAATAAAGCTCATTTAGGGTTTAAATACTAAGGGTGGTGTTCGGGTTCATTTCGGTTGCTCGGTTTGCGATTTTGTCGCGTATCCGGATTTTTTTACGCGTAATTAATTGTAATTAATAAAAAGAAATTATTTTAATTATTTGATGAGTTTCAAAATTGTAAAATGTTATATATTTTATTTTAATTAAATTGTTATCGTTCGTGTCGTGTTTCGTTTTCGTTTCGTCGAATCGCGTCGCCATCGCGCGTATTCGTTCGAATCGTCATTCGAACGAACACGACGATGGTTTTGCTTTCCGACTTTTGTTTTCTACTTTCCAGTCATCATTTCAGAACGTTAAACTCACAGATATGTTTGTGTGAATCGTCACCCACGCAAACACACTGTCAGTTCGTTATTCTGAAACGACACTGCAATATTGTTTGAATTGTGTTTCCTCACTGTCGGACTCAACTAAACACTCTGTTTTCACATTGTTTTCACATTGAAATCGTCGGCCATCTGATTCCTGTCATCTATGGATATCAGATCGCAACCGATTTGTTTCTGTCATTCACTTGAACACTGTTGTTTCTCATGATCTGTTGTGTTAACTGTAATTAAGTTTTCACTTAAATACACACAACTAATGTTTCAAATGTACGTTGTACTTACTGTATTTAAGTTTACACGAAAATACGTACAACGATTTCTTGTATTTAGATTTCTGATAATACAAACACTGTTCACATTCGTATATGTACACATAGTTACTGTTTATAGTACACGTACCGTACGGACTTGCCGGCCGGTCAGGTACTAGTTGTCACATTGTGTTTCATAAATTTTCCAATTCTTTGTTGTGTTAGTGTAGTTTTAGGTGTTGGCGTGTCATAAACCATAAGAACAACAAAACCACACAAATTGAGGGTGGTTTGAAATTTGCATAGTTCTGTTCTTTTTTAACTTTTGTGGAGGTTTAATGATGTGTGCCCGTCGTTTGACAATTTTTATTATTTTTGGAATGTGTCGTTCTCTATATGTATAATGTTCATGAACATATTATCATTTTAAAGGTTCTTTTCTTTTTTGACAAAAATAAAAAAAAAATATCATCTTAAATCGCCAAACCGCAAAAATATGCTAATATTTAGGGGGTTAAAAATGTTAGACATCTTTTGATACACCTCTTCTTGCCAATCTCCAATGATCGGATTTCTTGTCTAAGCTACAGATGAATAAAAGATAAAAAAATAAATATTTTAGCATAACATCAAAACTAATGAATCACTTGCTCATATAAAAAAAAAATGAGATAAATATGTGTATATGTGTGTTTATAACACCAAAATTTACTTGATGAAGCCTATGCCATTGCTCTCTATTGCTTAAGTGATATTGGTAGCCTCTGTTTCATATTTAATTGATACGGAAACTGAGTTGAATGTGTTCGTAACTACCGCTCTAATTCCATTTGTGACCTCTGACTTTGCGTTGACTGCATCAGGTGTGATGAATGTTGACTGCTTAGCATGTGGAGTCCCCCCTATCAAACGGTGTCCATTTGTATCCCCCTTAAGACTTTGATCTATTGTCTGGTGGGAGTCCGCCTATCAAACGGTGTCGTACCACAATCTCCTAGGCATACCAGGAGTCTTTCAATTCTTGAGAGACAGGTTATGCATGCAATTGGAAATAACTTGTTCACGAAGTTTTTTTAATTTTTCACCTTAATAAAGTGTTGTGGTTCATCTATTTCAGCTAATGCGGAAGATGGCTAAGTGTGCAAAAGAAGGCATGAAGCTAGAAGCAAGCAAATCAGTAATACTTGGAAAGATGCATGCTGCTTTTGTTGATATGGATCCTCATATGACAATATGTGATGTTTTCAATTCAAGTGAATCGAGCTGAGCTCATACTTGACAGGTTTGGGTACATTAGGTTAAGCTAGAGTCTGACTTGGTTGTTTGATGAGTCTCAATTGACTTGCTTAAAGATAGTTAAAAAAGAATTTGACAAATAATAAACTAGATTAATAACAGGTCATGGTATTAATGGAAAATGATTACTATTGGTGTTCAATTTTGATTTGCCTCTTCCTTTTTTTAAAACCAGCCTATTGCATTTGTGATTGTTTAAGGACATAAAAGTGTCATTTGGTCAGGCCATTGTCTACTACACTTAGGCTTCAATGCTGCTGCCATGCCCCTAATGTTTGACTTGGTTTGTGTTAATGTGTTGTGCATCCTGACGTTGTTATTCGTGACATTCTTTGATATAGTATATGGCTAGCTGCTATAAACGAATGGTTTGGTTCAATAATTGTATGTGTGTGTCTATATGTGGGCAGCTAATGCTTCCTAAATACTGCAGTGTGAACGTTTTAAGCTTCATGTAACTGTTGTTAGATGCCATTTAAAAATACAAGAGCAGAAAATTGCTAGAGAAAAAGAAAAAAAGAGGATGATTCTAAAATGGCAAAACGGAATGCTGAAATTGGAAAAATGGCTGCAGCTTTGGGGGAAAAGACAATGATGCCTCAATGGATTCAGATCCTAATGGCTGGGAAGTTAGAGAGTGGTGGAGAGCATCACCACTTCTGCAAGTTTAGATTCATCTGCGTTAGACAGATTCATCTACCATTCATTGCCACTATAAAGGTAGTTTCATTTAATTATACTTTATCTTTAAATTCTTTTGTTTCAAATTTTTGTTTAAAGATTAGATTTATCGAGATTTGTTTGGATATTTTAGTGTATGATGAATCGCTAAATCTTCATTTTGGACAAGTCATTTAGTTGTATTAGTTTTAAGGCCGTTGACCCTTTACTTTGATTTTGTCTATCAAATTCTTTTGTTTAGTTTCTGATTGCATGGTTTCTATTTAATCAGGTTCTTCATGATTTTAGACATTTTCATTTATATAGATTTAGGTATTGGGTTTTCAATATCCATTTTGACGAATTTCATGGAGTTCTTGATGAATTTGGACTAGCGTTTCGATGTCCATTTTAGACATTTTCATTAATATAGAGTTATGTTTATTTCAATCTAAGCGACTATGAATTATATTCCTGCAACTTGAGATTGTATTGCACACATTCAACATTGTATACATTGATGGCTAAAATGATCAAAGAAACTTTGATGGCTAAAATCATGATTAAAGCCACAAATTGTTTTATTCTTTAAAAAAGATGATACTTTGATGGCTAAAATTATCAAAGAAACTCCAACTGAGATAAAGGATTCATCAAGTCCTTTAGCTCTTAAACTTGAAGCATACGTACGTTCAATCGGAGCTAAAAATGTGTGGAGCTTTCTGGTGTTTTGACAAAGAAGCTGTTCAGGCTGTCAGCTGCTTCTAAGCTGTCTGTTGCTGCTTAGGGTGCTGGAGGTTTTGTATTGACTCTGTTTTTTGATGTTAATCTTGATGCTATTTGGTTGGTTATATTGAATGAGACATTGGGTTTGTTATCTTTTTTCTGATATGAGTTTATTTGACAGATTGTCATACATTAAGTTTTTGAGATTTAAGGTTATTTGATTTATGCTTTGTATTTTTTTTCTTTGAGTTATTTAGTTTGGTCAGGAACATATCAATGAACTCTCTCTTCTAAGTTCTCTTTACAATACAACAATGTTTGTTCCTTTTTTTTTTGGCATTTAATGATTTTAAGATTATGAAGTGGCTTTTTTTTCCTATCAGTTGTCTTTATTTTAACCGGTGGTTTTACGACTCCAACATTTTATATATCCATTCCTATATTGTTTGTTAACACTTAAAGACAATTATATAACAAGGCAAGCATGGCAAAACTTTTAAATTTGGTAAATGAAGCCTACTTAGTTGGCATGGTGGTAATATAATACGAGATTGAAAAGAAAACCACCAAGTTGCAAGGTAGCAAGAAAGCAATTGTTGCTTGTCATGTAGTAGTAAGCACATCTGTTTCCAATATTCTTACTAGACAGCCTAGGACTGAGATAAGAGATATCAAGAATACATACACTTCTGGCATAAATCGAGGACTTTGACAAAGTGATGGCAGTATTATAAGGGAGAAGAAAGCATTCGATTTGTAAGTTAACAATCACATAGTCCAGATGAGGTAGGCTACTCTTTTTACTTTGTCTTTCACGTTTAAACAATTGGTTGAAGAGTTTAGTATTTTTGTTGTATTGCCCACTAAACACTGTATGGTTGTTGGATAATTAGATTTTTGTGACCATCTTAATCAAACTAAGTGATAAAATAAAATTAAAGCCCAATGTTTACAAACCAAATATCTTTTAATAAAAAGTCTTAAGGAATCAATGTTTTTTTTAATATTACGTAGCAAAATTCAAACGGTTTAGAAATGTTAATGCATAGAAACCAAGCCGCCCGCCACAATGCGGATCACGCCGTAAATAGGCGTCGCCGCAGCATTGCGCGGGTTTCCTACTAATACATACATATATATATATAGGGGATGGTTCCATTGTTAACCATCTCTTATAGCGTTAACCCCTTGGCAAAAAATGCCCGAATCTTTGAATTTTTTTTCATGGCCTTTATTATACATAAATAGGGGGTTTCTTTTTTGTGTTTTTGTTAATTCATCGCCGTTTAGAATTTAAATCAAGTGTAAGTTTGCTTTACACTGCTTACATCAAATAGTGTAACTCAAACTTACGATTGTTAGAAATTATAAACGGTGATGAATTAGCAAAAACACAAAAAAGAAACCCCCTATTTATGTATAATAAAGGCCATGAAAAAAATTCAAAGATTCGGGCATTTTTTTGCCCAAGTTAACGGGTTAACGCTATAAGGGACGGTTAACATTTGATCATCTCCCTATATATATATATATATATATATATATATAGGGCAAGGTTCAAATGGTAACCCATGTTAAGTGTGTTAACCTAATAACTCAATCTAAAGGTATTAGTGTGAATTAATCAGACTAATCTAATGGTCTTAATTAAATTGAATTTAATATTGTGTACTAATTACACTTTTTTAATCAGAAGGTTAGTTTGGTAATTTGAATTGTTGTCCTTGAATGACATCTCTGTCAAGTGTCATCCCCTCGTTTGAATATCAATTTTAAACCATCTTCATCAAAGTTGTCTCTGGTTTCATCACATTTGGGGCTTCAAGAACAAATTACCTCGATAAATTTTTGAAGATTGAGGATCGTTCTTTATCAAATTCAGTTAAGTGTTTCCTCCTACCGATCAAAATCTCTTTTTTTTTTCGCTGTACCGATGGTACCGAAGCCTTTTTTCTTTTCCCCCGATTGTAGTTTATGCATGCAAAATTGGATTATCTCCTTCAAGTTATTTTAGTTTATCCTCATCATCTTGAGTTTTTGTGTACGATAGGTTAGTGTTGTTATCAATCAAGTGGTTTCCCGATTGTAACCGCCACAGACGACACGACGGGGAAATACGTTTGCATTGTTTAATTTTGAAATTAACCTACACTTTATAGTTCACGAACAAATTTTAGAAGTAAAATCGATCATCCAGATGAAGCGAGGGATATTTAAAAGTAAGGCGGAAAACCATTAAACTAATATACTCCAATTTGTATTGTTTGAATGTAAAAGTTTTTTACATTTCATTTTAGGGAGGTCAAGTGAGTGTTTGGCGATAAAGTCACTTGGTAGGTTTAAAAATACATCAAGCAATCCAGTGATGGTTGATAGTGATGCAGAGACCCAATATGTTTGTAAAGATTCAGGTATTTTATAAATATGGTTAAATTTGATAGTAATGGTTCATAGTAATGGTTCAAAATTACAGGGTTGTTGGAATCAGATGTAAATGAAGACGATGTTTCTTTACAACAAAAGAATAAAGGTAAACGATTGGTGTTTTCTGATTCGGATGAAGATACTACTGTTGCATCAAGACAAAAACAATGTAAATACCTTATACTTTGTTTATGTTGTTTTATTTGATGTGATTACCATTAACATATATTCATTCGTCTGTAAGAGCAGCATTGTCTAAAATGTTAAAAGTAAAGCAAAGAAAGAAAGCGAGAAAGAAGCAATCTGCAGGCAAAGATAAGCATATGATTAAAAAAAAGAAGAAGCATAAAAAAGATTTTGAAAGTTCATTGCAAATTAGTGTTCCTGAGAGGCGAAGGAAAAAACGCAAACAATTTGTTGTTTATGATTCTGATGTGGATACAACCATTAAAGCAAAAAAGAAACAAGGTAAATACATTTTACATGGTTGTCAAGTTTTATGCAGTATAGATTTACATTTATAGTAGTTGTGTAACAAAACTAACTTAAGTTATTTAATTATGTTATTGAAGCAAAAGATTCTAAATTTGGGAAACCAAAAACCTCAGTCGTGGATACTTGGTTTTCAATAAAAAACAGATGCTCACCAACTCAACTAACAAGGGTGGTTAAATCATTAACGTCCAGACAAAAAGAAATCGTTGAACGTTTGGGTTTTGGGAAGTTATTATCATTACAAGTTGATGGCATACCTCAAAAGCTTGGACATTTTGTGGTGCAAAACTTTAATGAAGTGAGAATGGAAATTTGCTTAGAAAATGGAGTTATAAAGATAGATGTTGAGGCAATTCATAGGTTGCTTGGCATCCCTAAAACAGGATTGAATCTGAAGTCAATGCCTGCAATGAGAAGGCTTTGTCCGAGGATACAACAATGGAGAAACCTTTATAGTAAGGAATTCATTTCACCCAAAGACATAGCATCAAGGATGGCGGTAGACATAGGTGATGATTCGTTGGATTTTGAATTGGATTTCTTAATGTTGTTTATGTCTACAATGGTAGAATGCCAGGCTCATGGAAAGTGTAGATTAGAAATGTTAGATTATTTGGATGATTATATAGATCTGTCTGTTATTAACTGGTCAGCATATGTTTTGGATTGCATCAAGAGATGTAAAAGTGGATGGGAACCATTTACAAAAAAACCTTTCAAAGGAGCATTGACAATACTAACAGTACAATCATCCTTTTTAATCATGTCAGATAAATTTCCTCTAAAATCATGGAATAAGTGTTTTAGACAATTTATTATTTGTTTTGTAGTTGTTGTACGTAGAAAGGTTCTCATGTGAGGGTGTAGATGTGGATGAGACAAAAACAACAATCAAATTCTGGACGTTGGACAAATTGCATGCGCGAGAGGCTCTTGAAATTTCGGGCGGTGGCTTCGGTAATGGGAAATATATTCCTTTGTCAGCTGATGATTGTCCCAACAAAAATGGCAGTACTTTGCAAGATAGACCATCTTCAAGTGACATGTATGGATTGGAGGTATGAATCACTTATTCATAGTAAACTACATATTTCAATCACTATTTGATATTTAATGATTTTACATATTCAGTATTTACAGAAACAAATGTCATTCTTGAATAATCTGTTGGAGGTTACTAGAGAAAACAAAAAAAGACTAGAGACTGATCTTGGCATTATGATTCATCAACATCCAGGTGATGTAAAAGTTAAAAAATTGATGGTTGGTTTTGAGGAAGTTTTCAAACAAAAAATTCTTGTTGAAGAAACAACTGTCAATGCAACAATAAGTAAGTCTGATGCAGAAGCTTATCATGAATGTGACAAAGATGATGGTGAGAGTCCACATTCAGGTATTGAATGGTTTAGTTACATTAGTTGTTTTCTTTGATCCTGTTAATCTTAGTTGAATTAATGAAATACTGTAAATTGAACTTAGTAGGTAAAAAACGTTTGGAGAAATCACATGAAGACTCTCCCGACTCTGTTGTTAACCTTAGTGATAGCTCCCCAATAATGAAGGGTCAAGTTGTTGGCATTAGAAAATCAGACATAAAGAAATTAAAGCTAGCATCTGCTGCAAAGTCTGGTAAAATGATTCTATCTTAAACACATGTAGGTGTCTATCTAAATGTAGGTGTCTCATTAGGTAATATAAATGTAGGTGTCTCATTAGGTAATATACATCAACCAAGCTCCAGCCTGGGAATGACACAAGAAGTCGTAGGGGATGTGACTCCAAAGGTGTTTATCAAGAAAAAAGGTTAAACGTTGATAAACTAGTATGATTTGTACTTAAGAAATTAGTATGTTTATAAACTAGTATGATTTCGGATTCTATAGATGTAGTGCATGTAGATAGCAGCCCAGTTGACAAAGATAAACACAGGACCCCGCAAGTTAATCTCACAGTTGATGGTGGGCAGGTGGAGTTACAAACAACTGGTAAATTGTGTGTAATGTTTTGAAGTTACACATTTTTGCATCTTTTTTTAAAAGATCTGCTTTTTACTAAAAGTTTATTATGTGATCTAATCATAGGTGTCTTATTCGGTAACATACATGAACCAAGTTTCAGTCTCGGCATGACGCAAGAAGGCATAGGTAATGTGACTCCAAATGACCTTGTTAAAAAAGCCGGTAAAAAATCATTATCAAATAAGTTAACATATTCGAATGCTTTACAAAAATTGCAAATAAAGATGTTTTTAAGCAGGTAGTGGTTTGTATATTTTAGATGTAGTACATGTAGGTAGCAGCCCGATTTACGAAAATAAAATCAAGACCCAGCCCTTTTATGTGAAAGATGATGATGGTGGGCAGTTGAAGTTGCAAACAAGTGGTAATACTCTGAGTATATTGTTTTCCTTTTACACATTTCTTAACATATTTATTTTAAGGTGTAATCTTTACCATGTTGATTATGTCTGGTGTGATTTTGTTTGGAGTGTAATTAGGGTCTAAGGAGGTAGTACATGTTCATTCAACATTGTCTAAACAGAGTGTTTTAAAGAGAAAGAGTCGTGTAAGATTTGATGTTAGTGGGCAGATGAAAGTAGACGCACCGAGTTTTAGTCTAGGCATGACACAGGAAGGGTTAGAGAAACCTGTAATGGAAACACCGGTTGAGGGAGGTAGGAAAAAACCATTGGATGGGCCTAGTTTCAGCCTTGGCATGACCCAAGACGAGAGTGAAGTACCAAAAACAGATGATAAAAAATCAGGTAACCCTGTTGCATCATTAACAGGTTATAAAAAAAATCCAACTGTTCAAATGGCCAATTAACATCTTTGTAGGAAAGTTGGATGTTGATAAAACTGAGGCTAGGAGAAACCCAACACGACTCAAAGTAGTCTCCGGAGTTTGTAAATCACCTTTTGTGCAACGAGAAGTGGTGATTAAAAATCGTTACACAAGTGAAGAAAAGGCGATTTGGAAACTCATCTTTGCTGGAGATAATGAAAGGAAGGAGACACAGAGAGCCGTATGGTGAGTATGCCAAGTTGGACACCAAATTCACACCAGTGTAATCCATATTTACACCAGTGTAATCCATATTTACACCAGTGTAATCCATATTTACACCAGTGTAATCCATATTTACACCAGTGTAGTGCAGATTTACACCAGTGTACTCCAAATTTACACCAATGTAAAAGATAAAAATAGTAGGCAATACTTTTTTTTTATTTATTTTTTTAAGAAATGGTGTTATTTTATTAGAAAAGTTTATTGACATCAATCTGACATTAGTTTCAAACCCTGCTATATTGTATTTTCTTTCACTCTATTATTACCAAATTTTCACAAGTTGTGATGTGGTAATGTTAGCCTTAGTCTCGTTGGGAACCTCTTGATTGGGGAATGTTAAAGTTCACGAATGAAATCTAGTGCCTGTAAAGTATCGTCCAAATTTAAACCATGGTAATCCAAAACTGCACTAGTGTAATCGGAGGTTGCACATTGTGTAATATTGCTTTACACCAGTGTAATATTGCTTTACACTACTGACTAACCTTGTCTTCATTTTAAAATAACTAAGTAATGTAGTTTGTGGGATAAATGTTTGAACAGGGATAAAGTTTTTGAAACAGTCTCTGAAGAGAAGACCGAAATCTTTTTCCTCCGAACTTTAGAACCAGGTAAACGTGTGTATGGAAATATCATCGATTGTTGGGCGGCAGTCTTAAATGATGAAGAAAGGTTACGCAGCGCAGGATCGCCTCATCGACTATTTTGTGGGCATCGTATATTTGTAAGGAAATTCTGCATAATACATCTCATTTTTAATACTTGTTACTTAAAACTCATATTCGTGCATCTTTTTGTTGTTTTTTTTGCAAGTTGGACTGGATGTTTAAGAATAATGTACATGATGACATAAAAATGGTAAAAATAAACAAGATGATGTTGCAAGCTGTTGGTGGGATGAAACAACTACAAGATTTGAAGTCCTTTGATTTAGTTTTCTTCCCTATACTTGAAGGCAACCATTTCTATGTTATTGTTTTTGAGTTTAAAAATCCTGCTATTTATGTACTGGACAACATGCAGCATGGTGTGTCACCGGTAACATACAAAGACGACAGTGATTACCACAAGAAAAGTACTCCCTACAAAGTGGTAAAATACATGCATCCTGATATGATAATGCGTTCTTTTAAATTAGAAAGTCACATTGCTTAATTGTATGATATTGTATTTTTTCAGAAGCACTTTATGATGTTATACCTTCGACAGTGGAAGAACCCAAAGGTAGAACGCTTGTTGATGGAAAGCATTCAACCAGTGCAGTTGGAATGGGCTACAACAGATAATGTTACCGATTGTGGGATATTCACAATGAGACACATGGAGATGTTTATGGGAAGCTACAAAAAATTTGAATGTGGTTTCAAAAAGGTTGAATCCCAGCAAAAAAAACAGATCAACACACTCAGGAAAAAATATGCATCAAGAATACTTCTTTCAAGTATTAATGTGCATAGAGAGAGGGTGCTGAAGGAAGCTGGTTTAAAGTCAGATTAATTTGGGAAAAATACATGTGCCCTTTAATGTAACTTTTATTTTGTAAGACATTATCAATGTTTTTAGTCTTGGTTTGTTTTCGAAGACATCTAACAATGTTTTTAGGGACAACTTATGTAAAGTGCACCCGCTCCATGTGATGAACATTTATTTTTACTTTTGTAAAACATTAAACACTTTAAAACTCTAACCTAAACATAAAAAATATTTTGCCCCACAAAAACTAGTAAAGATTAGTAACAAGGTTAGCAATAAAAACATCCAACACAAAAACACATTATTTGCCCCACAAAATCCATATAAGTAATAAGCATATAAGTAGCCTTACAAAATCCATATAACTAACAAGCATATAAGTAGCCTTACAAATCCTTCATTGTTTGCACCCTACTAATATAAAACCGATTCACACAAAAAAAGATTTTAGGTGGCAAACCAAAAGATAATCACAACACCATTTCATCAAACGGACGGCCCCTGAACTTCCTTCCCCTTGCAATTGCGTGAGTCATGGTAACTAAGCTGATTACAGGTACGACATAACCTTAGATTCTTCCTACTCTTCTCAACAGCCCTTTCCCCAGGCCCGACTAGCCTTCGATTCGTACCACATCCCTTGTTCCGAATACCTACAGGCGGTGTAAACAAAGTAGAATTCTCATCTACCTGACCAACTAACTCCTCAATTACATTAGAACGCTTCCTGGGATTGACTGTTAACGGGTAATCATTGAAAATACCTTCCTTTAAATCCTTCATCCGGTCCACAAAAGTTGACAAGCCTTCTAGCTGCCCTGACAGCTGCTGAACACAATCATTAAGACAATCCATTGCTTCGTTCCTGAAAACAGATTCTGCATTGTTATCCACTGCCAGCCTGCTTGATGTTCCATACACACGACATGGAAGAGCCTCTGACCGCCAACGACTTGCAACATACCGATCAGGAATCTCTTTTACCTTGATAAAACGAAACACACAAAAAATATGTCGGCATAGATAGCCAATGCGAGTGAACCCCATGCATGTACACTCAACAGAATTGTCATGCATGTGTGCCAAAACCTACAACAAGGAATGTAAACTAATAACTAAGAATTTAAAAAATGCTTGCTATCAGATTTTAAACCGTAAATGATAATGTTACCTTAAATTGGTTGACAAATTCCATCTTTTTATCCATATGAGATATAGTGTAAACCTTCGACTGATCAACAATATCAACATTTGATATGAAACAACTCATCATCCCTTTCATAATTTCTTTCTGAACATCTTTAAACACAGAGCGGGTGTAAATTTTAGATGCATGTGCCTCTATATCCAAGCCAGTGCAGAATCCGGGGGTGGTCGTGTTTGATTGGAATTCTACAAGCCTTTGGTTGTACCGTTGATTGTCAATGGCTGTGTCAAAACACAAGAAAAATTGCACAAGAGTGTTTGCGTAACTGGAGTTGACCTTAAACATCGCATTTGAACTCTCACATCGGGAAGTGGTTTTCATCAAGCAACACATAGGAATCTCCCTGAAATACGCTGGTACCCAAAGATCTCTGATAGAAAACATATCAGTTAACCAAACATTATTGCTTAGTTTAAAGGTGTCTATCAAATGTTGCCATTTCTCTTCAAAGGTGGTGGGTGATATGTAGACATTCCAGACTAGCTTATGAAGCGAGGATCTCAAAGTAGTGTTATTACTTAAATCAGCAGAGATCTAGAAAACAAATAAAGTAAAAAAAAACATGTAAAAAAGTGTGTGAGTTATCTTCTATGCCAATGTAAAAACAAATTACACTAATGCAATAATAGGTTACATTTAACATCCAAACTCATGATATGTGTCCTACTATATCAGTGTAAAAACACTTATTATTAAAAGCAAAAATAACATATGATTTCTTATGTTGTAGTCTTAAGCGATGATCTCAAAGTAGTGTTATTACTTAAAATCAGCAGAGATCTAGAAACACAAATAAAGTAAAAAAAACATGTAAAAAAGTGTGTGAGTTATCTTCTATGCCAATGTAAAAACAAATTACACTAATGCAATAATAGGTTACATTTAACATCCAAACTCATGGTATGTGTCCTACTATATCAGTGTAAAAACACTTATTATAAAAGCAAAAATAACATATGATTTCTTATGTTGTAGTCTTACTTTCGAGGGAAGCTTCTTCATTATATGCCACATGCATAGACGATGAAATGACTTGTTAAACACAGAAGGGACTGCAATCCTCATTGCCGGGTCTTGATCAGTTAACACTAACAGGGGGTGCTTTTTATGAACTTTAAGAAATGCTGAAAGTAGCCACTCATAAGATTCAACGGTCTCGTTAGCAATCAAACCAGCACCAAAAATCACACACCTTTTGTGGTGATCAACCCCAGTGAAAGGTACAAATATCATGTTATACCTACCAAAAAAATTGTATAATGGAATGTTTTAACCAAAGTAAATCATACAACTTAATAATTTTAAATTGTTGCTGAAACTTACTTGTTAGTAGAATATGTTGCATCAAATGCTAAAACATCGCCAAACATTCCATAGCTGACTTTAGATACATCATCAGCCCAGAAAATTGCTTTCAATTCGGGTCCAGCATGCCAAAACTCGTAGGAAAAGTTGGGTAGGTTTTTTGCCCGTTGCTCCAGTTTTTGAACAACCAATTGAACATCGCGATCACCAATGAACATCCTGATGTCATGACTCACATTCTTGAAAGCATTCCTTGTAGCACGCATGTTGTGATGACCTCCCTTTAAAGAACTCTGCAAACGATGAGCAACAGTTGCACCTACTTTGTTCAAATTCATTGTGTGAACAAAATGTATGTCTTCAAAGCTTAGATGTCTCCCATGACGAGTCAAGTCCATGTTGTCAGTAGCCACCAAACTATGGTTATGATTCTCAACAAAGTCATAAAGGATGTACTTGGATGAACCTTTTACAGCCTTTAACCTAATAAGTGCTTTACAATCCGTAACTTTGAACATACTACCACGAGCAGGAACCATAGAACCGGGATTCAAAGAATCATACTTTTTGTTCTTAGGCTTCCCCATTTTGTTACAAACTAATACCCTATGTGTGATTTCACCTTTCCATTTCTTACATCCACTTATACGAATGCCAAAACCAGATAGCTGCCCATAAGCTTCATACATCCTATAAACTTCATCCCAAGAATTGTAAACCATACCAACAATTGGTTTTTTGTCTGGTTTCACATCAGGGCACCAAAACCTACTGCCATTCGGTGATTGGTAAACTAAAAAAGATTGCGAACCTACATAACCCAAAAAAAGAAATACAATCTACGGTTTAAAATAAATACTTCGACATCTGAAAGTAATAACAAACCCGATTCTCGTCTGATTATGTAAAAAATAAAAATTTAACATCAAGTTAACAGACACTTAAAAACAAATATTACCATTTTGATCAACCCCAATGCAACGCAATGGCGAATTTCCAACTAGCACGTCAAAATCCTCATCAACTACAGGGGCGCCAAGAGGTTTCTTCGTCAAGCTAGCTTCATCAAGAACCTCGTCATCTTCAAGAACCTCGTCATCTTCAAGAACCTCGTCATCTTCACCTCTCTTAGTTACCATTACCACGGTTTCTTCGTCATCTTCCGTATTCATCATCTGGTCGTCGTCGCCACCCCCCATTTTGATTCAAAGCTTCTGTATTTTTAAAAACCCTTGTTAAATGAGAAAGCAAATGACGATATTGAGTTTAAATGAGATGCATATATTGAATGAATTAATTAAATGATTAAATGAGATATTAATCAAGTGATGTGACTATAATGATCTTGATTAAATTTCTGATGTGATTTGTCTCCCCTCTAAAATGTCCATAATGCCCTCATAAAATCAAAAAAGAATCTATGACGTGTCTGAATCTGATTGGCTCAAATGGGTTAATAGGTTACCACATAAATGGTGGGTTCTTATTTGAACCAAATCCTATATATATATATATATATATATATATTTGAAACAAGCTAGACATATAAGAAGAGAACAAAGAAAGCATTATACTATGACGGTAAATTTTGTTGTCTTGCCAAAATGCTAACATCAAGCATTCAATATACACCCATTATGACATCCAGTACCTGATCGTCCGGCAAGTCCATACGGTACGTATACTTTCACTATTTACTGCGTGTAAATACAATGTATGAACAGTGTATGTGATAACTGAACTCAGAAAACAAACAACAGTTGTACGTATTTAAGTGAAAACATAAATACAGTAAGGACAACAACTCAGGGTAAACAACAGTTGTTTGTATTTAGCTGAAAACCTAAGTACAGTTAATACAACAAACCAAAATAATCAACAGTGTACAAACAAATGACAAGAACACATCGGTTGCGATCTGACATCTATAGATGACAGGAATCAGATGGCCGACAACTCAGTATGAAAACAAGGTAAATTCAAGGTTATCAATGTGAGAACAGGAAGTTTAGTTGAGTCCGTTTGTGAGGAAATACAATTCAAAACATAATTGCAGTGTCGTTTCTAAATAACGAACTGACAGTGTGTTTGCGTGGGTGACGATTCACATAAACATATATGTGAGTTTAAAGTTCTGAAATGATGACTGAAAGGTAGAAAACAAAAGTCAGAAAGTGAAACCATTGTCGTGTTCGTTCGGGTGACGATTCGAACGAATATGCGCGAAGGTGACACGATCCGACGAAACGAAATCGATAAATGATTTGAACGATAATAAAATAAGGAAAATGAATACAAAACATTTATTAGGAATCACAACCTTAAAATCTTAAAAATAAAAGCTTTTAGTTTTAATTCGTAAATAACGCGCGTGACGATCCGGAAACGCAACGAAAACGCGAACCAAGCAAACGAAATGAACCCGAACTCACTCGGGGTATAAATACCCTCAATGAGTTCATATTCCTCATTTAACACCCTCCTCTCTCTAGAACTCAAATCCCGGCTCTCTCTCTCTCCCTCTAAGAAATTTGAACTTCAAACATTCATAACTTGGTCATTTCTCCACCAAATCACTCCATTTTTGGACCAAATCGAAGCTCTTGATCTCTACTACACAAAAGTACAAAGGATCTACTGCAAAAAACTCAAAATCAAAGGTAATATGAGTGGAAACATTCGGATTTTTACGGTTTTCACCCTTTGTGCAACCCCACGACCTAATCAGCTATAAACCCTTCTCCTTTGTAACCCTCCATCCCCGAAAGTAGTTCTCACACACATGACCATCTAGGACCACCATTAACCCTGGCTACAGCTTGAAATGGGCATGTGGGGGTGCGGCTGTCCACAGCCCAGCCGAAAGAGATAACCGAAAGACCAAAGGGCCGAATGAGGTTTCCCCTAAACTGGTACGGCCGAAGGGCCAGGTACCAAAAGGGATGGGGCCGAAGGGCTGGGCGACCGAAGGACCCTGCTGACCGAAGGAATCTCTTGACTGAATGACCATCCGTATTCGGCCAGGTCCATTCGCCTAAACCACCATCATTCGGATGAGCATCTTCATCAGCATAACCTCATTCGGCCAAGACCCCATTCAGTGCTACCAGCCGTATGAGCTTCCTATTCGACCACCATCATTCGACTCAAGTCCATTCATTCGGCCAAGGCCGACTGGTTCGGCCCATGATCACTTGGTTTGGCCCACACTTCATTCGGCCTAGCTTATCATTCGGCCCACATGGTTAAATTGCAACGAATACTTGAACCAATTAGTATGGAATACCATGCAACATGTTAAAAAATGATGACATTATGGGTAACATGCATGGGATTATTAACTAATACTACAAAGGTGGTGGAGTTGGGTTTGATGAACTTCAAAAATCATAAAACCTTGTCTTTAAACATGTTAACAAGGGCTTTCAATGGTAATATGCCAAATTGATACAAAAACCTAAGTTATACTTAGGAATTACTTTTGGTTACAAATGTACATGATTCATTTTGGTTAAGGCAAGTGAAACATAAAATCAATAACACTATGTACTAAGCTTAACCTAATTGGGTTAAGTGTTAGTATAATCAATAACAATTGAACCAAGGCCGAATGATGACCGAGACTCACGAGTGTTAGCCAACTTTAGGGCTAACACATACACGCACACAAATCACCTACAACTTAAACTTACAAATTACAAACAATGTGAAATCAATACAGGATCGTGAAAACTACAACAATATCAAGTACAACAGAGAGTGCGTGCATTCTTGTTTAAATTTAGTCAAACACAACTACAAGGTGAGTTCATATGCCCCTTTTCTAATCTTAATTGATTTTAAACTCTCGGGGCTGAGAAATATGCTAAATCTTTTATTTAATTAAAAGTTTTAGTTCAACATAGTGTTTATACGATGATTTAGATAATATTGCTTGACTTATTATCGTTATTCATTGTATGCATGCTTGTATGAACATAACATGACAGGGACAACTAAGATGAAACATGATAATGTAGCTTCATGAATCATTAACACAATAGAATAATGTAGTTGTAAGATTCTATCTTATAACCCTTAATTATTCTTACAAGAACGAACAATGACATTATCACAGGTAAACATGATGACAACAACAACAAACATGAATGATACGAAGATAACATATCTTCATAATATCATTCACCACCGGAGTTAGTTAAGTGTAATAGGACAAGTTCTTAGAACACTCAGCTTACAACTCGGTGCAAACTACAAGATAACACAAAACAAAGATCATCCACCACCTGAGCCGACTAAGTGTAGTAAGACTAGCTGTTACAACACTGTAGTGGCAACAGGGTGACCATATGGAACAACAGGAATGATAATCATGATAATGTACCTTCATGATAACAACATCATTTACACAACTACTAACATCGTATAATAAGACAAGATCTTATATAACTTTGTTAACAACAACGAAAGCATACAACATTGAGAACAAACAATACTGGTGAACACGACAACAATTGATTACTATTGAACTGTCTGTATTATATCACGACAATCATGTGCGATGTATTCAAGTTGATCAGTGTAATTCCCTCACACAAATCGCTGACCAGTTAGTTTGACGTGACTAAACCGACGATAGCATAGTGGTACCGTAGGTTTGACAAACCTCCAGATTGTAGGGCTAATATGTTGATCGTATTATCATTTGGCCGGTAACGTATGACCGGTGACAGGGCGACGAATAGTCAGGGTCTGGTAAGCGACACATGGTGATATTAATCTACAGTGATAATTGTAATTAATCCATCGATCCCTGTTGACTAGTAGACTGAGGAAATTGATTTTCCCTTATGTCATATTACTGGTAATAGTTTCGATGAGGCCTATGGGAATACAAAGTGGTAGAAGTAAATCAGATGCATTGTAATCTGATTTCGTGAGGATTGCAATGGATTCCTTATAGGCTCTATGTACTTCAAGTTGAGAACATATATCAAATGGTTAACTAACACTCTTATTATTATAAGTGATTAACAGTTAACTCCACATGAAATAGAATAATAACAAGGATTGGATTAAATTAATATATCTTCCTTAATACATCGAGGGTTTATCAATACTTTGGTTTGATAACTAAACCCCTCTTATTATATTATTCTACATATGATACAATGGGTGATGAACATAAACGGACAGGTGCATATCAAACGGGATGAGCATGTGAATTGAAAATGGGTATCTATAGTTGTATTGCAAGTGGTGTTGAGTTCTATTAGATATGTGGTGGGATTTTAGCTGGGGCTTGTTCCCTTACATATGCCCTATATATAATCATAGCTAATAGGATGAGATACTAGTTGTAAATATAACTATAGAGAGGCCATAGTGTGAACCTATGAACAAACATTTACAAGTATCATGTATGACATTGTGACTGTGTATGTGAACAAATCCATGTTTTCAATTATCAAACTTATGAACTTACCAACCTAGTGTTGACTTTATTTAAATGCATGTTTTCTCAGGTGACGAACAGGTGTAGTCACCAGGCATTCGCCATTCAGGGACATAGCTAGTGGACTTTTAGAATACCTAGCTACATTTTGTGTCGTGCATACTTTTGAAATGACTAAACAATGAATCATCTTTTGTAGATCTTGTACAGTTACAAGATGAAAACTTATTGATTCTTTTGAATAGATTTACTTGGCTAAATTATGAACCATACATTGTAATTTAACTTTGTAATTCTATATCATTGTCATGCTAGCATTTCTCAATTATATATCATGTGCTATGCAAACAATCTGATCATTGTGATTATCAAACGATATCGCGCCCCGAGAACTTTCCGCCCGACGGGAAAGTCGATCTGTAACATCCCGAAATTTTAATACAAGTTACTTGAACTTACAAATGGGTAACGAATAACAAGCTCGAAGTAAGATAGACGAAAAATAAACAAATTGGGGCTGCGGGTTCGTGTACTCGACATTGGGATTTCGAGTACACTGTACTCGAAGCCTGTATTCGAAAATCCATAATTTCGAGTACAAGACACTTCCTATAAATAGTAGTGCCTTGGGAAATGTGCGAACCTTTGGCTGGAAGCTCATCTGCTCTCGAGTACACGAAGTTTAAGTCCAAGAATTTCAAGAATCAAACTTTGATCGACCAAACGAAGTAGGAAACGCACGAGATTCTACCAGGAGGATCAGCTACCTTCAAGTAAGTGATTCATGTATAGAAAGCTGGATTTTTATACAAAAGTTAGGATGGTTAAACAAAGGGTGAACTTATGCATAAAGCTCACACCTTTATGCATAAAGTTCATAACTTTGAGGTTCCAATACGTTGGTAACAACATAAGGGACCTAGAACTAGCTCCCCAAGGTCTTAGATGAATTTCTGAGATGTTTAAAGACAACAGTAACGAGTATACGAAATCCTGCACAAAGGGTACTCGAAATCATACTTAGAATTTCGAGTATGGTCATTTCGAGTAGAGCATTTCGAGTACAAGAAGTTCGAATACGGTGCTTTCGTGTACCCTAGTTCGAATACACATAACAGTTCGAGTACATCAGGTTTCGTGTACTTTGGGTGTTTCGTGTACTTTGGGCATTTCGTGTACTAGTATTTCGAATACTCATGGATTTCGTGTACATGAGGACTTAATGGATTTCAAGGGTTTCGAACACTTAGCTAAGTGTCGAGGACTTGGGTTCAGCAGGGGGAACTAGTAGGCTATGGGGACTTAGAATATTTTCTAGGTCCAAAGAACGTAACGTAATGTAATGAGATGATGTAACGGATGTAGGTTCCCGGGTCTTAACTAAGGAGTCCGGTTAAGAAGACAAGGATCCGTTATCAGGTGAGTTCTAGACGCCCTATTCTATGTTTAATGTTTTGGGCTGGCATACATGCTTATGGTTATGTCTATGATGTTATGTGCCTATGATGATAATGAATGAATGACGGTATGCACTGACTATGTATGCATGTTAAGGTACTAATATGACTATTGCATGAAAGTATGCTAAGAATGATGAATGCATGTTAGTAAGTTATGATGATAACCTGAATGATATCAGGCTACGATGATAAATATGGATGTTATGTGGTAATGAAATCCTAGGTATGCTATGATGAAAGTATGATGTTATGATAATTACATGCTAGCAAAATGTGTTTATGTTGCCATGATGAATGATATGATGACGTGCTGCTAGCATGACATGTGCATGGTGCTAGGATGTTATGATGATATGATACTAGCATACCCTGTATGAGAAATCCTATGTTATTAGGATAATGATACGATGTTATGCGGAATGATGATATGGTGCTAGTGTATCATGTCATGATGAATGATGGTGCTCCCGTAATTGTTACGGGGTAAGTATGAGGTTGCTCCCGTACTCGTTACGGGGTAAGTATGAGGTTGCTCCCGTACTCGTTACGGGGTAAGTATGATGGTTGCTCCCGTACTCGTTACGGGGTAAGTATGATGGTTGCTCCCGTACTCGTTACGGGGTAAGTATGATGGTTGCTCCCGTACTCGTTACGGGGTAAGTATGATGGTTGCTCCCGTACTCGTTACGGGGTAAGTATGATGGTTGCTCCCGTACTTGTTACGGGGTAAGTATGATGGTTGCTCCCGTACTCGTTACGGGGTAAGTATGACGTTGCTCCCATATTCATATGGGGTAAGTATGGTTGCTCCAGTACTTGCTACTGGGTAAGTATGGGTCTGTAGAACGCTTCGGCGGGACAGATCAACGGTTATGGAGCCTTGTGCCGGCATAAGCCCACTGTTCGAATGGTAACAGTGGAATGTATTATGATGATGATGATGTAAGAATGTTATGTGCTAAGGTTATGGTCTATGAGTATGAGATGATGTATATGTTAAGTATGTTTAATGTTGTTTCATGAAAACTAGAACTCACCAGCGTAAGCTGACTTGATTTAGCATGTATGTCAGGTTGAAGGTATGATAAGAGAAGGCATGGAGCTCGGGCATAGAGTCATACGATCCGGTGGTTTTGGCAATCCGATGTGATTTTGATACAGACATGTTATTGATTTCTGTTTATCAGACTATGTTTACATTTCCGCTGCATGATTATGAAAGTTTTTAGTTTAAGAGCTATGTGTTATGATGAAAACCAACCTCTGTGAGGTGCCCGGTTTCGGGGCCTCACAAGTTGGTATCAGAGCCATAGTTTGAGAGATCTTGGCATCCCAAATGCCAAGACTTAAACTGAGAATGGGATTAATGGATGCGGATTGCCAACCATGGATGACGGATGCCACGAGTTGAATGTTTATGTATGAGTTAAGGGTTAGATGTAATGTTATGAAAGCAGTTAGTGTCATGCACATTGAAGAGATGGGATGGGAAACGTTTAGAGCCTATGAGTTGGGTAAATGGTTAATAACACTTGATCAACGTCGTTAACGATTTACAAAACTTATTCCGTGCTAAACTGATTCCTGTACTGACTCATCAATTGTTGCATCCTATAAATAGTTAGATGGCTGGACAAAAGGGTAAACCGCGAAAGAAACCACAGGAACCTGAAGAACCACATGTCGAGAATGAAGAACCTGTCAATGAAGGCGACCACGAGCACAACGAGCAACCAGAGAATGAAGAAGAGTTCACTCTTGAGCCTATCTTGGTGAAGGCTATTTCTGATGAGGTCTGCAAGATAATGGATGAGAAAGTACCAGCCTTGATTGCTAAGGCACTGAAGGATGCTCTAAAAGACAAGTCGGAAGGAACCAAAGAGAGCACCAAGGAAGCTGAGGTGGTGATCATTGAGACAAAGAGCGGTGATTCTATGGAGGGGAAACTGAAGGGCTGTGACTACAAGTCCTTTAAGGGATGCAACCCACCAACCTTTGATGGGAAGAAGGACGCAGTGGCCACCTGCCACTGGATTTCTGCGATGGAGGCTGTCATCTCCATCAGTGAGTGCCGAATTGACCAAGCTGTCAAGTTTGCAGCTCACTCTTTCGTTGAGGAGGCACTTCACTGGTGGAACACCATCAAGCAATCCAAGACTACTGATGACATGGAGAAGATGACCTGGGATGATCTCAAGGAACTGGTTACTAAACAGTTTTGTCCCAAGAATGAACTCGATAAGGTTGAAAGGGAGTTTCTGGTTTTGAAGGCTGGAAGTCTGAACCACCGCCAGTACACGTCGAGGTTTAATGAGATGGCTAGACTGGTTAATCACTTAGTTTCTACCGAGGAACACAGGGTGAAGTTGTACATGGAGGGTTTACCTCCGAAGGTTCGGATACATGTGAAGGCGAATGCTCCCAAGACTTATGACTCCACTGTGGAGCTCAGTGGCATAGTTTGGGATGATGTTATGTCAGCCGAGCCAGCCAAAGAAGAAGCAAAGGTGAAAGAGTCCTCCGGGACTAAGAGGGGTCGAACAGACCAACGAAAGTTCTCAAGCAAGAAGGCTAAGCGAGAGGAGATGGGCCGATGCAACAAGTGTGGGAAAAGCCACACGGGACAGTGCCTGGTGGGCACTAATTTATGTTTCAGGTGTGGAAAGACGGGGCACTTTTCTAGCAGTTGCCCGAATGCTACTCGATGCTTCAACTGCAATGGATTAGGACATATGTCCAAGGATTGCAAGCTACCACGGGCCGATGCTTCGGGCTCGGGTAAGAATGAGGAGAAAGGAAAGGAGAAGCAGAAGGCTAAAGCACGAGCCTTTACGATGACGAAGGATGATGCGATTGTGGACCCTGACGTGGTCACAGGTACCTTTTCTATCAACAATATTCCTGCTTCTGTATTGTTTGATTCGGGTGCCAGTATGAGTTTTGTGTCTTCTACTTTCTGTGATGGGTTATCTGGGAAGGTTAAGAAGATAGATCGGGTATTTGATGTAGAGACGGCTATTGGTAAGATGACCAGGGTGACTGAGGCTATTGATGATTGTTACGTTGAGATAGAAGGTCATAGGTTCCCTGTCCGATTGTTTCTTATTACCTTAGGAGGATTCGATGTGGTTTTGGGTATGGACTGGTTAGCCAAATATGAGGCTAACATTGTATGTCGACAAAAGATGATATGTTTACGTGCGATGGATGGGAGCTCCGTGACGGTTTATGGTGATAAAGCGATGTATGCGCCAAAGATCATTTCGATGATCCAGGCTGATGTTATGATGCGGCGAGGGTGTGTAGCCTACTTGGCCTATGCGATTGAGGAATGTACGGATACGAGGACGATTGATGATGTTCCCGTGGTGTGTAACTTCCCCGATGTATTCCCTGAGGAATTGCCTGGATTACCACCCGAACGGGAAATTGAGTTCCAGATCGACTTAGTGCCGGGGGCACAACCTGTTGCCAAAGCACCTTACCGTTTAGCTCCAACAGAGATGAAGGAAATGATGACCCAGCTACAAGAACTCCTTGATAAAGGTTTTATACGACCGAGTGTCTCTCCGTGGGGAGCACCGGTGCTGTTCGTTAAGAAGAAGGATGGAAGTATGCGTATGTGTATTGACTACAGGGAACTGAATAACTTGACCGTAAAGAACAGGTATCCTCTACCTAGAATTGATGACTTGTTCGATCAATTGCAAGGTGCAAGCTGGTTCTCGAAGATAGATCTCCGATCCGGTTACCATCAGTTGAAAGTTCGAGAGCAGGATATTCCAAAGACTGCTTTCCGTACGCGTTATGGACATTACGAGTTTCTCGTTATGTCGTTTGGATTGACGAATGCTCCTGCAGCATTTATGGATTTGATGAACAGAGTATGTCGACCGATGCTGGACCGATCGGTGATAGTGTTTATTGATGATATTTTGATTTATTCAAAGAACGAGGGAGACCATGCTTGCCACGTGCATGAGGTATTGGAAATCCTGAGGAAAGAGAAACTTTATGCTAAGTTCTCCAAATGCGCTTTCTGGTTACGGGAAGTACAGTTTCTGGGGCACGTGGTGAACCCAGAAGGCATTATGGTAGATCCAGCTAAAGTTGAAACGATTATGAAATGGAGTCCTCCAAAGTCACCGACAGAAGTACGCAGTTTTCTTGGTTTGGCCGGTTACTATCGGAGATTCATTCAGGACTTCTCCAAGATAGCGACGCCACTGACGAAGCTCACGAAGAAAGACGTAAAGTACGAATGGGGTCCAACCCAAGAACAAGCGTTTTCAGTGCTAAAGGAGAAACTTACCCAAGCTCCTGTTCTAGCGCTGCCGGATGGGAATGATGATCTTGTTGTGTATGCCGATGCGTCACGACAAGGGTTGGGATGTGTACTAATGCAAAGGGGAAGGGTGATAGCTTATGCTTCGCGCCAGCTAAAGATTCATGAGGCTAACTACCCGACCCACGATCTTGAACTCGCTGCAGTGGTGTTTGCATTGAAAATATGGAGGCACTATTTGTATGGAGTAAGGAGTACCATCTATACCGACCACAAGAGCTTGAAGTATTTCTTCGAGCAAAAGGATTTGAATATGAGGCAGAGACGATGGCTTGAGCTGTTAAAGGATTATGACTGTGATATTCTATATCACCCGGGAAAGGCCAATGTGGTGGCAGATGCTCTGAGTCGCAAGACTGATCATCCTGCCATACGAGTAAAATCGTATAGTTTGGTGATAACGCCAGACTTTCTGAACGAGCTCAAACAGGCGCAACAGGAGGGATTGAAAGAAGAGAATGTGGGTTTTGAACGCGTCTTCGGACAAGTCAAGAACTTGGAAGACAATGACCATGGGATGAAGCTACGATTCGGTCGAATGTGGGTGCCCAGAAATGGGGACATTCGAGCGAGGATTTTAGATGAAGCCCACAAGTCACGATACTCGGTACACCCCGGTGCGACGAAGATGTATCAAGATCTTCGACAGGATTATTGGTGGCCGGGCATGAAGTTTAATGTGATGCAGTATGTGAACAGGTGTCTTACTTGTGCGCAAGTGAAGGCTGAACATCAGAAACCCTACGGATATGTGCAACCTCTAGAGGTACCAGAATGGAAATGGGAACACATCACCATGGATTTCATTACCAAGCTACCAAAGACAGCTAAGCGACATGATACCATTTGGGTGATTGTGGACCGACTGACGAAGAGTGCACACTTTCTCCTTATCAGGGAAACGTATACTTCCGAAAGGTTGTCTGAGTTGTTCGTAAAAGAGATTGTGACCAGACATGGAGTTCCTGTCTCCATTGTGTCAGATCGGGATACGAGGTTTACTTCCAGATTCTGGAGACAGTTTCATGATGCTATGGGAACGAGGTTAAATATCAGTACCGCCTATCACCCTCAGACTGATGGACAGTCAGAAAGGACTATCCAAACGTTGGAGGATATGCTTAGGGCGTGCATTATCGATTTTGGAGGAAGCTGGGATGACCACTTGCCCTTGGTGGAGTTTTCATATAACAACAGCTATCACTCCAGTATCGGAATGCCCCCATATGAGGCGTTGTACGGACGACGATGTAGAACCCCGGTATGCTGGGGTGAAGTTGGACAGAAAGAAATGGGAAGCAAGGCTGCTGTGATTGATATGGCAGAAAAGCTACGGGTGATAAAAGCACGTATGAAGGCTGCACAAGATCGCCAAAAGTCCTACGCTGACAAGCGCCGGAGACCGATCGAGTTTGATGTTGGCGATCGAGTGTTGCTGAAAGTATCACCATGGAAGGGAATCATTCGATTCAGAAAGCGAGGCAAGTTGAGTCCGAGGTACATTGGACCATTTCCGATAAAGGCAAGGGTAGGGAAGGTCGCGTATCGGCTGGACCTACCACAGGAGCTGAACGGGATTCATCCTACCTTTCACGTGTCGCATCTTAGGAAGTGCTTGGCAGACGAGCAGGCGCATGTTCCTTTAGATGACATTGAGGTAGATAATCGGCTGAACTACATTGAGGAACCAGTTGCCATCGTAGATACGAAGGAAAAGCAACTACGGAATAAAACGGTTCGTCAAGTCAGAGTTCAGTGTAAGCATCGGAAGGGTTCAGACACGACATGGGAATTGGAAGACGAAATGAGGAAGATGTACCCTCATTTGTTCGATATGTAACGAGGCAGGTTTCGGGACGAAACCTATTGTAAGGAGGGGAGACTTGTAACATCCCGAAATTTTAATACAAGTTACTTGAACTTACAAATGGGTAACGAATAACAAGCTCGAAGTAAGATAGACGAAAAATAAACAAATTGGGGCTGCGGGTTCGTGTACTCGACATTGGGATTTCGAGTACACTGTACTCGAAGCCTGTATTCGAAAATCCATAATTTCGAGTACAAGACACTTCCTATAAATAGTAGTGCCTTGGGAAATGTGCGAACCTTTGGCTGGAAGCTCATCTGCTCTCGAGTACACGAAGTTTAAGTCCAAGAATTTCAAGAATCAAACTTTGATCGACCAAACGAAGTAGGAAACGCACGAGATTCTACCAGGAGGATCAGCTACCTTCAAGTAAGTGATTCATGTATAGAAAGCTGGATTTTTATACAAAAGTTAGGATGGTTAAACAAAGGGTGAACTTATGCATAAAGCTCACACCTTTATGCATAAAGTTCATAACTTTGAGGTTCCAATACGTTGGTAACAACATAAGGGACCTAGAACTAGCTCCCCAAGGTCTTAGATGAATTTCTGAGATGTTTAAAGACAACAGTAACGAGTATACGAAATCCTGCACAAAGGGTACTCGAAATCATACTTAGAATTTCGAGTATGGTCATTTCGAGTAGAGCATTTCGAGTACAAGAAGTTCGAATACGGTGCTTTCGTGTACCCTAGTTCGAATACACATAACAGTTCGAGTACATCAGGTTTCGTGTACTTTGGGGGTTTCGTGTACTTTGGGCATTTCGTGTACTAGTATTTCGAATACTCATGGATTTCGTGTACATGAGGACTTAATGGATTTCAAGGGTTTCGAACACTTAGCTAAGTGTCGAGGACTTGGGTTCAGCAGGGGGAACTAGTAGGCTATGGGGACTTAGAATATTTTCTAGGTCCAAAGAACGTAACGTAATGTAATGAGATGATGTAACGGATGTAGGTTCCCGGGTCTTAACTAAGGAGTCCGGTTAAGAAGACAAGGATCCGTTATCAGGTGAGTTCTAGACGCCCTATTCTATGTTTAATGTTTTGGGCTGGCATACATGCTTATGGTTATGTCTATGATGTTATGTGCCTATGATGATAATGAATAAATGACGGTATGCACTGACTATGTATGCATGTTAAGGTACTAATATGACTATTGCATGAAAGTATGCTAAGAATGATGAATGCATGTTAGTAAGTTATGATGATAACCTGAATGATATCAGGCTACGATGATAAATATGGATGTTATGTGGTAATGAAATCCTAGGTATGCTATGATGAAAGTATGATGTTATGATAATTACATGCTAGCAAAATGTGTTTATGTTGCCATGATGAATGATATGATGACGTGCTGCTAGCATGACATGTGCATGGTGCTAGGATGTTATGATGATATGATACTAGCATACCCTGTATGAGAAATCCTATGTTATTAGGATAATGATACGATGTTATGCGGAATGATGATATGGTGCTAGTGTATCATGTCATGATGAATGATGGTGCTCCCGTAATTGTTACGGGGTAAGTATGAGGTTGCTCCCGTACTCGTTACGGGGTAAGTATGAGGTTGCTCCCGTACTCGTTACGGGGTAAGTATGATGGTTGCTCTCGTACTCGTTACGGGGTAAGTATGATGGTTGCTCCCGTACTCGTTACGGGGTAAGTATGATGGTTGCTCCCGTACTTGTTACGGGGTAAGTATGATGGTTGCTCCCGTACTCGTTACGGGGTAAGTATGACGTTGCTCCCATATTCATATGGGGTAAGTATGGTTGCTCCAGTACTTGCTACTGGGTAAGTATGGGTCTGTAGAACGCTTCGGCGGGACAGATCAACGGTTATGGAGCCTTGTGCCGGCATAAGCCCACTGTTCGAATGGTAACAGTGGAATGTATTATGATGATGATGATGTAAGAATGTTATGTGCTAAGGTTATGGTCTATGAGTATGAGATGATGTATATGTTAAGTATGTTTAATGTTGTTTCATGAAAACTAGAACTCACCAGCGTAAGCTGACTTGATTTAGCATGTATGTCAGGTTGAAGGTATGATAAGAGAAGGCATGGAGCTCGGGCATAGAGTCATACGATCCGGTGGTTTTGGCAATCCGATGTGATTTTGATACAGACATGTTATTGATTTCTGTTTATCAGACTATGTTTACATTTCCGCTGCATGATTATGAAAGTTTTTAGTTTAAGAGCTATGTGTTATGATGAAAACCAACCTCTGTGAGGTGCCCGGTTTCGGGGCCTCACACGATCCAGCCCGCCGGCTCGGGGTGTGACAACCATCATCGTGTAAGTTCAGTAACCTCGTTATCGTGGGCCTCAACTAGAAATTGATGCAATGTGAGGTCGTTTGTTACACCTCATACTCTAAGGATCCTCTTGGGTGATGACGTGTTGGCATTTGGATATATTATTTTACTTATTTATAGAAAAAATTAGCAGAATTATATCGAGGATATAAAATCCGTATATTTACACAAGATAAGAAAATAATCATTCTTAGGCCTGATGAGTCGATTCATCCTTTCATATTTAATTCTTTTTTTTTTGTTATGAGTTACCATGTATTTTATGACTAGTGAGTATATATCTATATATATCCTTTTGGCATTCACATGTACCTAATAATTTTTATTTTTTACCTGAAATTATAAAAAAATAAATATATCAACGAGTAAGCTGGTAAAAAATGTTTATATAACACCCATCATTTTAAGCATACAACATATTAATATTGTCTTAGTGTAGTTGAACAACAACTTTAAGATACACTACTATCAGCCCCTGGTCTATTGATTTATTAATGTCAGACCCACTAGATTATAATCATCATTCTATAGATTACCATATAATAATTTGTATGCTTACTTTTTTAATAACAAAACATTTAGATTAAGTTAAAAAATAATAAACGTATTTATCTTAAGATAGTTGGCTGATAATCTAAACTTTTTATATTGATCAGTACCTTCCAGTGTTCATTGTGCATGCGTCATGTGTAGGAGGGTTCATTTTCGGATATCCGAAGTCAGAAAAAAAAATTTAAAAATATATATTTCATATACCCAAATATCCGAAAATTATCCGGATATCCGAAATATTCAAAAATTATCCGGATATCCGAAAAAATATCGGAAAAAAGTATCCGAATATTCGAAAAACATCACCTGAAAAATAAAACTAATTCTGATATCGGATATCCGAACTATCCGAAAATTTTCAAAATAGGTATCTGAATATGAATATGAATTTTTGGATATCCGACCTTCCAGATATCCGATTTTTTCAGATATTTTGGATTCGGATACTTCGCATTCGGATACTTCGGATTCGGATTCAGATACGAATTTTTTTGAACATCCCTAGTCGTGTGTTCTATTTTGATCAATCACGTAGGAAGTCTCCATGTGTATTCTTCCTTACAAATTGAGATTTCAATTGCAAATGAAAATTTTTCTTATTTTATTATTATAATTAATCTAACTAATTATTTGTTTTTCTTATATCTTTTAATACATGATGTTTTAAACTTCTAAATATGTTATTTGAAATCTACTCATTATTTTATACGTTTTTACCTAAGTTTGATTAAAAATGGATGAAAGTCAATCATAACATATTTTATTAATTTTAGGTGGTATCCTTATAATAGTAACTAATCGAATAGGCATGTTAACATTTTAATAGTTTTTTTACTCATTACTTACTAGTATGCATACCTACAAATATATATATATATATATATATATATATATATATATATATATATATATATAGGGGAAGGATATTTTGGAAACCTAGTTGAGATATAGAAACTTTGAACACCTTATGTGGACTATAGATCTTTATTTTGGATGGTGGAGATTAAAGGTAGTAAAGTTGATTTGAGTTTTATAGATTAAAATAATAAAAGGTGGTACAAAAAAGTACTAGAAGGGTAGAAGTGGAATTTTGTTGTGTGTACTTTGTTAGACTTAGAAAATTAAAAAAAAAAACCCGTACTTGTTTCCCGAAAATACCTTTCTCTCTCATTCTCGCCTTTTTCTCCAACTCGTCGTTCGTCTTCCAAAAAACCGCCGTCGCTGTTTCTTCCACGTGATTTCATGTTCGAAAATCATCGAACTTCCGAGCGATTGCTGGTAAATACTATAAATCCGAGAGCAATTTCGTCATCAATGGTTTCGATTGTTACTGAAGCAGTTTTTTTTCTTTCAAAGCATGAAAAAGGACACTTGGCGTCTGCCGTCCGGATTCGTCGACGAACCGTCGACAATAAATGTTAGAGATCCGGCTTTTTTCTTTTCTAAGAGAAAACCCGACGAGGGAGATGAACAAGTTGAGCAAGAGGAACCGGTCGATGACGACGAAACCGGAAGCAAGTCAAAGGGTGCCGACATACCAGAGACAAACCCGGATACAAAAAATCAAATGTAAGTTGATTAAGGTTAAGTTCGAGTTGATTAAGTGTCAGTTTTTACAGAAAAAAAAACTTAAATTTTTACAAAAAAAATGATATACCACGGCTTGAGTTTGGTGTAGGAATATGGGGATGATTTTGGAAGACGATCCTACAAAAGATGACTTAACTGTTACGCCTAATGAGTCAGACAGTGATTTTGTAAGGTATGTAGAAGCCTTTTATAAAACATTGAATTGATTTGTTAAAGTTAGTAAACTTTTTCTTTTGCTTCTATAAGGATCCTAAGAAGAAAAAAACAAAAGGTTTTAGTTGAAGAGAAAATTGGTACCAAGAAATAAAAAAAAAGTGGTTCAGGAAGATGATATGCAAAGGTATGACCAGATCAATTTTAAGTTAATGTATATTTGACGTTACATGAACGAATAATGCAATTAAGTTAAGATAGGTATTGTATTTTATCAAGACATTCTTAAATTTTGAATACACATATGTGTTATGTAGTTTTTATGCCTAAATCTAGTTTGTGTAACATGGCATGTTGGATGGTGTTTTGAATGATTTTGCAAAATAATCCAACATCAGTCCAGATTATTGTGATACATTTGGCCTTAATGTATACTTAATATGGTATGTGCAAAATAATGTTTTAAAATATGGTATGTGAAAAATTATGGTCAGTCTTATTTGGCCTTAATGTATACTTAATGTTACGTGGAATAAAAAGGCAATATATTGTGATACATTTCTGTTACGTTATTGTTTTAAAATTCGGTTACTTAACAATTGCACCATGCATAGATAACAATTGTATTAGATGGCAACTTAGATGTGTGTTTATTGGTTTGAAATATTCTTAATCTTCTTTAGCTCAATTTTAAGTTATGAGGTTTTGAATGTTACATATTAAGATAATGAGTTTAGTGATTAAGTTAAAAATTATTTCATTTTATATATGAATATGTAAATTTAAATTTATGTTACATTTAGTGTTACTTGAACTAAATAAAAATGTTACTAAAAAGTAACTCATCTATTATAATTTGTTTTGTTGTAGTGAGGGTGTAAACAAAGTGTCAACAACATGGGGGAGAAAGAATCGTGATAAAAGTAAACAAAGGTTTAAGAGTGTATCAAGCAGGTATTTAAAAAAATTATGAATGTTTGAAATGATACAATTTTTTCTTATGTTTAAAATACTAAAATAATTTTCTAATCTCTTTTACAGGAAAAGTTACATCAACATCTCATCTACATCATGTTATACTTTGTTAGGTTTTACATCAACATATTATACACATCAGATTTTTCCATTCTTGTGTATGTCATTGAATAATATTGTAATGTGTGCAGTTAGACGAAGTGGTCGGATAGCGAGTCCTGTTTTGACGAAATTCAGCAACGAAATCGGCAAACCAATAGTTCTGGATAGTGGAAAGAGTCCTGATAAGGTTGTAAACAAAGTAAAGGATGCGGGACTTGTCAAGAAACTAGGGAAAGGTAAATTGTAACATTAAACTATGTAACATAAGTGTAAACACATGTCCATGTAACATACTTAGACTATTTTATTTTTTTTAACACTAGAAAAACCAGTCAAGAAGCTGAAAAACATGGTGCTTCCACTTGAAGAGGGAGATAACGATGATTTGGAAAGTCTGTCGAATGAGATTGATGATAATCAGAAGTACTTCAGAATATGTACAAGGTCATCGCCTACGCAATTATACAGGTGTGTAAATCTGTTGAAAGAAAATCAGAAGAAATCGGTAGTCAATATGGGGTTTGGAAGTTTATTAAACTTCATGGTTGATGAAATTCCGGGGAGATTAGCACACTATGTGATCGAGAACTTTGATGACTAAAAAACGGTAATTGTCACACCCCCACCTCTCGTCACCTCATGTATGATGTCGCTGAAATGGTTGCGGAAGCATAGTGGTGATTTCTCTGAGGAAGGGGTGACTTACTTGATCCGATATCACAAGCACACAGATTAACTTAAAATAATTACATTACAAGGTTGTCGCAATCACAATTATATTACAGCTAAGTTTGTTTAATTACAAAACTAATTATTCAAGTGCAAGTACTCCAAAAGTGTGTCCTCATCGGCGATTACTGTTTACCTGCAAAAATGTTTGAGTTTGAAACGTCAGCACAAAGCTGGTGAGATCATACAGTCATGTTTCGCAATATGATATGTGATATAAGTTCACAAAATGTTATGTTCAAGATAACCATGGGACCCGTATCTAGTTCCTTTCGGACTGATATGTTCTTGTTCTGTGAAGATATTACCCGTCGGTAAATATCTTGGTGCCTCATTGTCTTAATGTTTATCACTTACATTAAGAAGTTTTGGAAATAGATAACAAACATTTACACCAAGGGGAGTTGCAAGCTCCCGACAAATGGGTTGTCAGCCAATAGTACTATCATTGTTTTTTATTCGGCCCCACACGGGTTCACTAGATACAGTTCATGAAATGAGGTCTTTTGATACTGTGATAAAGATAGTAACGGCAAAATCCCATGAAATCACACAAAAGTCACATGAAATCACACAGATAACAGTGATGCATATCATATGTTCAGAAAAGGTTTGCAGAGTTATCCCGATGTTTATAAAACACTAAAAAGAAAAAGGGGTCGTACGAAACTCACCTGATGATATAAATGTAGCAAAATATCTCGAAGCTGATAACAAAGAGATGATTCTGCATTTAGTTATATTTAATGAGTTATTTATGTTCTAGTTTATTGATTAGATCTTTCTAAACGTTCAAAGTCAAAGACATTGTTTTGTAAGTCATCAATCCGATATTAAATGTTTAATTGATTAATTTGTTATCATATCATACAATGTATGATAATGTAGGAACCTACATTGCATTAGATTCCTAATACAAGGTTGACGACACTTTTGATTAATCAGAATAATCTCGGATTAACCAAATAGTTAATGTTGTTGATTATGATACTGTAACAGTTTCTAAATAATTTAATGGCTTAGGAATGATCAATCCTTGTTATTGATTACCAAAATATCATGAAATATCACAATGTAGCATTAGAATAGGTGTAATAACCAGGTTTAACATACTAATCTGACTGTTATCATAAACATCAGATAATCGTTCCAATGAGTATGTTAATGGTTGTGATTAGTTTGAATCACTTGGATTTAACCTTGCATTTCAAGGATTAATCCAACTAATCACCTACATTGTTATAATCAAATAGGTTAAACCATTATAATCATGGTTATGATTTCATGCAAACCGGGCATTACAACGGATCAAAACAAGGATTTAACCGTTGTTTATAATCAATCCTAGCCATCAACTAGGCAATAATCAACAATCCTAACTATGTCATTACGTTCAAAATCAAGATCTAATCAATCAAAATCAAACCAGAAAGTTTTAAACGGATCATTACCTAATCTGACGGATATCTGCGGTTAAAACAACGATCAGGGCTTGTAAACACGTTCCCTGGCTTCAAATATGAGATCTGGTGACTTTGATATGGTGATTTGAAGGAGGTTTGTGTGTGTTTTGCGTCTGTGAAGCGAGTTTGTGCGAGAGATGAATAAACTTTTAAATTCTGCATGAAATCTGATGAAGTAGATCAGATTGTTGCACCGCCACACCCATCGCGTACCGCGACCAGAAGCCAAAAAGGGCTTCGCGTACCGCGACGATTTCCGGAGGAATCTAAGGGGGTGTTTGTTTTTTTGGAAAACGTCTGCAGGGGCTCTTATGTCTGCCTCGCGCAGACGCGGGCAGATGTTTGGGAGGCACAGAGTGTTTGTTTTTTGGAAGCCCTTTCATTAAAAAAGGTCTTCCTGACCTCTGCTTCGTGAAGACGTGGACCAAGCTCTTTTGAGCTCTTCAAACCTCTTCTAGGTTTACCCAGACCCATCGCCAGTCTTGTTTCCCGATCGTTCCATCGGCGCTCCACCACCGGTCACACCTCCACCTCCATCGGCCGTGACTCCACCACCGATCGACCGCACCTCTCCCGATCGTTCCATCGGCGCTACACCACAGGCGACGAGACCTAGGTCGACGATCGAAGATGAGCGGCGACGAGCGGCGGTGAGAAGGGATGAGCGTACCTGGTTTATTCGACGGGGATGAGCCCTAGGTCGTGGAGGGGGAGAAGGGATGCCGAGGGAGCAGGAGAAGCCGATGGAACAGCCGAAGTCGACGATTGTCTTCGCCGGAGCAGCCGAAGCCGATGGTCTTCGCCGAAGTCGACGATGGAACGATCGGGAGTTGTTGGGGGAAGATGTTTTCTTTGTTTGAAAACCTTTTTAAAAAACAAACCCTCTTCTCGCAGATGTTTGGTCCACCTCTTCTCCTACAGATGTATGCAGATGTGGTCCGCAGACTGCAGACATTTTACCTCTTAAAAAACAAACACCACCTAAGATATTTTCCAAGCATCGCGTACCGCGGAGGACCCTCAATCCCTCCATCGCGTACCGCGACGAGTCCATTCGTTCAATACTTAGAAATTTTTCTTCGTTTTTCGATTTCGGGCAATCCAGGTCTCCGTTTTGCACACGGTTTTCGCCCACGTTCATCATTTCTCGTGTACTATCAAACTGTAGTAATTTCAATTGCCAAATTAGCGCGGATTTCTAGAACGACCAAATGTGATCCCGTCACCAATGACGTAATTCTCAACTGCAATTATCACAGTCTCCTCCTGTTAGAGAAATTTCGTCCCGAAATTTAATGAAGACTTACTTTATGACAATTGTTTATAAGAATAGATGTGGATAATTTGATTTCATTTGATCTTCACGTTCCCAAGTATACTCGGGTCCACGTTGCGAGTTCCATCGAACTTTAACGATTGGTATGCGGCTACGTTTCAGCACTTTCATTTCTCGATCCATTACCTCTACTAGTTCTTCGCTGAACTGAAGTTTCTCATCAACATGAATCTCTAGAGGTACAATCAATGATTCATCAGTCAGGCACTTCTTCAGATTGGATATGTGAAAAACATCGTGAATGTTACTAAGTTCAGGAGGTAACTCAAGTTTGTAGGCTACTGATCCAACTCGTTCAAGAATTTTGAATGGCCCTACAAATCTTGGTGAAAGTTTACCTCTCTTCCCGAATTTGAAAATGCCTTTCCAAGGTGACACTTTTAACATTACTCGATCACCTATTTGGAATTCTAACGGTCTACGACGATTATCAGCATAACTCTTTTAACGATCGCGAGCAGCTTTAATTCGTTCCTGAATGAGTGCGATCTTATCAGTTGTCTCCTGAATGAATTCTGGGCCTATGATTTGACTTTCACCTACCTCTGACCAACAGATAGGTGATCTACACTTGCGTCCATAAAGTGCTTCGAATGGAGCGCATTGAATACTGGTATGGTAGCTGTTATTGTATGAGAATTCAACAAGTGGAAGATGAATATCCCAGCTACCTCCAAAATCAATCACACAGCTTCTGAGCATGTCTTCCAGAGTTTGATTTGTTCGTTCAGTCTGCCCGTCGGTTTGTGGATGATAAGATGTGCTCATATTGATTTGCGTGCCCATAGATTTCTGAAGAGTTTGCCAAAATCGTGACATAAATCGACTATCTCTGTCAGAGATAATAGAGATGGGTACTCCGTGTCGAGATACAATCTCATTAACATAGAGTTTAACGAGTCGATCCATAGAATAATTCTCTCGAATGGGTAAAAAATGAGCGGATTTCGTAAGGCGATCAACGATAACCCATATTGAGTCATGATTATGTGAGGTTCTGGGTAATTTAGTGATGAAATCCATAGAGATTTGATCCCATTTCCACGTGGGAATCTCAGGTTGTTGTTATAACCGAGAAGGTCGTTGATGTTCAGCCTTAACTTTGAGACATGTTAAACATCGATCCACGTATTCAGCTATTTGTTTCTTCATTCCAGGCCACCAGTAAAAGTCTTTAAGATCTTTATACATCTTATCAGCACCTGGATGAATAGAATACCTGGATTTGTGCGCCTTATCCAAGATAATTGTTCTAGAGTTACCGAATAAAGGAACCCAAATTCGGCTTTTGAAATACAAAACTCCATCATTTTTGGTATCGAGTTTCTTGTCTAATCCCTTCAGTCCCTCAGCAGAATAGTTCGTTACTTGTAAAGCTTGTTGCTGAGCTTCTTTAATTTGAGGAATTAGACTTGTTTGAATAGTCATACCTAACGCTTTCACACGTAAAGGTTTGACTCGTTCCTTGCGACTCAAGGCATCGGCTACGACATTCGCTTTACCTGGGTGATAACGAATTTCACAGTCATAGTCGTTTAGAAGTTCAACCCATCGCCTCTGTCGCATGTTCAACATTTTCTGATCTAGAATGTGTTGGAGGTTTTTGTGATCAGTGTATATAATACACTTAGTTCCGTATAGGTAATGTCTCCAAATCTTGAGTGCAAACACCACTGCACCAAGTTCTAGATCATGTGTGGTATAGTTCTTCTCATGTACTTTCAGTTGTCGAGAAGCGTAAGCAATTACCTTATCCTTCTGCATTAGGACACACCCAAGACCTTGACGAGAAGCATCACAGTATACTGTGAAATTATCAGTACCTTCTGGTAATGCCAAGATAGGTGCGTTGCAGAGTTTGTGTTTCAACAGTTGGAATGCCTCCTCCTGTTGAGAATCCCATATAAAAGGTTGATTCTTTTGGGTCAATGTGGTGAGTGGCAAGGCTATCTTTGAAAAGTTCTTGATAAACTGACGATAATAACCTGCCAACCCCAAGAATTGACGTATTTCAGTTGGGGTTCGTGGTGTCTCCCACTGTTTTACTGCTTGAATCTTACTGGGATCCACTTGAATACCGTTCTCATTCACAACATGCCCGAGAAATTGAACTTCTCTTAACCAAAATTCACACTTGGAGAATTTGGCATATAATTTCTCATGTGCCAAAAGTTCTAAAATTAATTTCAAGTGTTGAGCATGTTCTTGTTGGTTTCGGGAATAAATGAGAATATTATCAATAAACACAATCACAAATTTATCCAGATAAGGTCTACATACTCGATTCATCAGATCCATGAAAACTGATGGTGCATTTGTTAAACCAAACGGCATTACTAGAAATTCGTAATGTCAGTATCAGGTTCGGAAAGCAGTTTTAGGAACGTCATCATCATGAATACGCAACTGATGATATCCAGATCTTAAATCGATTTTTGAGAAGTAAGTAGCACCTTGCAATTGATCAAACAGATCATCGATACGAGGTAGTGGATAACGATTCTTGATTGTCAGTTTATTGAGTTCCCGATAGTCAATACACATTCTGAATGAACCATCCTTCTTTTTCACAAAAAGAATTGGTGCTCCCCAGGGTGAGAAACTAGGTATGATAAAACCTTTGTCTAACAGTTCTTGCAATTGACCTGAAAGTTCTTGCATTTCTGTTGGTGCAAGCCGATACGGGGCTTTAGCAACAGGTGCTGCACCTGGAATCAAGTCAATCTGAAATTCAACTTTTCTCACTGGGGGTAATCCTGAGATGTCCTCAGGAAATACTTCAGGAAAATCTTTGACTACTGGGATATCTGTGATTTGTTTGGGTGAAGAGTTGTGCTCCGTCACGTGTGCTAGGAAAGCATAACAACCTTTCCTTAAGAATTTCTGAGCTCGCATACAAGATATGATACCAAGTTTTCTACCGGCTCGTTCTCCTTGAACTATCAGTGTATTACCGTTAGGTAATGGAATACGGATCATCTTGTTTTGACACACAACTTCCGCTTGGTTATCAGAAAGCCAGTCCATGCCAACAACGACATCAAAGCTCCCAAGCTCAATAGGAAGTAAATTGATATTGAAAAGATGATTATTCAAATTCAAGGAACATCCTTGAATAACACTGTTAGTTTTGATCAACTTGCCATTAGCAAGTTCAATAACATAAGGAGTTTCTAGATCTACCTAGGCAGTGAGTAAAGATGCAAATTCAGGAGAGATAAAACTCTTTTCTGCTCCTGTATCAAAGAGAACTGATGCATAAAGATTATTAAGAAGAAACGTACCCGTAGCAATATTCGCATCATGTCTCGCCTCGGTCGCACCAATCTGAAAAGCTCTCCCTCTAGCTTCATTTCCTTGATTGGTGTTATTGTTTGGACAGTTTCGCATGAGATGGTCAGGGCTTCCACATTTATAGCATGACCGGTTGGTTTGAGTGGTTTGTCATGCTGCTTGATTTTGTGGTTGAGCAGGAAAATTGCAATATTTGGTGAAATGTCCAACTTGATTACAGTTGGCACAAACAGGACACGCTCCCGTGTGATGAAATGGACATTTATTGCATTTGGGCGCCTTCCCGGTATAAGTTTTCCTCTCAGGAATAGCAGCACCATAGTTTTTCACAGTTGGCTTGCTCTGGGTGATCTCAGCCGGAGATTTTGCCTTGGTTTTGCCAAATCACTTTCGTTTGATACCTTTTGACACATTAGAGGTACCGACATCACTACGGCTGTGAGCCGTCTGAGGTTTCAAAGATAGAGTACCACTCCTTACCGCCTCATTGGTAAGCTTAGTGGTCAAAAGAATTGTATGTTTCAGATTTGTAGGTTCAGCTGCAGTAACCATTCCCCGAATCTAGGGAATCAAACCCTTAATGTACTTCTCGATCAAGGCTGCTTCCGTAGGAAACATATCGGGAAGTAAGCAAGTAAGTTCGTGAAACTGATCGGTGTAAGCCAGACAATCAGCACCGATCATAGAGTGATTCCAGAATTCCTCCTGGAGTTTTTGAATCTCAGTGATTGGGCAGTACTCTGATCTAATCAGAGTTTTGAAATCATTCCAGCCCATCGAGTCAACTGTGGCTGAACCCAAAGTCTTGGCCTGGGTATTCCACCAAGTCAAAGCTGAGTCTTTTACAGAATAGGCAGCATAAGACACCTTATGCTCCTCCAAACATTGGCTGATTTTGAGTTTGGTTTCCATTTCCTCGATCCACCTTAAAAGACCAGCCGCTCCTTCCTTGCCTATAAAAGTAGGAGGGTTGCAAGAAGCAAAGTACTTATATGTACACCCTTGCTGTGGTGGATCAGGAACAGTTGTTTTTGTGGTTGTTGCACCGGTGGTAGTATGAGTTTCAACGTGACCACCCGTAGCATTATGTTCAGCATGATCGTGGTCCCCACCAGAACCTGTGGTGATATGTGGTTGGTGTTGTGTCAGAACACCACAAGCAGATAGTTGTTCACGCACAATTCATGCTATCATAGCTTCATTTGTTTCAGATCCACTTGTACCAGCAGGTGGAACAGTGCTTGCTCCAGGGTCCACTGGTGGAGCAGTATTTGTTTCCAAGTTCCCTGGTGGAACCATGTTCGCTTCCGGATTTACACGCGGATCCGGATTTGATTCAACATTCAAAGGTGGAATTTGATTCTGTTCAGGGTTTGTAATGTTCTGGGTAGCTCTCTTAGCTGGTCGACCTCTTTTAGGAGCCATTAATTTGCTCACAAGCAGAAAAACTCAGGTCAGTTTAAGAACATTAAAGATATAACCCATTCTATCACATAAATTCAATCATATTCAGTTACACTGAAAATTTATATTGAAATGTGATTATAAAGAATACAGTATAACTACATGAATTTAGTCCAGACATGTTCTCGATACACACAGATAACACAGATATTTGTAGTTATACTCAGTCCTGATAATTCAACAACCTGTTAAAATATTACACAGGACTTTGAAATGTTGCCACACAGGACTTTGATATGATGCCACACAGGACTTTGAAATGTTGTCACATAGACAATTGAAATGTTGCCACACAGGACTTTGAAATGTTGTCACACAGACAATCGAAATGTTTCCACACAGGTCTTTGAAATGTTGTTACACAGACAATTGAAATGTTGCCACACAGGACTTTGATATGATGCCACACAGGACTTTGAAATGTTGTCACACAGACAATTGAAATGTTGCCATACAGGACTTTGAAATGTTGTCACACAGACAATTGAAATGTTGCCACACAGGAGTTTGAAATGTTGTCTCACAGACAATTACACAGGACTTTGATATGATGCCACACAGGACTTTGAAATGTTGTCACACAGGACTTTGAAATGTTGTCACACAGACAATTGAAATGTTGCCACACAGGACTTTGAAATGTTGTCACACAGACAATTGAAATGTTTCCACACAGGACTTTGAAATGTTGTCACACAGACAATTGAAATGTTGCCACACATGACTTTGATATGATGCCACACAAGACTTTGAAATGTTGTCACACAGACAATTGAAATGTTGCCAGACAGGACTTTGAAATGTTGTTACACAGACAATTGAAATGTTGCCACACAGGACTTTGAAATGTTGTCACACAGACAATTGAAATGTTGCCACACAGGACTTTGATATGATGCCACACAGGACTTTGAAATGTTGTCACACAGACAATTGAAATGTTGCCATACAGGACTTTGATATGTTGTCACACAGACAATTGAAATGTTGCCACACAGGACTTTGATCTCACAATGACATGATACATTGCCACACTGGCAATAGATATGTTCTCAAGCTGATATGTTCTCACAGTGATATGATACATTGCCATACTGGCAATAGATATGTTCTCAAGTTGATATTTTCTTACTTGGAATTGTTTTTAGTCTCTAGTTGTTGATTACATGAATTTGATATTAACACACCAATCACACACAACATACATAACCCATTACACAATTAAATACACAAAACAACCATTTATTAGCACTATCATAGAGTTTGATACAAACGAGTGTTACTACAACATCCATACAGATAACAACATATCCATCTACGGTATGTATAATGACAAGTCCCAAAATGGGTGATGCTCGATCACACTTACCGTAGGAAATACGGTAAGCAGGCTAGTATAATAGCTATAGTAGCCAATACTATAGCTAAACATAAGAGTCTAGCCTCAGTGCTCAGTGTACCAAGCATCCAAATCCAGCCTTGCAGTCTCTCTCTCCAGACTGCAATTTGCTGCCAACATGCAGCAACCAGTACCTGTCTGCAGGTCCTACTCAAACGCTTCTCTATGGTCGCCCTCCAAGCCTGGGCATCAGTACCCATGAGATTCACCTGCTCCATCAAAGTCAGGTGTGAAGTAAGAATCTCAAGTACTGTGGTGCGGGTATCCTCCAGGGTAGTCTGATGGTGGTGAAGGTCCTGCCTCAGACCGTGCAGGTCTTGAGAGACCTGCTGCATCTGAGCCCTCAACTCAGCTTGGTGGGAGGACTCTCCCACCTCATGTACGGTCTGTGGCTCATCGCGTGGAGCCATCTGATGTCTAGGGGATAGCCCCGTGGTCTTGCGGGCTTGTCCCCGCATCCGTCGTAATCCGTCCCACGCGGGGACTCTCCGTGGAGAGTAGCTTTGTCTCCTCTCAGCAGAAGTATGAACCAAGGGTGAATGGGGAGGACTGGTTACAATAGGGGCTGCTGGTGGTAGTACTGGTGATGGTGGTGGTGGTGGAGTAACAGGTCTGGGGGATGTTGGTGTATGCGGTCCGACAGGGGTCACCTGAGAGGCTGCAGATGAAGCCTCACTAGGATCCGAGTCTGCTCATATACTAGAACTCGGGGTGTCGTCTAACCTCAGATAGGGAAATCTCTGGTAAATATACTTTTCGGCTTGATCGGCCATCGCTGTACAATCAAAATCTCTAATCAGTATCATGAAGTAAATATTAAATAACGATATTTAACATAAACATGGACATGATGTGATGTTCTTTCCTATCTCCAGACAACTATTCGTCTTTATAGTTATTAATGTTCTGCTTGAATTAAATTAAACTAGAACGCAAATGTGTTGCAAATTTCAGTTATGCTGGCCACTCATAACTGGAATTCGTACCACCTGATTATCCTGGCTTAGTTCAAAACAAGTGTTGTTCGTTAATAATGTTCGGTGCTCTCTGTGTTACTATTCGAGCCTATGGTTATAATCTAGGTCTCTAAGTCCACCTAAATTCAATAACCTGTGGCTCTGATACCACCCTGTCACACCCCCACCTCTCCTCACCTCATGTATGATGTCGCTGAAATGGTTGCGGAAGCATAGTGGTGATGTCTCTGAGGTGAGGGGTGACTTACTTGATCAGATATCACAAGAACACAGATTAACTTAAAATAATTACATTACAAGGTTGTCGCAATCACAATTATATTACAGCTAAGTTTGTTTAATTTCAAAACTAATTATTCAAGTGCAAGTACTCCAAAAGTGTGTCCTCATCGGCGATTACTGTTTACCTGCAAAAAGGTTTGAGTTTGAAACGTCAGCACAAAGCTGGTGAGATCATACAGTCATGTTTCACAATATGATATGTGATATAAGTTCACAAAATGTTATGTTCAAGATAACCATGACCCGTATCTAGTTCCTTTCGGACTGATATGTTCTTGTTCTGTGAAGATATTACCCGTCGGTAAATATCTTGGTGCCTCATTGTCTTAATGTTTATCACTTACATTAAGAAGTTTTGGAAATAGATAACAAACATTTACACCAAGGGGAGTTGCAAGCTCCCGGCAAATGGGTTGTCAGCCAATAGTACTATCATTGTTTTTTATTCGGCCCCACACGGGTTCACTAGATACAGTTCATGAAATGAGGTCTTTTGATACTGTGATAAAGATACTAACGGCAAAATCCCATGAAATCACACAAAAGTCACATGAAATCACACAGATAACAGTGATGCATATCATATGTTCAGAAAAGGTTTGCAGAGTTATCCCGATGTTTATAAAACACTAAAAAGAAAAAGGGGTCGTACGAAACTCACCTGATGATATAAATGTAGCAAAATATCTCGAAGCTGATAACAAAGAGATGATTCTGCATTTAGTTATATTTAGTTTATTTATTAGATCTTTCTAAACGTTCAATGTCAAAGACATTGTTTTGTAAGTCATCAATCCGATATTAAATATTTAATTGATTAATTTGTTATCATATCATACAATGTATGATAATGTAGGAACCTACATTGCATTAGATTCCTAATACAAGGTTGATGACACATTTGATTAATCAGAATAATCTCGGATTAACCAAATAGTTAATGTTGTTGATTATGATACTGTAACAGTTTCTAGATAATTTAATGGCTTAGGAATGATCAATCCTTGTTATTGATTACCCAAATATCATGAAATATCACAATGTAGCATTAGAATAGGTGTAATAACCAGGTTTAACATACTAATCTGACTGTTATCATAAACATCAGATAATCTTTCCAATGAGTATGTTAATGGTTGTGATTAGTTTGAATCACTTGGATTTAACCTTGCATTTCAAGGATTAATCCAACTAATCACCTACATTGTTATAATCAAATAGGTTAAACCATTATAATCATGGTTATGATTTCATGCAAACCGGGCATTACAACGGATCAAAACAAGGATTTAACCGTTAAAACTTCGTGTTCTTTGTTTATAATCAATCCTAGCCATCATCTAGGCAATAATCAACAATCCTAACTATGTCATTACATTCAAAATCAAGATCTAATCAATCAAAATCAAACCAGAAAGTTTTAAACGGATCATTACCTAATCTGACGGATATCTGCGGTTAAAACAACGATCAGGGCTTGTAAACACGTTCCCTGGCTTCAAATATGAGATCTGGTGACTTTGATATGGTGATTTGATGGAGGTTTGTGTGTGTTTTGCGTCTGTGAAGCGAGTTTGTGCGAGTGATGAATAAACTTTTAAATTCTGCATGAAATCTGATGAAGTAGATCAGATTGTTGCACCGCCACACCCATCGCGTACCGCGACCAGAAGCCAAAAAGGGCTTCGCGTACCGCAACAATTTACGGAGGAATCTAAGATATTTTCCAAGCATCGCGTACCGCGGAGGACCCTCAATCCCTCCATCGCGTACCGCGACGAGTCCATTCGTTCAATACTTAGAAATTTTTCTTCGTTTTTCGATTTCGGGCAATCCAGGACTCCGTTTTGCACACGGTTTTCGCCCACGTTCATCATTTCTCGTGTACTATCAAACTATAGTAATTTCAATTGCCAAATTAGCGCGGATTTCTAGAACGACCAAATGTGATCCCGTCACCAATGACGTAATTCTCAACTGCAATAATCACAGTCTCCTCCTGTTAAAGAAATTTCGTCCCGAAATTTAATGAAGACTTACATTATGACAATTGTTTATGAGAATAGATGTGGATACTTCGATTTCATTTGATCTTCACGTTCCCAAGTATACTCGGGTCCACGTTGCGAGTTCCATCGAACTTTAACGATTGGTATGCGGCTACGTTTCAGCACTTTCATTTCTCGATCCATTACCTCTACTGGTTCTTCACTGAACTGAAGTTTCTCATCAATATGAATCACTAGAGGTACAATCTATGATTCATCAGTCAGGCACTTCTTCAGATTGGATATGTGAAAAACATCGTGAATGTTACTAAGTTCAGGAGGTAACTCAAGTTTGTAGGCTACTGATCCAACTCGTTCAAGAATTTTGAATGGCCCTACAAATCTTGGTGAAAGTTTACCTCTCTTCCCGAATCTGAAAATGCCTTTCCAAGGTGACACTTTTAACATTACTCGATCACCTATTTGGAATTCTAACGGTCTATGACGATTATCAGCATAATCTTTTGACGATCGCGAGCAGCTTTAATTCGTTCCTAATGAGTGCGATCTTATCAGTTGTTTCCTGAATGAATTCTGGGCCTATGATTTGACTTTCACCTACCTCTGACCAACAGATAGGTGATCTACACTTGCGTCCATAAAGTGCTTCGAATGGAGCGCATTGAATACTGGTATGGAAGCTGTTATTGTATGAGAATTCAACAAGTGGAAGATGAATATCCCAGCTACCTCCAAAATCAATCACACACCTTCTGAGCATGTCTTCCAGAGTTTGATTTGTTCGTTCAGTCTGCCCGTCGGTTTGTGGATGATAAGCTGTGCTCATATTGATTTGCGTGCCCATAGCTTTCTGAAGAGTTTGCCAAAATCGTGACATAAATCGACTATCTCTGTCAGAGATAATAGAGATGGGTACTCCGTTTCGAGATACAATCTCATTAACATAGAGTTTAGCGAGTCAATCCATAGAATAATTCTCTCGAATGGGTAAAAAATGAGCGGATTTCGTAAGGCGATCAACAATAACCCATATTGAGTCATGATTATGTGAGGTTCTGGGTAATTTAGTGATGAAATCCATAGAGAGTTGATCCCATTTCCACGTGGGAATCTCAGGTTGTTGTAATAACCCAGAAGGTCGTTGATGTTCAGCCTTAACTTTGAGACATGTTAAACATCGATCCACGTATTCAGCTATTTGTTTCTTCATTCCAGGCCACCAGTAAAAGTCCTTAAGATCTTTATACATCTTATCAGCACCTGGATGAATAGAATACCTGGATTTGTGCGCCTCATCCAAGATAATTGTTCTAGAGTTACCGAATAAAGGAACCCAAATTCGGCTTTTGAAATACAAAACTCCATCATTTTTGGTATCGAGTTTCTTGTCTAATCCCTTCAGTCCCTCAGCAGAATAGTTCGTTACTTGTAAAGCTTGTTGCTGAGCTTCTTTAATTTGAGGAATTAGACTGGTTTGAATAGTCATACCTAACGCTTTCACACGTAAAGGTTTGACTCGTTCCTTGCGACTCAAGGCATCGGCTACAACATTCGCTTTACCTGGGTGATAACGAATTTCACAGTCATAGTCGTTTAGAAGTTCAACCCATCGCCTCTGTCGCATGTTCAACATTTTCTGATCTAGAATGTGTTGGAGGCTTTTGTGATCAGTGTATATAATACACTTAGTTCCGTATAGGTAATGTCTCCAAATCTTGAGTGCAAACACCACTGCACCAAGTTCTAGATCATGTGTGGTATAGTTCTTCTCATGTACTTTCAGTTGTCGAGAAGCGTAAGCAATTACCTTATCCTTCTGCATTAGGACACACCCAAGACCTTGACGAGAAGCATTACAGTATACTGTGAAATTATCAGTACCTTTCGGTAATGCCAAGATAGGTGCGTGGGTGATAACAAAATTAAAGTCAACAAAGAGTCTATTAGGGATTTATTGGGTTTGAGCTGTGAGGGGAGGAGGTTTGAACAGATAACCCTATTAGAGTACCTTGATAAGAGCGTGAAGCAATGGAGGGATCAGTATGAAGGGCGTTTTGTAGGCGCTTCCCATTTGGTTGACAATATCCACCAATCTGAAGATAAAGATGATTTCAACTTCATACTCAATTTTGTGATGATGTTTATTATTGTGCTTGTCAAATGTACAAAAAATGGAAGAATGAAGGAAGACATACTCAGATACTTCTACCCTGGTACAAATTTCAAGCACTTTGATTGGTGTGACTTCATCATTCAAAAAACAAAAGGATGTAAATCAGGGTGGATGCCATACAACAAAAGGTCACCTTTCACCGGCCCCTTGACAATACTCACGGTATGTTCTCTTTATATATCACCACGTTTTCTGATTTTTTAAAGGTTGATGTAACATAATTTAAAATGTATTGGTAACAGTTACATTTTTCCACGTTACAGCTCCTTTATGTAGATAGTTTCGAGTGTAAAGGGATAAAGCTTGATCCTAGGAAGCAAGCTATTAGTTTTTGGACAAAAGCTGTTTTAAAGAGAAGGGAAAGGCTGGAGATTAGGGATGGCGGTTTCGGGAAAGGAAGGTTGAAGGAGTTGGTTGGTTGTAAAGAAAAAGATACAGCTGAAGGTGACCAGGTAAAATTTCATGTATTAATGCTTTCTATAAAACTGATTGAGACATAAAATAATGAATAACTCGTATCAAACAATTTGTTAATTAGAACGAGCTTTTGAAGATTGAGACTATGCTAGAGAGTCTGGAACTACAGAGAGATCAAATTGTTGGTTCTTTCAAAAAGATGTATAAAACGAAAAAGAACAATGAACAGGTAGATGTGCTCAGAGCTAGATATTATTCTATTGTTGAGGTTACGGCAGATTGCTTTGACGATAGAGATATTATACCTGATGAACCAACAAATCAAATCAAAGAGGTCTTGGATCAGTTGGATGAGGCTGAAGAAGGTGTTAGCTCTATACACATGAAAAAGTTTAATGAAGGTATATATATATATATATCTCATATAAAAGAAAAATTTACGTTTATGTTACATTAGTTATTTTATGTTTAGTGTAAGTTATATGTAACAAAAATCTTTAAAAGTTATATAACTATTTTTAACTTTTAATTTAAAGGTGTTAATGATGAGAGGACTAAGGGTAAAGCAATTGAAGGTGATGAAGGTAATGCTTTTAAAATGTTACATATGGAGTTATATGACCCAACGAATGAGGTTTTGTTTATTGAAAGTTAGATGTAACAAATAAATTACGATAAGTAATTGTTGCAACTGTTTTTATTCAAAGGTGTGAATGAAGGTACGAGTAACGTAGAACGCGTTCAAGGCATAGAAGGTAAGCCTTCTAATTTGTGTCTTTTTTAGAATAGTTGTTATTCTAAAAACTATTTCGATGCATTTTTAAATTTGTAGATATTGCTTTTGCTCAGCCAAATTTTAGCCTAGGGCTGACTCAGTGTGCTACTCAGGAAGCTTCAATGAAAGGTATAAATGCGTAAAGATTTTTGACAAAACATAGTTGTTACATTAATTAGGTGACAGGTCTAATTTCAACCTCTTTCAAAATTTACAGATGTTAATGAACCAATTAACGAAGATAATGTGGCGACAGGTGAGATCTATAGACTACTTGTTTTCTTTACTTATTATAATCATTTACATAAATTATTTGTGTGATTTTAAAAAAAAAACAGCTGCTACCGAAATAAACACTGATGAAAAGGGACAGGAAGATTTGGGGGATAGCCAGCAAGGTGGTTTTGTATGAATTCATTGTGTTATAATTTCGTTGTTATGTAGCAAGTAACATGGTTTGTAACAAAATTGCTTAATGATGTCAAAATTTCAGATACTGATGAACATTCTAATGTAGATGTGGTGACTATAGGTCTAGTTTGTGTTGTACTTTTTAATTAGTTATAATTAGTCGATAACATGAATAAATTATGTAAAATTTAACTAAGCAGGTGTTAGTGTTGCTAGAAAAGACAAGATTAATCAGGAAGGTAGTGCGTTTTGTTTTAATGTTCATATACATTTTTATATAATGCTTATTCCCTACCGGTTTTGTTTGAAAAATCTTAGGTAATGACTTGCATAAGTCAACCTCTAGCTTTGGAGTGACAAAACAAATTGGCAACGAATCACCCAACATAGGTATTAAAATGAAACGTTGAGTTTACATTAAATTGTACAATGTGAAACGTTTAGTTTACATTAAATTGTACATAGTGCTTTATGTTTCTCTGTTGTTACATGTTGTTTACATTTTAAAACAACATTATGTTACTAAAGATTGTGTCAAAACAATTAGAAAATGCATCAGATGAGCCTAGCTTTAGTTTGGGAATGATACAAATTACAGTTGAATTTAACAACAAAGGTATTTATACGATCTTTTATTACTTTTGTCCTTGTGTTACATTCATGTTACATTTTGTTACTAAACTTTGTTTAAACGATTAGAAAATCCATCAGATGAGCCTAGCTTTAGTTTAGGCATGACACAAATTATGCCTGATGAATTGTCAAACCAAGGTATTTATAGAAAGCTAATGCTAAATTAAAAAACGCTAATCTTTATGTACTATGGTATTAACAGTATTGTTACATCTATTTTTAACAAGATAAAGAAATCTGAGAGCAAGAACTCCCAGAGATGAAGGCAAAAGAAAAGGAGGCACCTAGTATGTTTAGTAAAAGCAATATATTTTATTAAAAATACAGTTCATTTACATGACACTTACTTTGCAAAAGCGCGAATGTTAACAGTTCAAGTAAAGGAGATTGATAACACAGAAAAGGAAAAACTTGTTGCTAAGTTAGAAGCAAAAAGGAAGAACCCATTTAGGGAAACCGAAGTGGCTTGTGTCAACAGATCACCTTATGTGATTAGGGGAGTGGATATAAATATGGCGATGTCAAAAGAAGAAAACATGTTTTGGAGATATGTGTTCAAAGAAGAAGGTGAAGAAAAAAAACCCAAACATGTAAGTTGTAATGATAATCAAACATAAATGCATTATGTATCGTATGAAACATTTAATGTATCTTTTACAATTTAAATCTTTTTCAGGGAAATCTTGTTTACAACAATAAACGATGTGAACATAACCAAAAAAGGATTTAGAAGTCTGAAACCTGACACGGAGGTATATAACAATGTCATAGACGGGTTAGTGGAAGTTTTGAATTTTCAGGAACGGTTGAGATCAAACTCATCTCCTTATAGGCTATTCCTACACACTAAAATTGTTGTAAGTTATAGGTTTGGAAATAATTAGATTCTTGTAATTAAAAAAAAATAAGTTTTCTTGTATTTTTAAAATTTGGAAATAATTAGATTCTTGTAATTAAAAAAATAAGTTTTCTTGTATTTGTAAATTACAGGTAGATTGGATGCTAAACAACATGGAATCAAGCGAAGATAAGCGTTACAACAAATTTAAGTCGAACATCCAGGGGGCTCTTCGTAACAACATTGAATTGCTTGATTTGAAACCTCTAGATAATTTCTTCTTCCCAATAATGGAATATAATCATTACTACCTGGTAATTTTTGAGTTGAGAAATCCTGGAATCTGTGTTATCGATAATTTTGATGACTCGGTTCCATTGGTGGGGTTAAGAAATCATGAAGATTACTTCCAGAAAGACTCCCCTTATAAGCTGGTATATTAGTGTTATATATCATTTACTTAAGTCTTGAACATCAAGTGTGGGTTTATGTGACATTATCATTTTATTTTGTAGAAAGATTTGTTTTTCAGGTATCTAAAAGAGTGTAACCACCCGAAGACCAATGAAATTGCATTTGCTGTTATTAAGAAGGTTAAAATCTCCTGGTGTACTAGGTCAAATGTGGTAGATTGTGCCATATTTGTTATGAGACACATGAAAAAGTTCATGGGGATTCACGAACCGTTCAACACAGGATTAAGCAACCATGGAATGAAGAAAAAGGGGCAGCTAAACAATCTTAGGAGAAAGTATTTGTACCACATCCTAGACTCTGATGTAAACCTTCTGAAGGAAGATGTACGTGCAAAGGCTCAGAAGAAGTAGGTGTCGAACGGGTCTTCTAAAACTTGATGTTTTTGGGTTAGTATTGGTAATGTTAACTACAATATCTAATTTTCTATAAAGCATTATATTACTATTGTTACGTGTAAGGTGTTAAGACAATTATTTTTAAGACGAAAAGTATATGTAACATTGAATGAAGGCTTTTTTTTAGTTATATATTCCTGAAGATACACTTTTGTTATATCTGGTTTCATAGGTATTAGATAAAATGTTAATGTTGTGGACACAATAATGATGCATGTAATTTCGTTTGAATAGTTCCTAAATAAGTCGTTAAATATAACAACGTAAAATAGGTGTAACATGTACCGAAAAAAACTTTTTTAGATTGAATTCCAAAACTATATCAAGTGTTTTGAAAAAAATAACTGGGAGAAACTAAAGATATTGGGTTAAAAAGGTACAAAAGGAATGTGGACCCCAATAGAAAAAGTGAGTGTACAAATAGATTATGTGTAATTTGGTGTGATGACTAAATAAGTACATATATATGTAGTAAACTACACATGGGGAAATGGTTTATGTAAAAAGAATAAAGTGTGATGTGATGTGTACCTTCTTCGTTTATAATTAATAATTGACCATCAAAACACAATTTAGTATTCATTAATGATTTAAAAATAAATAGGAGTAAAAAATACATTGAATATAAATGTAACATTAACGTAACATGCGGGTAAATTTAGTGACAGAATAATAATACATATACACAGACACAAAAAAAAACAATAATAGTAACAATTGTAAAACAATAAACAACATAATAAACTAGTAATAAAAAAGATTACTTTAACATGAAACAACATCAAATGTTATTTATACAAACGAATTTTACAAAGAAAAAATAAATAGCAAAACTATGAAAAAAAACCCAGCTTATAAGGAGGTATTTTCTAAGTTATTTACATTCTTCGGTAGCGACACGACACTTTCATTATGCTTCGTTCTTAGACTTCAGTAAACCTGGGATTATTAAAATAGATCTTGGACACATCTCAGGATCAACCCATGTGATAAAGCTACAGTTGGATCTCTGATATAAGAAAAAACGAATGCAAAAGGTTAACATACAAAAATTAAATGATATTTTAAAATGGAACTAACCTGGTCAGGACATGAGTAAAATCGGCGACCAGGATTCCTTGATGTCCAAGAGGTTCGAATCACGGCTTCTTTTCCACACCCACAAAAAACCATTTCTCTTCTAAAAATGGAACGTGAGATGTTTTAAAAAAATGAATGGAGGTTGTCTGATTCATGCAATTTATTGGGTGAGTTGGGAAGAAAACAAAAAGTAAAGTTATTATGTCTTTATTGTACATTTGATTGGACAACTCATACAAACGAAATAAAGTAAATAAAAAAAATAAGTCTAGAAATTTGCACATCAGTCATAGTACATTGATAGATGTACTTGACAAAAGATGGGTTTAAAAGTAGTAATCAAGTGCTGACAAAAGGACAAATATATTGACCAAAAAAAAATCTTTGATATAAATGTTGTTACATAAATTCTCACCTTAATGGATGTACTAATATTTTGAAGGGTTAGAAGTTTCATTTTTTGATAACTACTATTGTTACGTCAAGTAATACTAAAGTTAAATTCCGAATACTTCTTTTTTAATTTACGATAACAGGGGCCGTACGATACCATATTTAAAACATTTGTTAATGTGTGTAAAACGGGTGAATATGTAAAAAAGACGTAATAAATTATTATGGCAACATATAGAGTCACGTGATATCTAAAATATAGGATCTTCAACAACAATAAAGACTTACAAAGTTACATGATTTAACAAAAGCATAAACCAATGTTACATCAAGTAACACACCTTTACAGTCAGCGATACAAAAAAAAAAACAGTTGATTCTAATACTACAGGAGGCAAAAAATGGTACACAATGGTCCTAATTAGTCAAGTTGAAGTATTTCAGGATTCTTCTTCTTGCAGTTACGAGAGTCATGGTCAGTAACGTATTTAAAACACGTACGACAAAGTCTAGGTGCTTTTTTTGGTTTTTCTGCTGATCTCTCAAAACTACTACCTATACGGCGACTCTTACCGGTACCCTTGTTCCTTATGCCTTCAGGATTGCTGCATGAAACCTCAACATTACCAGTTATACCAAGCAAGTCTTCAATAACATCGTCGTTACATTCTTTCGAGTTGAAATTAGAAACAATGTTTCTAAAAATGTGATCCTTGAGCTCACGAATCCTTGTAGCGAAAAAGGAAAGACCATCATCATCTGACCGCAGAGCATCGACACATTCAGTTACTGAATCCAGAATTTCAAACCTTAGTAATGATCTTGGAATGCTGTCAACACCATAACGATTGCTAATGCCAAAAATCATTTTTGGCAATAAATCTTTGGTCCAACGTTCTGCTATATACCGGGATGGGATTGTATCTACATTATTCACTCGATAAACTCAAAATACGTGTCGACATAGATACCCAATACGCGTAAAGCACATGCACGAACAGGAAGAGGAGTTGTCTTCTTTGTCGAATTTAACCTGAAGTTAAACATTTTTAGAATACAAAATTATATCATCTGTGCTATAGCTGATTATAAAATAATTTGCTAAAATCCGAAAATTAAATATCTTACCACAAAAACATTGATTGGATCGTTCCTTTTGTCTAAATGAGTAACCGAGTAACAAAGGTGTCAGATATGAAACAAAATAAGCGACTCTTGCAAATTTATTTATGAACTTCCAGGAAAATTACATGAGAGTATATAGAATGTGCATGCTTCTCAATTTTTGTTACGGAATCAGATTGTATTGGGATGGAGGTCATTTTATGGTCGGCCAGCCTTTGTCGATAACGTTGACCTTCCAAGGTTGTGTCAAAACATAGTAAAAATTGAACAAGGGTGTTGGCTCCACTTGAGTTTACTTTAAATACAGAATTAGAACTTTCACAACGGGATGTTGTCTTCATCAGACAAGACATTGGAATGTCTTGAAAGTAAGCTGGGACCCAATTCTCCCTGATTGAATACATGTCATTCAACCAATCGTTGTGTTGTAAACGAAAGTACTTTATCATCTGATTCCATTTTGTCTCAAATGTAGTTGTGTCTATATATAGGTTCCAAACCAAACGGTGAATTGAGGACCTAACAGTGGTGTTCTGTAACAAATCACCAGGTATCTGATACATAAAACCAAAAAAACCGTATTGCATCAAAAAATATAAATGAAAAAATATAATTAGTTTGTTACATTAGTGTTGCATCGTACTAGTAACATATTGTTTTATTTATACCTTTAAAGGGAGTTTTTTCATAATATGGCACATACAAAGTCTATGGTGAGATTGAGGAAAAACTTAAATAATCGCTTGCTTCATAGACAGATCTTGATCGGTTAAAACCAGAACTGGTTGTTTCGAATTTGCTTTAAGAAATGCCTGGAGAAACCATTTATATGACTCAATTGTTTCACTAGCTAGCAAACCAGCACCAAAAGTAACACATCTTTTATGGTGGTCAACACCAGTAAAAGGAACAAATATCATGTTATATTTGGATAAAAAAAGGGTAGGTTGGTTAATTATAGGTTTTCATAAAATAAAACGAAATTAATATCGAAAGGTTTCATGAAAAAATTCTTGTTGGTGTGATAAGTAGAATCAAATGACAAAACATCACTTAGTGATTGGTAATGTAACCTTGAGATCTCATCTGCCCAAAACACATGTTTTAACTCTCCTTTTCTCAACCAAAAAATCATAGTAGAACTCTGGTGAAGTATTAGAACGATCTCTGAATCTATCTAAAAGTAACTGAGAATCACAATTACCAACAAAAAGTTTAATAGATCTACTAAAGTTCTTAAAATCTGTTGGAGTTCCATTTACATTGTGGTGCCCTCCTTTCATGGTAACTTGCAACCTGTGAGATATGGTTGGACCGATCTTTTTCATGCTCATATTATGAATAAATTGCTTGGTTGAGTATGATAACTGCCTACCAGACTTTAATAAATCACGGTTGAATGAATCTACAAGAGCATGATTGTGATTCTCAACAAACCTTATAACAACAAACTTTGAACTTTCTTTGCATAACTGAACACAAATGTGTGCAGAGCAATCAGTAACCTTGAAAGAACTCTGCCTAACATTAAGTGATGACTCTACCAGAGTATCAAAAGTCCTTTTGCTTTGAGGTTTTCCAGTTTTGTTACACCTAACGTATTTATGTGTAACAACACCTTTCCATTTTTTAGATTGGGCAATACGGACAGAAAACCCAGACACTTTGGCATAATTCTGATACATCAAAAATACGTCTTCCAACTTGTCAAATTTAGCACCTATACGAGGTTTTAAGTCATAAGAGACAATAGGACGCCAGAATTTCGTTCCATTAGGCGACTGGAACGTAACAACAAATTCATCATAAGTAACTTCTGAAAACAAAAAAAAATAAAACATAATTTACAATTTGGAAAAAATGAAGTCTTTGTGAAAAAAACGTGAAACACATCAAAAACATAAAAAGTCCAAATAAACTAAACCTCCGGAATATGAGTCTAAGTAATCCAAAGATTGTAAACACTCCTGGGTCCTTATTGGAGATTCATAACATTCAAAAGTTAAATGCTCAACCACATTCTCTGGAGATGTCATCTTACGTTTTAGTGTAAGAAAGCTTGCTATAGGTTTCATTAATGGCTTCTATTTAATAAATGTTATATAGTTTACATCAATTGCAGGGTTGTTGACTATAAAACCCTTCTAATACACAAGTACAAATTAAAAAAATATGATTTGTCTTTTTGATAAAGCAAACATTAAATGTTTGTGTACTAGTTTTAAACATGTCAACTCAACATATACTTTTTAACTCTTGTTTTATAAATACAACAATTGCTGAATTAAAATCCTTTGAAATTTAAAAAATGCTAAATAAAAAAAAATATGGTTTATTAAACTGTCTGTAAAAAGGACGTAACAAAGAAACTTTTAATTAATTTTTAATTATTTGAAATATTATATATGTATCTTAATACAAAAGACAAATTAATATAAATTTAAAAGAAAAGGAATATTAAAACTATCAGATTAGTCAAAAATAGAATAAACAATTAAGATAGAGAAATATAACAACATTTCAGATTAGTCAAAAATAGGATAAACAATTAAGATAGAGAATTATAAAAACATAACTAATATAAGTTATCCCAATCTGTAAGATTATCAGAATCGGTACTTTGTTCGTCTTCATGAGGATTGTGGTTCGCCCAACCAATTAGAGAGTTCAATGATTCAACAGAAACGGGTGACATAGCATCAACAGAAACAGTAGACATATCATCTTCTTCTCGTTTAGGAAAAGAATTTGTGGGTCTTTGAACAATAGAATCATCAAATTTGTAATTCAGAACCCATTCATCATCAAATGGACCGTAATCAAATGGAAAATCAACTTTCTCGACTTTTATCAAAGATGTTGGCTCATTGTTGGATATTTTATCAACGTATGTAGCAGCGAGCTTTGGTATACGCCTAATGTGTGTTTTATCTGCTGTAACTTCTTCTTGGACAGACATTGGAGATTTTTTTTAGAGCTTGACATGCTTGGTATACGCCTAATGTTTGTTTTATCTTCTCGATCTTCTACTTTGACGGACATTGGATATTTTTTTAGAGCTTGACATGCTTGAAAATTAATGGTGAAACAAAGTATTGGTTGGAAATGAAATGTTAAAGTGTGGATATATATATATATATAAGCAATGTGTAGGATGTGTTAGGTATAACAATAAATATAAACGAAAAAATCTCGAAAAATGTAACATTGATGTAACATGTAAAACAATTATATAAATCCAGTCACCATTTGAAAAGGAGGGAATATTTAAAAAGTTAGATAAAAAAATGGTGGGAAAAGCATGTGGTAAAAAAAAGGTGGGGAAAAATTAAAAATTTAAATCTAGTGATTTTGAGCTGAAATTAAAAATCGTAAATTTGATGTAACAATTAATCGGTTGTATACAATAAGGAAAAGACAAAAATATTAATATAGTAAAATTTATGGTGGGAAATCAAAGAGGGGAATATTTAAAAAGTTGGAAAAAACAAAATGGTGGGAAAAAAAGGTGGGAAAATTAAAGGTAGGAAAGTAAAATGTGGAAATAAAAGATATTAAATATTAGAAAAAATGAAAATTTTTAGTTTTTTATCAGAAATAACATGACGTAAATTAGATGTAACACGAACGCAAATAGCATTATGTAAATAAAAGACGAAAATATTCATGTGGGGGGAAATCTGGTGAGAAATGGAAGGGGGGAAATTTAAAAAAAATATATTTTGTTTATTATTTTAATTTTATGAGAGAGAATGCGGTAAATTAATAAATTAGTGGGTGATAATACAAATGGAGTAAAAGACAATTGTGCCCTTGCATTTAATAATTTAAGTAAATAGAAATAATGATGTGGCAAATTGTGGACCAAGTATTAAGCTTTTGAAGTTTGCACATCTCAAGTGGGTTTCTATAATATACATGCCCTATGTATATATAGGGGATGAAATTTTTTATAACCCTCATCTTTTGCTACAACTACATAACCCATTTCAACCAATCATAAACTTACACATAAGCTTTTCATTAAAATATTAAAAAGTGCATCATAGTCATTTTACCTTTATAAGTTCCCCCTATCTTTTAAACATTAATAACTTTTTTATAATATATTAGTTTTTAAAAAAAAATTGCACCATTATACTCGTCTCATTTTTCTCTTTAATTTCGTTATAGTCTCGACTAGTTTTTTTTTTTGTTTTTTTGATGTCATGTATTTACATCATTATAACGAGCTTAACGATAGCAAATTGATTAGAAATTTTTTCTAACAATGGTAAATTACAGTAATATAACACAAAATGAAGTAATGTAACACAAAATAAAGTAATTTGCAATGACATAATTAACAGTGACGTAACACATTATTTACAGTGATATAATTTTCTCTTTAATTCCTGTTATAATGTTGACTAGTTTTTTTAATTTTTTTTTCTCATTATCCATTATTAACATCGACATAAACGAGCATAAATATAACACATTATTTTGAATTTTTTTCTAACAATGATAAATTACAGTGATGTAATATAACACATTATTTTATTTTTTCTCTAACAATGATAATTACAATGATAAATTACAGTGATGTAATATAACACATTATTTTGATTTTTTTTCTCTAACAATGATAATTACAGTGATGTAATTTATCATTGTTCGAAAAAATTCAAACTTATTTGTTGTATTTAGGCTCGTTACAAATTAGGGATGATTAACCAAAAAAACCGAACCGGAACCAAATTAACTGAAAAAACCGAACCGGAACAAAATTAACCGAAAAAAACAGAAACCGAATTTTACGTCAATGTTAATTACATCACGATAAATTACGTCAATCTAAATTACATCACTGTAATTTATCATTTTTAAAAAAATTTCAAATAAATTTGTTATATTTAAGCTCGTTACAATGATGTAAATATAGGACATCTAAAAAAAGTAAAAAAAAATTAGTCGATACTATAACGGAATTAAAGAGAAAAATGAGACGAATATAATGGTGCAATTTTTTTTAAAAATAATATATTATAAAAAAGTTATTAATGTTTAAAAAAGAGGGGGGAACTTATAAAGGTAAAATCACTACGATGCCTTCTTAATATTTTAATGAAAAGCTTATGTGTAAGTTTATGATTGGTTGAAATGGGTTATGTAGTTCTAACAAAAGATGGGGGTTATAAAAAATTCCATCCCCTATATATGTCACACCCCCACCTCTCGTCATCTGTTAATAATGTCACTGAAACGGTCGCGGAAGCATAGTGGTGATGTCTCAGAGATGAGGGGTGACTTACTTGATCTGATATCACAAGCACACATATTAACTTAAAAGATAATTACATTACATTGTTCGTTATTACAATTCTCATTACAAAATTAACTTATTCAATTACAAGTTTGTGAAGTGCAGTCTCACCGAAATCACTGTCTACCTGCACAAGGTTTAAGTTTAAAACGTTAGCACAAAGCTGGTGAGTTCGTAAAGTTTAGTAATTAAACAATATGATATGCAAAATTTCAAGATATACAGTTCACATAACCATGGGACCCGTATCTAGTTCCTTTCGGACAGTTTTACGTTTTACGAAGATACTACCCGTCGGTAAATATCTTAATGCCTCATTATCTTAATTTCTATCACTAACATTAAGAAAGTGTTTCGGAAACAGGTAACAAACATTCACACTAGGGGAGATGCAATCCTCCCAGCAAATGGGTTGTCAGCCAATAGTACAATCAATGCTTCCAGTTCGGCCCCACATGGGTTCACTAGATACAGTTTCAAAGAATGAGGGCTTTTGATACTGTGATAGAGATATTAACGGCAAAATCCCAGGAAATCACACAAAAGTCACATGCAATCACAAAGATAGCAGTGATACATATCATATGTTCAGAAATCGATTTACAGAATTTCCCCGATATTTGTAAAACACTAAAATGAAAAGGGGTTGTACGAAACTCACCTGAAGTCTCAAGATAGCAAGATCAATCGCAGACTGGTGATAATAGTGTAATTCTGCATTAGTTTATGTTTAATAAATTATTTATGTTTTTAACTTACTGATTAGATCAATCTGAACGTCCAATGTCAAAGACATTGCCTTGAAAGTCATCAAACCGATATTAGGTTTTTAATTCATTATTTTAACATCATATCATACAATGTATGATAATGTAGGAACCTATACTGGTTCAGGTTCCTAATACTAGGTTGATGACACACTTGATTAATCAGAATAATCTCGGATTAACCACATAGTTAATGTTGTTGATTATAATGCTAAAACAGTTCCTAGACAGATTAATGGCTTAGGAATGATCAATCCTTGTTATTGATTACCCAATTATCATGAAATATCACAATGTAGCATTATAATAGGTTTAACAACCATGTTTAACATACTAATCTGACTGTTATCATAAACATCAGATAATCGTTCCAATAAGTATGTTAATGATTGTGATTAGTTTGAAACACTTGGATTTCGCGTTGCATGTCAAAGATTAATCAAACTAATCACCTACATTGTCTTAATCAAATAGTTTAAACCATTATAATCATGGGTATGATTTCATGCAAACCGGGCATTACAACGGATCAAATCAAGGATTTAACCGTTAAAACATCGTGTTCTTCATTTATAATCAATCCTAGCCATCATCTAAGCAATAATCAACAATCCTAACTATGTCATTACGTTCAAAAACAAGATCTAATCAACCATTATCAAACTAGAAGGTTAAAACGAATCATTACCTAATCAGACGGAGTTTTAACCGTAGGCTAGCGATCAGAACTCGTAGAAACCTTCCTTGGTGCGATCCACACGATTAGAAAGCTTCAAAATAGAGATTTGGAGCTTTAATATACTGATTTTACGTCTGGAATGGAAGAAATGTCGAGAGAAAAGAAAAGAATAAGTTTCTGGATGCAATCCGATCATTTGAATCCATTTTTGCTGACTTACCAGACCAGGCGTACCGCCCCAATTGGAACCCCAGTCTGAGGCGTACCGCGCGGGTGGATCAATGTCAGATATTTTGTGTGCTCCGCGCGTACCGCCTGGGACGAGTGTTTCGCGCTAGGCGTACCGCCTAGAGTGATTTTACTCAAACTTTTGGATTTTTCTTCGTTTCGCGATTTCAAACAATCCGTAACTCCGTTTCGCGCACGGTTTTCGCCCATGTTCACCATTTCTCATGTACTATCAACTTGTAATAATTATAATCATCAAATCAATGTGGATTTCTAGAACGATCACATGTGGTCATGTCATTGATGACGTAATTCTCAACTGCAATTGTCACAGTCTCCTCCGGTTAGAGAAATTTCGTCCCGAAATTTAATGAAGACTTACATGATGACAATCGTTTATGAGAATAGATGTGGGTGTTTTGCTTTCATTCGATCTTCACGTTCCCACGTGTACTCAGGTCCACGTTGTGAGTTCCAACGAACTTTAACAATTGGTATGCGACTACGTTTCAACACTTTTACCTCTCGATCCATTACTTCAACTGGTTCTTCACTGAACTGAAGTTTTTCATCAATTTGGATTTCTTCAAAAGGCACGATTAATGATTCATCGGCTAGGCACTTTTTAAGATTTGATGCATGAAAGACATCATGAATATTACTGAGTTCATGAGGTAATTCAAGTCTGTAGGCTACTAATCCGATTCGTTCAATGATTTTGAATGGTCCTACAAATCTTGGTGAAAGTTTACCTCTCTTTCCAAATCTGAAAATGCCCTTCCAAGGTGAAACTTTCAACATTACTCGGTCACCTACTTGGAATTCTAGAGGCCTTCGACGATTGTCAGCATAACTCTTTTGTCATCGCGAGCAGCTTTAATTCGTTCTTGAATAAGTGCGATCTTATCAGTTGTTTCTTGAATGAATTCTGGGCCTATGATCTAACTCTCACCTACTTCAGACCAACAAATAGGAGATCTACACTTGCGTCCATAAAGTGCTTCGAATAAAGCGCATTGAATACTGTTGTTACAGCTATATTACGTCTTTGTTACATCGTCGACAAATTAATTTTTTTAAAAAAAAATGGCTCGGCGCTTTTTTCATTTTTTTTATAAAATTGACCCTAATGATATTACAAAACTATAAAAAAGATAAAATTTTTTTGGGTTTGTTTACATTGTTTTTTTCAAATATTCCAAAGTTTCTTCAACTCAAGTGGGTTTTCTAAATAACCTTCCCCTATATATATAGGGGAAATATCAAATAAAAGTATATTTTGCCTAAGAAGGATAAGAAGGATTTTTAAAATCTCCAAAACCGACCCAAACGAACTCCGATTGATCTCATTTCGATGGCATTGGAACCGTCTTATCTTATCGAACCCTACAATATTAGCTTTTAAGTTTTTGTTTTAACAATTAGATTTAGATTTTAAGGTTTAGGGCTTGATTTTTAGCTTTTAAGTTTTATCTTTATGTTAAATATTTGTTTTTAAAGTTTTGGTTTTAGTATTAAGGTTTATTGTTTATGATTTAAGGTTTGTGTTTTAGGGTTCGACAAGCCGGCTTCGATGATGCAAAAATGAATTCAATCGGGGTTTGTTTGAGTCGGTTTTCTAGTTTTTGAAAATCTTTCTGTGTCTTCTTAGGCAAAATAGACTTTTTAAGGGAACCTTACCCTATATATATATATATAGGGGATGGTTCCATTGTTAACCCTCCCTTATAGCGTTAACACGTTAACCCTGGTGTTTTTTGCCCGAATCTTTGTTTTTTTTTGTCATGATTTTTATTATACATAAATAGGGGGGGTTCTTTTTTGTGTTTTTGCTAATTCATCACAGAAATTAAATCAAAGTGTAAGTAAGTGTAAGTTTCTTACACTTACTTACATCAGATAAGTGTAAGAAACTTACACTTACTTACATTTTGATGTAATTTCTAAACGGTGATGAATTAGCAAAAACACAAAAAAGAAACCCCCTATTTATGTATAATAAAAACCATGAAAAAAAACAAAGATTCGGGCAAAAAATGCCAGGGTTAACGCTATAAGGGAGGGTTAACATTTGAACCTCTCCCTATATATATAGGGAAGTGTTCAAATAATAATTCACTCTTAAAGCAATAACCCAGATAACTTTGCCAAGATGAAACCAATTCTTGGATTTTTTTTTTCGAAAATGATTGTAACATATTTAGAACACTATGTTATTTTATGAGTTTATGTAAATTCATCACCGTTTAAGAGATATAATCGTTGTAAGTTTTTGAATGACAACACTGTAACTGTTTTAGGCCCAAAACTTACAACGATGTAAACTCTCAAACGGTGATGAATTTTCGCAAGCTCATAAAAAACATAGTGTTATAAATGTGTTACAATGATGTTAAAAAAAATCCAAGATTTGGCTTCATCTTGGCAAAGTTATCTGGGTTATTATTTAAGAGTAGGTTATTATTTGATCTCAATGCTATATATATATACATATATATATATATATATATATACATATTAACCAGAAATCCAAACAACTAATAGAGAGCAGAACCATCATGATTTACTGGAGTAGACAATTTTTCCCAAATAATAGTTGTGTATTGTTGATGGGTTTATTGATTGTAGATAGTCGAGACTCTAGATTAAAACTTAAGATTGAGTTGGTTATTAGTACATCAGTGTATCAATGATATTATTTTTTTTATTTTTAATATGAAAAAATATTTAAAAATATGTATGAGTAAAAGTAATATGTTTGTGATATGATTGATTTAACCTTAATATAATAGATAAATAATGAAGGCGGTATATGAATATTAAAAAAACCTTTTTATTTTATATGGTTTATTGAGTTTGAAACTTGTTGGTTGGCATTATATATAATAACTCTTCTCCAAAAGATTTAGTTTTGTTATTTAAAAAAAAGTTTGCAACACAGCTTGTTGCCCATTTATCTTATTTTTTGATGTAATTCTTTTTGTTTTATCTATTTAATACTTTAGAAATATGAAAGTTTTAAATTCTTGTGTTAAATATGTTTATTTCTTTTATTGAACACAAAGGATATGTGAGAGGAGTTGATAGGTGTGTGGGTTATTAGTTAATGGTTATGAGTTTAATCCTAGCTCTTTGCTACCTTTTTTTTTCTTTTTTTACTAAACTCATTTGCAATTGTCGGCTGACATTTTTCAAGTCCATCCTAATTTGGAAAACTTATTCCCGTCCTCCTAAGAGTATAATTAGGAGACACTTGTAATTATCTTAGAACCTCACAATTTTTAATTTCTCATCCAATACTTGACCCAAAGTAAATTCTTATATGGATTTCACTTTACCTAAAATACTCAAACCACTATTTGTCCCATTTCATCCAACTTGAATACCCGAAAACCCTAGATATGTTTCATCGAAAGCTTCCATCTAAGGGTGTAAACGAGCCGAGCCGATCCTAAGCTCGTTAAGACTCGAGCTCGGCTCGTTTAGATAAATTAGGGCTCGAGCTCGAGCTTAGCTTGTTAAGAGTTTTAGTTGCTAGGCTCGAGCTTGGCTCCTTAGAAAAATTTTTAGGCTCGAGCTCGGCTCGGCGTGGCTCGTTTAGATTTTATTTATTTTATTTATTTACTTTAATTAATAATTTAATTATATTTTCTAAATTTAACATAAAATATTTTATTTAAATATATTTATCATAATTTTATATATAAAAATAATTAATTTTATAAATAAACACTTAATATAATAAATAAAAATTATATAAACAAAAACTTGTTAAGGCTCGTGAGCCGGCTCAAGCTCGATATGAAAGCTCGAGTTCGGGCTCCATAACTATACGAGCCACACTTTTTACCAAGCTTTTTACCGATTCAATCCCGAGTATTTCACGAGTTGCCTTGGTTTGTTTACACCCCTAGTTCCATCTACTATTTAACATATTTGGTAAATTATTAATTTCTATTGCATATTATTTCTGCATAAGCATTTTAATTTCTTTTATATAAAATCACAACAAAATATAGTAATTACTTTAACAAGTATAAATTAAATGAGTTAATATCAATGACTATTGCTCTAGTTAATAATACGGTTCATTAAATATTTGGGGTTCAAATTTTTTTGATTTTTCCTACAAAAATTTAAAAAACCTTTGTTTGATTTATAATCCCCCACTTTCAATTTTGAAATCCTTATTTTTATAACAACTTCACAGCAAAAAAAAATAATAATTGTCTTCTCGGTTATTATTTGTCTAGTCAACATATTTATCAAATACCATATTAAATCATTCAATGTCTTCAATACTAATAATCCTCTTTCTCGATTATACATTTCGAGTCAAGAATAGAGATGGTTTAAAGTTAGTTCTTGATAAAGAGAATAAACCTACAAACTCTACGCTAAACGTTGTATACAAAAAATTTACAGAGATTTGTGTTATAAAATTCAATTTTAGTTCAATTGATTTAGCATTTAATTTATTCAAATCATAACAATTGTGTATAAATTTAAAGACTATGGTGTTTTCTAACATTTCAACCAGTGTAATACACATGTTTCTATGCTTGTATTATATATATATATAATTATCTTATTGATCCCGTGTATTACACGGGTTGAATCATAAAATTATATTATATAATATGAATTACCATTAAGATATAGAAATTGTAAAATAAAATTTTTACGGTTCATCTTTAATCTATACATCTTTAATCTATACATGTTTACGTACCTTCATGATAACAACATCATTCACACAACTACTAACATCGTATAATAAGACAAGATCTTATATAACTTTGTTAACAACAACGAAAGCATACAACATTGAGAACAAACAACACTGGTGAACACGACAACAATTGATTACTATTGAACTGTCTGTATTATATCACGACAATCATGTGCCATGTATTCAAGTTGATCAGTGTAAGTCCCTCACACAAATCGCTGACCAGTTAGTTTAACGTGACTAAACCGACGATAGCATAGTGGTACCCTAGGTTTGACAAACCTGCAGCTTGTAGGGCTGGTATGTTGATCGTATTATCATTTGGCCGGTAACGTATGACCGGTGACTGGGCGACGAACAGTTAGGGTCTGGTAAGCGACACATGGTGATATTAATCTACAGTGATAATTGTAATTAATCCATCGATCCCTGTTGACTAGTAGACTGAGAAAATTGATTTTCCCTTATGTCATATTACTGGTAATAGTTTCAATGAGGCCTATGGGAATGCAAAGTGGTAGAGGTAAATCAGATGCATTGTAATCTGATTTCGTGAGGATAGCAATGGATTCCTTTTAGGCTCTATGCACTTCAAGTTGAGAACATATATCAAATGGTTAAGTAACACTCTTATTATTATAAGTGATTAACAGTTAACTCCACATGAAATAGAATAATTACAATGATTGGATTAAATTAATCTATCTTCCTTAATACATCGAGGGTTTATCAATACTTCGGTTTGATAACTAAACCCCTCTTATTATATTATTCTACATATGATACAATGGGTGATGAACATAAATGGACGGGTGCATATCAAACGGGATGAGCATGTGAATTGAAAATGGGTATCTATAGTTGTATTGCAAGTGGTGTTGAGTTCTATTAGATATGTGGTGGGATGTTGGCTGGGGCTTGTTCCCTCACATATGCCCTATATATAAACATAGCTAATAGGATGAGATACTACTTGTAAATATAACTATAGAGAGGCCATAGTGTGAACCGATGAACAAACATTTACAAGTATCATGTATGACATTGTGACTGTGTATGTGAACAAATCCATGTTTTCAATTATCAAACTTATGAACTCACCAACCTAGTGTTGACTTTATTTAAATGCATGTTTTATCAGGTGACGAACAGGTGTAGTCACCAGGCATTCGCCATTCAGGGACATAGCTAGTGGACTTTTAGAAGACCTAGCTACATTTTGTGTCATGCATACTTTTGAAATGACAAAACAATGAATTATCTTTTGTAGATCTTGTACAGTTACAAGATAGAAACTTATTGATTCTTTTGAATAGATTTACTTGGTTAAATTATGAACGATACATTGTAATTTAACTTTGTAATTCTATATCATTGTCATGCTAGCATTTCTCAATTATATATCATGTGCTATGCAAACAATCTGATCATTGTGATTATCAAACGATATCGCGCCCCGAGAACTTTCCGCCCGACGGGAAAGTCGATCCAGCTCGCCGGCTCGGGGTGTGACAACCATCATCGTGTAAGTTCACTAACCTCGTTATCGTGGGCCTCAACTAGAAATTGATGCAATGTGAGGTCGTTTGTCACAGCTCATACTCTAAGGATCCCCTTGGGTGATGACGTGTTGGCATCTGGATATATTATTTACTTATTTATAGAAAAAATCAGCAGAATTATATCGAGGATATAAAATCCGTATATTTACACAAGATAAAAAAAAATCATTCTTAGGCCTGATGAGTCGATTCATCCTTTCATATTTAATTCTTTTTTTTTGTTATGAGTTACCATGTATTTTATGCCTAGTGAGTATATATCTATATATATCCTTTTGGCATTCACATGTACCTAATAATTTTTATTTTTTACCTGAAATTATAAAAAAATAAATATATCAACGAGTAAGCTGGTAAAAAATGTTTATATAACACCCATCATTTTAAGCATACAACATATTAATATTGTCTTAGTGTAGTTGAACAACAACTTTAAGATACACTACTATCAGCCCCTAGTCTATTGATTTATTAATGTCATACCCAATAGATTATAATCATCATTCTATAGATTACCATATAATAATTTGTATGCTAACTTTTTTTAATAACAAAACATTTAGATTAAGTTAAAAAAATAATAAACGCATTTATCTTAAGATAGTTGGCTGATAATCTAAACTTTTTATATTGATAAGTACCTTCCAGTGTTCATTGTGCATGCGTCATGTGTAGGAGTGTTCATTTTCGGATATCCGAAGTCAGAAAAAAAATTTTTAAATATATATTTCAGATACCCAAATATCCGAAAATTATCCGGATATCCGGAATATTCAAAAATTATCCGGATATCCGAAAAAATATCCGAAAAAGTATCCGAATATTCGAAAAAAATCACCTGAAAAATAAAACTAATTCCGATATCGGATATCCGAACTATTCGAAAATTTTCAAAATAGGTATCCGAATATGAATATGAATTTTTGGATATCCGACCTTCCAGATATCCGATTTTTTCAGATATTTTGGATTCGGATACTTCGCATTCGGATAATGTCATACCCCCACCTCTTGTCACCTGTTTATGATGTCACTGAAACGGTTGCTGAAGCATAGTGGTGATGTCTCAGAGATAAGGGGTGACTTACTTGATCCGATATCACAAGCACAAAGATTAACTTAAAGTGTATACATTACAAGGATCTTCATTACAATTAACAATATAGTTTACAAACTAAGTTTATTACATTTATTTAATTACAAATGCTTAAGGTGCTGCCTCACCGGGTGGTCACTGTCTTCATGCAAAAAGGTTTAAATTTGAAACTTCAGCACAAAGCTAGCGAGATCATACAGTTCAAGTCCACAATATGATATGTTATACAAGTTCTCAAAATGTTCTGTTCAAGATAACCATGGGACCCGTATCTAGTTCCTTTCGGACGTTCTGTTCTTGTTCTATAAAGATACTACCCGTCGGTAAATATCTTGGTGCCTCATTGTCTTAATGTTTATCACTACATTAAGAAGTTCTGGAAACAGATAACAAACATTTACACCAAGGGGAGTTGCAAGCTCCCGGCAAATGGGTTGTCAGCCGATAGTACTATCAATGTTTTCTGTTCAGCCCCACATGGGTTCACTAGATACAGTTCGGAAATGAGGACTTTTGATACCGTGATAGTGTTCTTGTTCTCCAGGCAAAATCCCATGTAATCCACAAGTTCTCAACAATCATATGAAATCACGCAGATAACAGTGATACATATCATATAGTTCTGAAAAGTTTTACAGCGCTACCCCGATGTTTATAAAAGAGTAAAAAGAAAAGGGGTTGTACGAAACTCACCTGATAATATAGAGGTAGCAGAATATCTCCCAAACTGAGAATAAAGGGGTGATTCTGCATTTATTTATATTTAATGAGTTATTTAGGTTTTAACTTATTGATTAGATCTTTCTGAACGTTCAATGTCAAAGACATTGCTTTGAGAGTCATCAAACCGATATTAAGTATTTAATTGGTTAATTTTGATGTTGTATCATACAATGTATGATAATGTAGTAACCTACATTGAGTTAGATTCCTAATACAAGGTTGATGACACTTTTGATTAATCAGAATAATCTAGGATTAACCAAATAGTTAATGTTGTTGATTATAATGCTAAAACAGTTTCTAGATGGTTTAATGGCTTAAGAATGATCAATCCTTGTTATTGATTACCCAAATATCATGAAATATTACAATGTAGCATTAGGATAGGTGTAATAACCATGTTTAACATACTAATCTGACTGTTATCATAAACATCAGATAATCATTCCAATGAGTATGTTAATGGTTGTGATTAGTTTGAAACACTTGGATTCAACCTTTCATTTCAAAGATCAATCAAACTAATCACCTACATTGTCATAATCAAATGGTTTAAACCATTATAATCATGGGTATGATTTCATGCAAATCGGACATTATAACGGATCAAAACAAGGATTTAACCGTTAAAACATCGTGTTCTTCATTCATAATCAATCCTAGCCATCATCTAGGCAATAATCAACAATCCTAACTATGTCATTACGTTCAAAGTTAAAACGAATCATTACCTAATCAGACGGATATCTGGCTGCACAACAACGATCAAGACTTGTAAACATGTTCCCTAGCTTCAAATATACGATCTGATGGGCTTAGAATTGAGTTTTGGGTGTAGAAATTCGACTTTTGTTCGTCTGGTGCGAAGAGAGTTCGAGAGAGTTAAAGAACTTCAATTCTGCATGAAATCTGATTAAGTTGGCCAAGTTTATCCACCGCCTCACCCGTCGCGTACCGCGACGAGAAGCCAAAGAAGGCTTCGCTTACCACGAAGAAATCCGGAAATCTCAGATATTTTTCAAGAATCGCATACCGCGACGAGTCCAGAAGTTCAATACTTAGAAAATTTTTCTTCGTTTTTCGATTCCGGGCACTCCAGGACTCCGTTTTGCACACGGTTTTCGCCCACATTCATCATTTCTCGTGTACTATCAACCTGTAGTAATTTCAATCTCCAAATAAACGCGGATTTCTAGAACAACCAAATGTGATCCCGTCATCAATGACGTGATTTCTCAACTGCAATTGTCACAGTCTCCTCCTGTTAGAGAAATTTCGTCCCGAAATTTAATGAAGACTTACATAATGATAATAGTTTATGAGAAAAGATGTGGGTATTTTGCTTTCATTCGATCTTCACGTTCCCATGTATACTCGGGTCCACGCTGCGAGTTCCATCGAACTTTAACGATTGGTATGCGATCACGTTTCAGCACTTTCATTTCTCGATCCATTACCTCTACTGGTTCTTCGCTGAACTGAAGTTTTTCATCAATATGAATCTCTTCTAGAGGTACGATTAATGATTCATTAGTTAGGCACTTTTTCAGATTTGATATATGAAAAACATCATGAATGTTACTGAGTTCAAGAGGTAATTCAAGCCTGTAAGCTACTGATCCAGTTCGTTCAAGAATTTTGAATGGCCCTACGAATCTTGGTGAAAGCTTACCTCTTTTCCCAAATCTGAAAATACCCTTCCAAGGTGAAACTTTCAACATTGCTCGATCACCTATTTGGAATTCTACGGTCTACGACGATTATTAGCATAACTCTTTTGACGATCGCGAGCAGCTTTGATTCGTTCTTGAATGAGTGCGATCTTATCAGTTGTTTCCTGAATGAATTCTGGGCCTATGATTTGACTTTCACCTACCTCTGACCAACAGATAGGCGATCTACACTTGCGTCCATAAAGTGCTTCATATGGAGCGAATTGAATACTGGTATGGTAGCTGTTGTTATACGAGAATTCAACAAGTGGAAGATGAATATCCCAGCTACCTCCAAAATCAATCACACAGCTTCTGAGCATGTCTTCAAGAGTTTGATTTGTTTGTTCAGTCTGCCCGTCTGTTTGTGGATGATAAGCTGTGCTCATATTGATTTGTGTGCCCAGTGCATTCTGAAGAGTTTGCCAAAATCGTGACATAAATCGACTATCTCTGTCAGAAATGATAGAGATCGGTACTCCATGTCGAGATACAATCTCATTAACATAGAGTTTAGCGAGTCGATCCATAGAAAAATCTTCTCGGATGGGTAAGAAATGCGCAGATTTAGTAAGGCGATCAACAATAACCCATATAGAGTCATGATTATGTGATGTTCTGGGTAATTTAGTGATGAAATCCATAGAGATCTGATCCCATTTCCACATGGGAATCTCAGGTAGTTGCAATAACCCAGAAGGTCGTTGATGTTGAACCTTAACTTTGAGACATGTTAGACATCGATCCATGTATTCGGCTATATGTTTCTTCATTCCAGGCCACCAGTAAAAGTCTTTAAGAACTTTATACATTTTATAAGCACATGGATGAATAGAATACCTGGATTTGTGCGCCTCATCCAATATGATTGCTCTAGAGTTACTGAATAAAGGAATCCACATTCGGCTTTTGAAATACAACACTCCATCAGTTTTGGTATCGAGTTTTTTTATCTAATCCCCTCAGTTCCTCAACAGGATAGTTCGTTGCTTGTAAAGCTTGTTGCTGAGCTTCTTTGATTCGAGGAACTAGAATAGTTTGAATAGTCATACCTAACGCTTTCACACGTAGAGGTTTGACTTGTTCCTTGCGACTCAAGGCATCGGCTACGACATTGGCTTTACCTGGATGATAACGAATTTCACAGTCATAGTCATTTAGAAGTTCAACCCACCGCCTCTGTCGCATGTTCAACATTTTCTGATCTAGAATGTGTTGAAGACTTTTGTGATCGGTGTATACAATACACTTGGTTCCGTATAGATAGTGTCTCCAAATTTTGAGTGCAAACACCACTGCACCAAGTTCTAGATCATGTATGGTATAGTTCTTCTCATGTACCTTCAATTGTCGAGAAGCATAAGCAATTACCTTGTCGTTCTGCATTAAAACACACCCAAGACCTTGACGAGAAGCATCGCAGTACACTGTGAAATTATCAGTACCTTCCGGTAATGCCAAGAAAGGTGCATTGCAGAGTTTGTGTTTCAACAGTTGGAATGCCTCCTCCTGTTGGGAATCCCATATAAAAGGTTGATTCTGTTGGGTCAATGTGGTAAGTGGCAAGGCTATTTTTGAAAAAATTTTGATAAATCGACGATAATGACCTGCCAGCCCCAAAAATTGACGTATTTCAGTCGGGGTTCGTGGTGTCTCCCATTGTTTCACCGCTTGAATCTTACTGGGATCCACTTGAATACCGTTCTCATTTACAACATGCCCAAGAAATTGAACTTCCCGTAACCAGAATTCACACTTGGAAAATTTGGCATTTAATTTCTCATGTGCCAAAAGTTCTAAGATTAGTTTCAAGTGTTGAGCATGTTCTTGTTGATTCCGAGAATATATAAGAATATCATCAATAAACACAATCACAAATTTATCCAGATAAGGTCTACATACTCGATTCATCAGATCCATGAAAACTGCTGGTGCAGTTGTTAATCCAAACGGCATTACTAAAAATTCATAATGCCCATAATGAGTTCTAAAAGCAGTTTTAGGAACATCATCATCATGAATACGTAACTGATGATATCCAGATCTTAAATCGATTTTTGAAAAATATGTAGCACCTTGCAATTGATCGAACAGATCATCGATATGAGGTAGTGGATAACGGTTCTTGATTGTCAGTTTATTGAGTTCCCGGTAGTCAATACACATCCTGAATGAACCATCCTTCTTTTTCACAAATAGAATTGGTGCTCCCCAGGGTGAGAAACTAGGTCTAATAAAACCTTTATCTAGAAGTTCCTGTAATTGACCTGAAAGTTCTTGCATTTATGATGGCGCAAGCCGATACGGGGCTTTAGCAACAGGTGCTGCGCTTGGAATCAAGTCAATACGAAATTCGACTTGTCTCACTTGGGGTAATCCTGATATGTCCTTAGGAAATACTTCAGGAAAATCTTTGACTACTGGAATGTCTGTGATTTGTTTGAGTGGAGAATTGTGCTCAGTCACGTGTGCCAGGAAAGCATAACATCCTTTCCTTAAAAATTTCTGAGCTCGCATACAAGAAATGATACCAAGTTTCCTACCAGCTCGTTCTCCTTGAACTATCAGTGTATTACCATCAGATAATGGAATACGGATCAGAAAGCCAGTCCATACCGACCACAACATCAAAGCTTCCAAGCTCAATAGGAAGTAAATTGATATTGAAAAGATGATCATTCAAATTCAAGGAACATTCTTGAATAACTGCTAGTTTTGATCAACTTGCCATTAGCAAGTTCAACGACATAAGGAGTTTCTAGATCTACCATAGGCAATGAAAGTAATAATGCAAATTCAGGAGAGATAAAACTCTTATCTGCCCCTGTATCAAACAGAACTGATGCGTAGAGATTATTAAGAAGAAAAGTAGGAGTGACAATATTTGCATCATGCCTTGCCTCAGTTGCACCAATCTGAAAAGCTCTCCCTCTAGCTTCATTCCCTTGATTGGTGTTGTTATTGTTCGGACAGTTCCTCATAAGATGGTCAGGACTTCCACACTTGAAACATGACCGATTGCTCTGAGTGGTTTGTCGTGGTGCTGGATTCTGTGGTTGAGCAGGAAAGTTGCAATATCTAGCATAGTGTCCCACTCGGTTATAGTTCAGGCAAACAGGACATGGTCCTATGTGATGGAATGGACACTTATTGCATTTGGGCGCCTGCCCAGTATAAGTTTTCCTCTCAGGAATAGCAGCACCATAGTTTTTCACAGTTGGCTTGCTCTGGCTAGTCTTAGTCGGAGCTTTTGCCTTGGTTTTTTCAAACCACTTTTGTTTAGTACCTTTAGAAACATTAGAGGTACCGATATCACTACGGCTCACCGCCGTCTGAGTTTTCAGGGACAGAGTACCACTCCTTACCGCCTCATCAGTAAGCTTAGTGGTCAAAAGAATTGCACGTTTAAGAGTGGTAGGTTCAGCTGCAGTTACCATTCCCCGAATCTAGGGAACCAATACTTTGATATACTTCTCAATCAACGCTGCTTCCGTAGGAAACATATTGGGAAGTAAGCAAGTAAGTTCATGAAACTGATCGCTATAAGCTAAACAATCAGCACCAATCATCGAATGATTCCAGAATTCCTCCTGGAGTTTTTGGATTTCAGTGATTGGGTAGTACTCTGACATAATCAGAGTTTTAAAATCGTTCCAGCCCATCGAATCAACTATAGCTAAGCCCAAAGTTTTAGCCTGGGTATTCCACCATGTTAAAGCTGAGTCCTTCAAAGAACAAGCAGCATAAGACACCATATGCTCTGCTGTCACACCCCGGGCCGGCGGGAACGGATCGGGTTTTCCCGTAGGGCGGAAGGTTCCCGAGGCACGATATCTTGAGTGATAATCAATTGATCAGATTGTTTACATAGCACATGATAATATAAATGAGAAATGCTAACACATCCATGATATATAATTACAAGATTAAATTACAATGTATCGTTCATAATTTAATCGAGTAAATTTATCAAAAGAATCAATATAACTATATCTTGTATATGTACAAGATATACAAAAGATGATTCATTGTTCTTGTCACCAAAAGCATGCAACATAAAATAAAGCTAGGTCTTCTAAAAGTCCACTAGCTTAATCCTTGCATGTATGTATCTACACCTGTTCATCACCTGACAAAACATGTATTTAAACAAAGTCAACACTAGGTTGGAGAGTTCATAAGTATGTTAGTTGAAAACCTTGATTCATTCACATGCACAATAACAATGTCACTCATATTACTTGTATGTTGTATGTTTACCTGTTCACCCAATGGCTTCTCAATAGTTATATTTACAAGTATTATATCATCCTAGTAGTGATGCTTATATATAAGGCATATGTAAGGGAACTAAGCCCTAGCCAACATCCCACCACATCACTACTAGAATTCCACACTACTTGCAACACACTATTGATTTTCATCTAAATTCCCACTTGTTCATCTCATTGTTTAACCCATGTGATATCATGTATTGAAATATTATAATAAAGAGTCAGTGTCATCAAACCGAAGTATTGATAACTCTTATATGTATTAAGGATATTAGACTTATTCAATCTGTTCCTTATCTTGTTCTGAGTCTTGTAGATTAACTGTTGTTACACTTTTAAATCAATAAAAGCGTTAGTTAACCATTTGTAATGTATTCTCAATGCAACGTATAGAGCCTAAAAGGAATCCATTGTAATCCTCACGTAATCAGACTACAATGCATCCGATTTACCTCTATCCCGCCGTGTGTTCTCAATGTAGTTAACAAAGTTGAATAAGAACTTGTCTTATTACGTTATGTCAACCGATGTGAGAATGATATTGTTATCTTGAAGATACGTTATCATGATTTTCATTCTGAATGATCCATATGTTCACCATGTTGCCATTAAGCCGTGGTAAGAACTAGTCTTGCCACCCTTAATTCGCTCAAGTGGTGGATTGATAAATGCGTTCATACTATCTCATAGCATGTTTTTAGGGTGTAACTAAGTATTATAAGTACTTGACTTATCACACTTAGTCAATTATAACATGAAATGATATTTAGAAGATATTTTATCTTCTAATCATCCATGTGTTGTGTAGTGTCATCATGTTTCACTTTAGTTGTTCTCATTGTTGTCTGTGTATGAATTGTCTTAATGTTTGCTCATGTAGGAATAACTAAGTGTTGTGAGATAAAATCTTACAACTATGTTATTCTAGTATGTTGATGAACTATGAAGTTATCATATTCATCTGAGTTTCCCTGTTGTCTCATGATCATACAAGCATGCAATGATAGGCGATAATAAACAGTTTAATATTATCTAAATCAAAGCATAAACAATATGTTCAGCATAACTTTTAAACAAGTAAAAGTAAGCATGTTTCTCAGCCCCGAGAGTTTAAAATCAGTAAGATTAAAGTAAAAGGGGCATATGAACTCACCTTGTTGTTGTAGGGTTGACTTAGCTTAAAAGAAAGAATGCACGCGCTCTTTGTTGTTCTTGTTGTTGGTTTCACGCTCCTGTATTGTTTACATGTTGTATGTAGCTTATAAGTGACAATTATTGTGATTTGTGCGCGTGTATGTGTTTCCCTATCTTTGTTATCTCCACTTGGTCTCAATCCTCATTCGGTCCCGATCCTATTATTAGGATTTGTTGATCCCATAATTCCTTAGGTTATGAGTTTATCCTTGACCCACTTTTGTAGTCTCAAAGACTTGCCATCATGCTTTAATGAAATCTTTTTTATTATGTAAATTCTTTAATGTATTTGAAATACATTTAGCATGTGTTTTATGTAATCTGTTTGTAACATCACTGTACTTCCGATCGTCCGTACATCCGTACGATTGTACTGTTATGATCTGAGATTTATTATTATTAATGATAATGGATTATTTGCTGATATTATTAATGATTATCAATGTTACTGGTATACATGTTTAGAACATATTATACGCGTAAACCATGGGAAGTTTAGTTGTAACTCAACTAAACAGAACCAGAGAGTTTATCGCTGTTATATTGTTAATGATTATGGATTTGGTTTGGAAATGGAAAGGGGATTTAAATTGGTTGTTGTTTGGTTACTAAACATAGTCAAGGACACATGGACATGGTTTATCGAAATAGCGGTGGGACGGTGGCTAGGGCAGTTGCGACTGACCCTTACATATGCCCTATACATATGCATATTTCGGACTATCATGGATGTGTCAGTGACTAGGGTTTAGTGGGTTTTGGTTTGGGAAGATAATAATAAAGTTAATAAAATAATGGAAGTGTAACTAGAATTAGTTACGCGATGGTGAGGTTACGGACATTATTTAACACGAATATTTATTTAGGAATATTAACTTAATGATGTATTCGCGTGGGTGACGATTCACACGAATATAATTATTAAGAATAATATTCCGAAATGATATTCCTTAAAATTTAATCGAATCGAAATACGGTACGAGCGTCGGATTCGAAAAGGTGACGATCTTTACGAATACATACGTGAGTAACGTGTCTCGACGAGATAATAAATGATATCAAACGAAATTAATTTAATAAAAGTAACTTAAAACGTTTATTAGGAATCACAACTTAAATTAATTTTCGAATAATCGGATAATTTAAATAATTATGTTGACACAGTTTCCTTTTAAGGAGAACAAGAAAGTACGGAGAAATCTCGAGTTTGGCCAACGAATCCAGGTATATTTGAGCTTTTACTTTTCGGGTTTTCTTTGAAAACCCTATTTGGAACTAACTAACCTCTTGTATACGATTTATTGATTTTACATATGTTAATCGAATTAGTAAACACCTAGTGAAGCCATGAACGAACTTGATAACATTTAGGACGAAGTTGATGATGATGAACAGCCCAAAACCCACAGGTTCGTGGATGGTTGTTGCTGGGCGAACCATCATAGGTGCTGGACACAAGGAGCCAAACCTTCTAAGGCTGGCCGAACCCTGTGTTAAGCCGAACCTGGCACACGTGTTGGACGAGCCTTTATGCCACGAACCCTTGTGCCACGAGCCCTTGTGCCACGAGCCTTTGTGCCACGAGCCCTTGTGCCACGAACCCTTATCAGTCGAGCTTTCGGTTGCCGAACCATTTACATAGGATTCCCGAACCTTGTATAATGAGAAATAATTATGAAAACAATGTATACATGGATTCTCTTAAATCTTAAACTTGATATATTTCGCTTATATATATATTAAATTAAGGTGGCCGATAAATTGATCATGCATGTATGTGTCAATGAGTATATGATTAGGATTATCATTTTGGAATACATATATATTAAAGAGAGCACACATGAAATAACATAAATGGCCACCATTGCTAACTAATGTAACTCATAGGTTAAACCATATGTTAATAATGACTAATCATAGGATGTATAACATCTTATTTTAAATTGGGAAAAATGAACTAATTTAGCAAGATGCTAGTGAGTTTAAGTAAACCTAAATAAACACTAAACTGAAATGAGACGCATATACTTATGAATGTGAGCTTACGACAAATTACAGATCTTTGAGTTGATTTGAGTTACATACGCGAGCGCGCATAATATGAGAACACATATACTAAGGACTTCAGGTGAGTTCTCATAACCTCCTTTTCTTTAAACTGTTTTGTTTTAAAACTCGGAGGTGAAGCATGTATACCAATTTAAATATTATTTTGATAACACAAGGATAATACCTGTTTATCATTATGATATTTATATTATGGATTATTACTAATTATTATACATCCGTGTAAACATTGTCATTGACTCCGGTCAATAACAAAGATTACATGTATTGTCACATACTCCGTGAATCATTACTTTTAACTTCGGTTATTTGTTTTGACTTCATGTATTGTCACGTGGACGGTTTCACATCCGTGAATCATTACTTTTAACTTCGGTTATTTGTTTTGACTTCATGTATTGTCACGTGGATGGTTTCCACATCCGTGAATCATCGCCTTTAACTCCGGTTAATTGCTTTGACTTCATGTATAGCCACGTGGTTAGCTACCACTCCATGGATCTTGTTTTTAACTTATGTTAATTACATAATGTCCATGTATAGTCACAGATATCATTTGAGAATGTTGATATTGAGATTGATTGATTGGTTATGTGGGTTGATTATCTCTTTCTGACTATGATTATCTGTGATTGATTATGACTGATTGGTTATGTGATTATGTGTTTGTGTATGTGCTTGGTTGTTAAGTTTGGGATTGGTTGGATTATCTCATACAGGTATTATTGTGGATTTTCTCAGGAAATCATAAGCCTTTATACTCATTTTATCTAAACCTTTTATAAAACCATTTTTAAACTTAAACTCTTAAATCCATTTTTATAAAAACCTTTTAAGTATAAATGTGACAGTTGCGTACGAAGAATTCGGCATTAATAACGTGAGCACATTTGGTCGTGCTTGAAATCCACGAGGATTTAGTAACTTTTGTTATTGGGGATTGATAGTATGTGAAAAATGATGAACGTGGGCGAAAACCGTGCGCAAAACGGAGTTCGTATGCTCCCGGAATCGCGAAACGAAGTTTAAATCAAATATTGGAAGAAAAACGGGTCAGGCGGTACGCCTGACGTGGGTGCAGGGACCCAGGCGATACGCCTGGCTGGCTATGTCGGCAAAAAAATAGTTTAAACGATCTGATCGCGTTGGAAGCCTCAAAACTCACCATTTTCGACTTCTTCTTCACTCCAGACGTTCAAGAACCAGGTTATACCATCCTAAATCCATTTTGAAGGTCATTAAACGTACGGATTGCACCACGGATCGTGTTTTCAAGTTCTGATCGTCGTTTCAACCACAGGAATCCGTCAAATCAGGTAATGATCCGCTTAAACTTTCTGGTTTGATATGGATTGATTAGATCTTGATTTTGAACGTAATGAGATAGTTAGGATTGTTGATTATTGCCTAGATGATGGCTAGGATTGATTATAAACGAAGAACACGAAGTTCTAACGGTTAAATCCTTGTTTTGATCCGTTGTGATACCCGATTTGCATGAAATCATACCTATGATTATAATGGTTTAAACCATTTGATTATGACAATGTAGGTGATTAGTTTGATTAATCTTTGAAATGCAAAGGTTAAATCCAAGTGTTTCAAACTAATCATAATCATTAACATACTCATTGGAATGATTATCTGATGTTTGTGATAACAGTCAGATTAGTATGTTAAATCTGGTTATTTCACCTATTCTGGTGCTACATTGTGATATTTCATGATATTTGGGTAATCAATAATAAGGATTAATCACTCCTAAGCCATTAAATCATCTAGAAACTGTTTTAGCATTATAATCAACAACATTAACTATTTGGTTAATCAGAGATTATTCTGATTAATCTAGAGTGTCATCAACTTTGTGTTAGGAATCTAATGCAATGTAGGTTCCTACATTATCATACATTGTATGATATAACCTTAAATTAATTAATTATATAATTAATATCTAGTTGATGATTTACTAAGCAATGTCTTTGACATTGAACGTTCAGAAGGATCTAATCAGTAAACTAGAACATAAATAACTCATTAAATATAAATAAATGCAGAATCACTTCTCTATTATCAGTTTTGAGATATTCTGCTACATCTATACTACCAGGTGAGTTTCGTACAACCCCTTTTATTTTTAATCTTTTATAAACATCGGGGAACATTGTTGAACTTTTAATGAACATATGATATGTATCACTGATATCTGTGTGATTTCATGTGATTGTTGTGACTTTTGTGGGATTTCATGGGATATTGGCCTGTAGACTGAACTCTATCATGACACTGAAAGTCCTCATTTTGAACTGTATCTAGTGAACCCATGTGTGGCCGAGCAGAAAACATTGATAGTACTATTGGTTGACACCCCATTCGCTGGGAGGATTGCATCTCCCCTTGTGTGAATGTTTGTTATCTGTTTTTAGACTTCTTAATGTTGTGGTAGGCATTAAGACAATGAGGCATAAGATATTACCCGTAGGTAATGTCTTCGAAGTACGTAGAATCACGTCCGAAAGGAACTAGATACGGGTCCCATGGTTATCCAGAACTGAACTTTTGAGAACGTACTTATCATATCATATTGTTTTAACTTGAACTGTCGATCTCACCAGCCTTGTGCTGACGTTTCAAACTCAAATCTTTTTGCAGGGAGACAGTGACACTCGGTGAGGCAGCACTTCAAACACTAGTAATTAAATAAGTCAGTTGTGTAATAAACTTTGTTATAAACTATGATACCGATTGTAATGACGGAACCCTGTATTGTATTTATTTTAAGTTAATCTGTGTGCTTATGATATCGGTTCAAGTAAGTCACCCCTCACCTCGGAGACATCACCACTATGCTTCCGCAACTGGTTCAGTGACATCAGGCTGTACACGAGGTGACGAGGGGTGGGGGTGTGACAGGGTGGTATCAGAGCCACAGGTTATAGAGAATTAGGTTGACTTAGAGACCTAGACTATAACCATAGGCTCGTGTAGTAACACAGAGAGCACCGAACATAACTAATGAACAAAACTTGTTTTGAATTAAGCTAGAATAATCAAGTAGTACAAATTACAGTTTTGACTGGCCAGCACAACTGGAATTTGCATCACTTGTACGTTCTAGTAAATTTCAATACAAGCAGAACATTAATAACAGTAAAGACGAATAGTTGTGTTGAGATTGGAAGATATGTCATATCATGATTATGTTGAATATTATTATTCAATATTCACTTCATGACATTGATCTGTAAACTTTGTCTATATATCAATGAAGAACCACATGAATGCTACATATATAGACAGATTCCATATGTGACTCTGGATGATACGTCGAGTCTCAGCTCAAGTTCTGACTTAGATCCGTCAGAAGCATCTTCTGCAGCATCCTTGGTGGTACCTCAGATTTTACACACACCACCACATCCACATATATCTGATAAAGATACCTATGCGGAAAACTGGCTAGAAGCCCATCACCTCAGAGAGTCCAGATTTACACAAGAATTATAGAGGATAGGATGAGGCAGATTATGGAGTATATAATGATCCCAATGCTTATTCCTGAATACCTATTGAGGTATATCTATGAATAACTTATGAGAGAACTATACCCAGAACTATTAGAACATTTGTGGGAGAACTTATCTAATAACTGTCTGTCATCGTAAAATACCTGGTGAGGTATTCTGTCATCGTAAAATACCTGGTGAGGTATTCTATCTCGTAAAATAGCTTGTGTGCTATCTCGTAAAATAGCTTTTGTGCTATCTTGTAAAATAGCTTGTGTGCTATCTCGTAAAATAGCTTGTGTGCTATCTCGTAAAATAGCTTGTGTGCTATCTCGTAAAATACCTTGTGTGGTATACTTTCGTAAAATACCTTGTGTGGTATACTCTCGTAAAATACCTGTGTGGTATACTTTCGTAAAATACCCTGTGTGGTATACTCTCGTAAAATACCTGTGTGGTATACTTTCGTAAAATACCTTGTGTGGTATACTTTCGTAAAATACCTTGTGTGGTATACTCTCGTAAAATACCTTGTGTGGTATACTCTCGTAAAATACCTGTGGTATACTTTCGTAAAATACCTTGTGTGGTATACTTTCGTAAAATACCTTGTGTGGTATACTTTCGTAAAATACCTTGTGTGGTATACTTTCGTAATATACCTGGAGTGGTATACTCTCGTAAATTACCTTGTATGGTATCTTCACGCAAACTACCTCGTGGGGTACTACATATACGGTTTGTATAACCCGTATGAAAGTCCTGGATGTAAATATCTCAAAAATTCATGTTATAATAGATCGAAAAACCAGTAATGTTGTATTTACATCTATATTAGTGTCACAATACTATATGTTGTGTGATACTATAACATGTTTTTGAATTAACAGGACTGAGTATAACTACAAATATCTGTATGATCTGTGTGTATCAAAAACATGTCTGGACTAAACTCATGTAGTTATACTGTATTTCTTATAATCACATTTCAATATAAATTTTCAGTGTAACTGAATATGATTGAATTTATGTGATAAAATGGGTTATATCTTTAATGTTCTTGAACTGACCTGAGTTTTGTCTGCTTGTGAGCAGAATAATGGCTCCTAAACGAGGTCGACCAGCTAAGAGAGCTACCCAGAACATTACTAACCCGGAGCTGAATCAAGTTCCACCAGTAAATACTGAATCAAATCCAGATCCACAGGTTAATCTGGAAACGAATACTGTCCCACCTTTGAACCCGGGAGTGAACACTGCTCCACCTGCAGATGCAAGTGGATCTGAAACGAATGAGGGAATGATAGCACAAATCGTGCGGGAACAGTTAACTGCTTGTGGTGTTTTGGTACAACACCAACCTCATGTTACTACGGGTTCGGGTGGGGACCATAATATCAACGAACATACTGTTACTGGTGGCAATACGGAAACTCATCATACCACTGGTACAACTACAACTGCTCCTGATCCACCACGACAGGGATGTACATATAAGTATTTTGCTTCCTGTAACCCGCCTACTTTTACTGGCAAGGAAGGAGCGGCTGGATTATTGAGGTGGATCGAGGAAATGGAAAACAAATTGAAAATCAGCCAGTGTTTGGAGGAGCATAAGGTGTCTTATGCTGCCTGTTCTTTCAAAGAATCAGCTTTGACCTGGTGGAATACCCAGGCAAAAACACTGGGCTCAGCTACAGTCGACTCGATGGGCTGGAACGAATTTAAAACTTTGATTAGATCAGAGTACTGCCCACTCCCTGAAATACAAAAGCTCCAGGACGAATTCTGGAATCACTCGATGATCGGGGCTGACTGTTTAGTGTATACCCATCGTTTTCATGAACTCACCTGTTTACTTCCCGATATGTTTCCTACTGAAGCAGCATTGATTGAGAAGTATATTAAGGGTTTGGTTCCCCAGATTCGGGGAATGGTAACTGCAGCTGAACCCACCACCCTCAAACGTGCAATTCTGTTGACTACTAAGCTTACCGATGAGGCGGTAAGGAGTGGTATGTTGGTAACAAAAACTCAGACGGCCGGGGGTCGTAGCGATGTCGGTACCTCTAGTGTTTCTAAAGGTACCAAACGAAAGTGGTTTGGCAAAACCAAGGCGAAGGCTCCGGCGGAGATCACCCAGAGCAAGTCAACTATGAAAAACTATGGTGCTGCTATTCCTGAGAGGAAAACTTATATTGGGCAGGCGCCCAAATGTAATAAGTGTCCTTATCATCACACAGGACCATGTCCTGAATGTACGAACTGTAATCGAGTTGGACACTATACTAGATACTGTAATTTTCCTCCTCGTCAAACAAATCAAGCACCGCGGCAAACCACTCAAACTAACCGGTCGTGCTTCAAGTGTGGAAGTCCTGACCATTTTATCAGAAACTGTCCAAACAATAACAACACCAATCAAGGGAATGAAGCTAGGGGGAGAGCTTTTCAGATTGGTGCAACCGAGGCAAGGCATGATGCTAACATTGTCACCGGTACGTTTCTTCTCAATAATTTATATGCATCAGTTCTCTTTGATACGGGGGCAGATAAGAGTTTTATCTCTCCTGAATTTGCATCATTATTATTATTGCCTACGGTAGAACTAGAAACTCCTTACGTTATTGAACTTGCTAATGGCAAGTTAATCAAAACTAACAGTGTCATTCAAGGATGTTCCTTGAATCTGAATGATCATCTTTTCAATATTGACTTACTTCCTATTGAGCTTGGGAGCTTTGATGTTGTTGTTGGTATGGACTGGCTTTCCATTAACCAAGCTGAAGTAATATGTCAAACTAAGGTGATCCGTATTCCATTACCTAACGGTAATACACTGATAGTTCAAGGAGAACGAGCTGGTAGAAAACTTGGTATCATATCTTGTATGCGAGCTCAGAAATTCTTAAGGAAAGGCTGTTATGCTTTCCTGGCACACGTGACTGAGCACAATTCTCTACCCAAACATATCACAGACATTCCAGTAGTCAAGGATTTTCCTGAAGTATTTCCTGAGGACATATCAGGATTACCCCTAGTGAGACAGGTTGAATTTCGTATTGACTTGATTCCAGGTGCAGCACCTGTTGCTAAAGCCCCGTATCGGCTTGCACCATCAGAAATGCAAGAACTTTCAGGTCAATTACAGGAACTGTTAGACAAAGGTTTTATCAGACCTAGTTTCTCACCCTGGGGAGCACCAATTCTTTTTGTGAAAAAGAAGGATGGATCATTCAGGATGTGTATTGACTACCGGGAGCTCAATAAACTAACAATCAAAAACCGTTATCCATTGCCACGTATAGACGATCTGTTTGATCAACTTCAAGGCGCTACCTACTTCTCAAAAATTGATTTGAGATCCGGATATCATCAATTACGGGTGCATGAGGATGATGCTCCTAAAACTGCTTTCCGAACTCGATACGGACATTATGAATTTCTAGTAATGCCGTTTGGTTTAACAAATGCACCTGCAGTTTTTATGGATCTGATGAATCGGGTATGCAGGCCTTACTTGGATAAGTTTGTGATTGTGTTTATTGATGATATTCTTATTTATTCTCGAAACCAACAAGAACATGCTCAACACTTGAAACTGATCTTAGAACTTTTGGCACGTGAAAAATTATATGCTAAGTTCTCCAAGTGTGAGTTTTGGTTACGAGAAGTTCAATTTCTTGGTCATGTTGTAAACGAGAACGGTATTCAAGTGGATCCTAGTAAGATTCAGGCGGTGAAACAATGGGAGACACCACGAACCCCGACTGAAATACGCCAATTTTTGGGGTTGGCAGGTTATTATCGTCGGTTCATCAAGAACTTTTCAAAGATAGCCTTGCCACTGACTACATTGACACAGAAAAATCAACCGTTTATATGGGATTCTCAACAGGAGGAGGCGTTCCAACTGTTGAAACACAAACTCTGCAATACACCTATCTTGGCACTACCGGAAGGTACTGATAACTTCACAGTGTATTGTGATGCTTCACGTCAAGGTCTTGGGTGTGTTCTAATGCAGAAGGATAAGGTAATTGCTTATGCTTCTCGACAGCTGAAAGTACACGAGAAGAACTATACCACACATGATCTAGAACTTGGTGCAGTGGTGTTTGCACTCAAGATTTGGAGACATTATCTACATGGAACTAAGTGTATTATATACACCGATCACAAAACCCTCCAACACATTCTTGATCAGAAAATGTTGAACATGCGACAGAGGCGTTGGGTTGAACTGTTGAACGATTACGACTGTGAGATTCGTTATCACCCAGGCAAAGCAAATGTTGTAGCTGATGCTTTAAGCCGCAAGGAACGAGTCAAGCCTTTACGTGTGAAAGCGTTAGGTATGACTATTCAAACCAGTCTAATTCCTCAAATCAAAGACGCTCAGCAACAAGCTTTACAAGCAACGAACTATTCTGCTGAGGGACTAAGAGGATTAGATAAGAAACTCGATACTAAAGACGATGGACTGTTATATTGCAAAGACCGAATGTGGGTTCCTCTATTCGGTAACTCTCGAACTATTATCTTGGATGAGGCGCATAAATCCAGGTATTCTATTCATCCAGGTGCTGATAAAATGTATAAAGATCTTAAAGATTTTTACTGGTGGCCTGGAATGAAGAAACACATAGCTGAATATGTGGATCGATGTCTAACATGTCTCAAAGTTAAGGCTGAACATCAACGACCTTCTGGGTTACTACAACAACCTGAGATTCCCATGTGGAAATGGGATCAGATCTCTATGGATTTCATTACTAAATTACCCAGAACATCACATAACCATGACTCTATATGGGTTATTGTTGATCGCCTTACGAAATCTGCGCATTTCTTACCCATCCGAGAAGACTATTCTATGGATCGACTCGCTAAACTCTATGTTAATGAGATTGTATCTCGACATGGAATACCGATCTCTATCATTTCCGACAGAGATAGTCGATTTATGTCACGATTTTGGCAAACTCTTCAGAATGCTCTGGGCACGCAAATCAATATGAGCACAGCTTATCACCCACAAACTGACGGGCAGACTGAACGAACGAATCAAACTCTTGAAGACATGCTCAGAAGCTGTGTGATTGATTTTGGAGGTAGCTGGGATATTCATCTTCCACTTGTTGAATTTTCATATAATAACAGCTACCATACCAGTATTCAATGCGCTCCTTTCGAAGCACTTTATGGACGCGAATGTAGATCACCTATCTGTTGGTCAGAAGTAGGTGAAAACCAAATCATCGGCCCAGAATTCATTCAGGAAACAACTGATAAGATCGCACTCATTCAAGAACGAATCAAAGCTGCTCGCGATCGTCAAAAGAGTTATGCTGATAATCGCCGTAGACCACTCGAATTTCAAGTAGATGATCGTGTAATGTTGAAAGTGTCACCTTGGAAAGGCATTTTCAGATTCGGGAAACGAGGTAAACTTTCGCCAAGATTTGTAGGGCCATTTAAAATTCTTGAACGAATTGGACCAGTGGCTTACAGACTTGAATTACCTCCTGAACTCGATAACGTTCATGATGTCTTCCATGTATCAAATTTGAAGAAATGCCTAGCTGATGAATCATTGATCATACCTCTAGAAGAGATTCATATTGACGAAAAACTTCAGTTCAGTGAAGAACCAGTAGAGGTAATGGATCGAGAAACGAAAGTGCTAAAACGCAGTCGCATACCTATTGTCAAAATTCGGTGGAACTCGCAACGTGGACCCGAATATACTTGGGAACGTGAAGATCAAATGAAAACAAAGTACCCACATCTATTCTTATAAACGATTGTCATCCCGTAAGTCTTTCACTAAATTTCGGGACGAAATTCCTCTAACAGGAGGAGACTGTGACAGTTGCGTACGAAGAATTCGGCATTAATAACGTGAGCACATTTGGTCGTGCTTGAAATCCACGAGGATTTAGTAACTTTTGTTATTGGGGATTGATAGTATGTGAAAAATGATGAACGTGGGCGAAAACTGTGCGCAAAACGGAGTTCGTATGCTCCCGGAATCGCGAAACGAAGTTTAAATCAAATATTGGAAGAAAAACGGGTCAGGCGGTACGCCTGACGTGGGTGCAGGGACCCAGGCGATACGCCTGGCTGGCTATGTCGGCAAAAAAATAGTTTAAACGATCTGATCGCGTTGGAAGCCTCAAAACTCACCATTTTCGACTTCTTCTTCACTCCAGACGTTCAAGAACCAGGTTATACCATCCTAAATCCATTTTGAAGGTCATTAAACGTACGGATTGCACCACGGATCGTGTTTTCAAGTTCTGATCGTCGTTTCAACCACAGGAATCCGTCAAATCAGGTAATGATCCGCTTAAACTTTCTGGTTTGATATGGATTGATTAGATCTTGATTTTGAACGTAATGAGATAGTTAGGATTGTTGATTATTGCCTAGATGATGGCTAGGATTGATTATAAACGAAGAACACGAAGTTCTAACGGTTAAATCCTTGTTTTGATCCGTTGTGATACCCGATTTGCATGAAATCATACCTATGATTATAATGGTTTAAACCATTTGATTATGACAATGTAGGTGATTAGTTTGATTAATCTTTGAAATGCAAAGGTTAAATCCAAGTGTTTCAAACTAATCATAATCATTAACATACTTATTGGAATGATTATCTGATGTTTGTGATAACAGTCAGATTAGTATGTTAAATCTGGTTATTTCACCTATTCTGATGCTACATTGTGATATTTCATGATATTTGGGTAATCAATAATAAGGATTAATCACTCCTAAGCCATTAAATCATCTAGAAACTGTTTTAGCATTATAATCAACAACATTAACTATTTGGTTAATCAGAGATTATTCTGATTAATCTAGAGTGTCATCAACTTTGTGTTAGGAATCTAATGCAATGTAGGTTCCTACATTATCATACATTGTATGATATAACCTTAAATTAATTAATTATATAATTAATATCTAGTTGATGATTTACTAAGCAATGTCTTTGACATTGAACGTTCAGAAGGATCTAATCAGTAAACTAGAACATAAATAACTCATTAAATATAAATAAATGCAGAATCACTTCTCTATTATCAGTTTTGAGATATTCTGCTACATCTATACTACCAGGTGAGTTTCGTACAACCCCTTTTATTTTTAATCTTTTATAAACATCGGGGAACATTGTTGAACTTTTAATGAACATATGATATGTATCACTGATATCTGTGTGATTTCATGTGATTGTTGTGACTTTTGTGGGATTTCATGGGATATTGGCCTGTAGACTGAACTCTATCATGACACTGAAATTCCTCATTTTGAACTGTATCTAGTGAACCCATGTGTGGCCGAGCAGAAAACATTGATAGTACTATTGGTTGACACCCCATTCGCTGGGAGGATTGCATCTCCCCTTGTGTGAATGTTTGTTATCTGTTTTTAGACTTCTTAATGTTGTGGTAGGCATTAAGACAATGAGGCATAAGATATTACCCGTAGGTAATGTCTTCGAAGTACGTAGAATCACGTCCGAAAGGAACTAGATACGGGTCCCATGGTTATCCAGAACTGAACTTTTGAGAACGTACTTATCATATCATATTGTTTTAACTTGAACTGTCGATCTCACCAGCCTTGTGCTGACGTTTCAAACTCAAATCTTTTTGCAGGGAGACAGTGACACTCGGTGAGGCAGCACTTCAAACACTAGTAATTAAATAAGTCAGTTGTGTAATAAACTTTGTTATAAACTATGATACCGATTGTAATGACGGAACCCTGTATTGTATTTATTTTAAGTTAATCTGTGTGCTTATGATATCGGTTCAAGTAAGTCACCCCTCACCTCGGAGACATCACCACTATGCTTCCGCAACTGGTTCAGTGACATCAGGCTGTACACGAGGTGACGAGGGGTGGGGGTGTGACAATAAAAACTTATGATTACTCACCAACTACTTTGTAGTTGACGCTTGATTTCTTACATGTTTCTGGTGATGGAGACAAGTAGGATGAAGAGGGTGATCTCTTCTATTTTGGACATCATCATATAGGGTCTTGGACTTAGCTAAATAACTAAATATCTGGCGACTAGAATTTAGTTAGATAGCTAAATCTCTTTTATATTTGTTATAACTATTTCATGATGAACATGATTTTTGTGTAATTATTTTGGTTGATTGATTTATATATGATGATTGGATTTAGATGCCCATGAGCTTTTGAACAATCTACACATCCCTCGTGGCATCCCGACGTTTCCGCCATCGGTCGGGGTGTTACAGATTGGTATCAGAGCCTGGGTTATAGGGAATTAGGTTACTAGAAATGGTGGACCTAGTCTATAACCGTAGGATACCCTAGTATGAAGTTACTTCATACATTAGTTAGTATATTCAGGATTTCATGCTTATGTGTTTATTACATGTTAACTCATCTCCTGTTGTACATCTGATATGCATATACTGCTTATTAGTTTCTTGCTTACGTGTGCCCTAATGATTCAATAAGGACATGCACGTGGTGTATCGTAAAGGTGGTGGGACGTTGGCTAGGGCAGTTGCGACTGACCCTTACATATGCCCTATATATATACCATTTACGGTGCATTAGGTGGATGTCAGTATTGAAGAATGTGGGAACTACCCATTTGGGAAATTATCTGTTTAGGAAATTAACTGCTTAGGAATTATCTGCTTTAGAGAATTATTTGTATGATTTATAAACTCCAGACAAGGACACACTCGTGGTATAATACAAAGGTGGTGGGACGGTGGCTAGGGCAGTTGCGACTGACCCTTACATATGCCCTATACATATACCATTTGTAGTATATTGGGGGTCTGTCAGTGTCAGGAACTTAGGATATTATTAGGGATTGCTTTAAGGTTATGGTTGATGGATGTTGATGGTATGTTGGTTAAGGTTGGTTTGGATTGACTCATGGATGACCATACTTGATGAACACTTATAAATTCACTTATGTAACACACGGATTGGACATTTAGGGTGCATAGGATCAACGAACGATATGAACGATTAGTGATGATATAGACACTTGGTGATAATATAAACGCATAGTGATGATACTAACACTTAGTGATGGTATGGACACTCGATGAGAATAAATTATAGGGAGGATATGAACACTTAGTGACAATAAGAGCACTCAGTGATGATATGAACCCTTATTGATGATTATGGACATTGGAATTGGTATGGAATTTAGGGAACTTAGACATTAGGGGCAACTTTAATGTCAGGTGAACTTAGACATTAGGTGAATTTAGAAATAGGCAAACCTACATGTCAGGTGAACTTAGACATTAGGCGAACCTAATTGTCCAAGGGAACTAGAGATCACTTCATTTAAAATTATCCTACCTAGGATAAGGTTTGTGAAGTGAGATTATGGTAAGATACATGATGCGCCCTAAATGCTAACAAGGGCATAATCGTGGTGCAATGGAACGGTGGTGGGACGGTGTAGGGGAGATTGCGATCTACCTCTGCATATGCCCTATATATAAGCTTGTTGCATTGCATCGGGAGGTTGTCAGTGTTGGTATAGGGTGAAGAATGTATAAAATTTAGGAATAGTTAACTAGTATTAGTTATGACCAACTAGGACACTTAGTATAATTTTAGGAAATTGATAAATTTTTATGAGTGTAATGACAGATAGGAGAGAAATATAGTTCCTATATGTAATCTTAACTGTCTAAATGAACTCATTTGACCATTGTTTGTATGAATTACGTTGTAAACGGTAGTAACATGTTTCTAATTCCTCAGAAACATGCCGCCGCGCCGTCACAACGAAGATGACTCGAACAATGGGGATGCTAACAACAGTAATGCCAACTCCGGCATACAAGAGTTAGCAACACTTATCTCTGGATTGGTGAACCAGTTGACTTAGGCCAATCAGAACATCAATCAAAACAAAGGAGGTGCAAATCCGCCAACTTGCACATTCAAGCATTTCAACTCCTGCAATCCTCTGAAGTTCACGGGTGCTGAATCAGCCACTGGTCTACTGCAGGGGTTTGAGAGCATGGAGAATACCTTCATCAACAGCGATTGTCCTGAGAACTTAAAGGTGCGCTATGCCACCAGTGTTTTCCAAAAGAGAGCACTGACCTGGTGGAATGGCGAAAAGCGAACTAGGGGAGTTGATGCCGCTCTAGCGCTAACATGGAAAGAGGTCAAGGACCTGATGACCACTGAATTCTGTCCTAGAAGCGAGATGAGGAAGCTTGAGACTGAGTTCTGGGAACTCAAGCAGGACAGTGGAGAGAATGTTATCTACAATACTCAGTTCCATGAGTATAGCCTGCTGGTGCCTCATCTTGTGACACCCTTGGAGAGAGCGATCGAGAAATATATCGGCGGGCTGCCGATGCAGATTCAGGATACCGTCTATGGGAGCAATCCCAAAACACTGGAAGCTGCTATCCGTTTATCTGCTACACTCACCGACAACCATGTGAAGGCAGAAACACTCACTCGAAAAGGATTCAAGAAGAGCGACACCAAAGCAGCTGCAAAAGAGGCTTCAACTGAAGTCAAGACTGAACAAGGCAGCTCATCCAAAAACAGCAACAAAAAGAGGAAGACCAGAAACTTCATGGTCACTGCTCCTGCTGCAAAGTCTGCGCAGCAATCATCTAACAACAACACCACTGCCAGAAATTACACTAGGAATACTCCCCAGTGTAATACTTGCAGATATCATCACATGCCAAACTTGCCTTGTCGCGTCTGCAACAACTGCGACAAGTATGGCCATTTTGCTAATGTTTGTAGGAGCGCACCGCAAGCTCAAAGGATGCAACATGCACCACTTGCACTGCCTGCTCCACACGCACAACCAATTCCAGCTGTACCCATCCGCCAGGTACCTCAAGCACAGGCAAGAGCCTGTTATGAGTATGGTGAAGTGGGTCACTTCAGAAATCAATGCCCAAAGTTGACTGGAAATAATCAGAGGGTGGCAAGAGGCCGGGCGTTTCAACTGAATACCCCAGCTGCTCAAGCCAACTAGGACGTGGTCAACGGTACATTTCTGATCAACAAATCTTATGCATCTGTCTTATTTGATTCTGGTGCCGATAGGAGTTTCGTTTCATATGATTTTGAATGCTTGCTTGGTAGAACACGTACATATTTAGATAAACCGTTTAACGTGGAGGTGGCTGACGGAAACACTATTGATATTGACACTGTTATTATCGGATGTACTGTGAACTTAAATGATCACGTTTTCCCGATTGATCTTATACCTATGCATCTTGGTAGCTTTGATGTTATCATAGGCATGGATTGGTTAGCCACCCATAAAGCGGAGATAGTTTGCCATGAAAAATATATTCGTATTCCATTACCTTCGGGTGAAACTTTAAGAGTTTTTGGAGAAACTTCTAGCAAAGGTCTTAAGCTTATGTCATGCACTAAAGCACACAAGTACCTTAGGAAGAAATGCATAGCATTTTTAGCTCATATTGTGGAGAAAAAGGATAAGGGAAAGAGAGTTGAAGATGTTCCTGTGATCAGAGATTTTCCAGAAGTATTTCCAGATGATTTGCCGGGACTTCCACCAGAACGTCAAGTAGAGTTTCGAATTGACTTAGTACCTGGTGCGAATCCAGTTGCTAAGGCTCCCTACAGACTTGCGCCTTCAGAGTTGCAAGAATTGGCGAGCCAGCTGCAAGAGCTTAATGATAAAGGGTTCATTCGCCCGAGCCATTCGCCATGGGGTGCACCGGTCTTGTTCGTCAAGAAGAAGGACGGGTCATTCCGAATGTGCATCGACTACCGCGAGTTGAACAAACTGACAATCAAGAATCGATATCCACTGCCGCGCATCGATGATCTATTCGATCAACTTCAAGGCTCGACATGGTTTTCAAAGATCGATCTTAGGTCGGGGTATCATCAGCTTCGTGTACATGAAGATGATATTCCCAAGACTGCATTCAGAACAAGATATGGTCATTATGAGTTTTTGGTAATGCCTTTCGGCCTTACCAATGCACCTGCGGTTTTCATGGACCTCATGAACCGTGTTTGCAGGCCACACTTGGATAAATTCGTGATTGTATTCATTGATGATATTTTGATCTACTCAAAGACCAAGGAAGAACACGAGAAACACCTTAAGTTGGTCTTGGAGATCCTAAGAGAAGAGCGACTGTATGCCAAATTTTCTAAATGTGAATTCTGGCTTAAGGAAGTTCAATTCTTGGGACACATAGTCAACGAATATGGTGTTCACGTAGATCCTGCAAAGATTGATGCGGTGAAGAAGTGGAGTACACCGAAGACACCGACGGAGATTCGATCATTTCTTGGACTTGCCGGTTACTATCGGCGGTTCATCTCGAATTTCTCTAGGATTGCTGTTCCGCTTACTTCTTTGACTCAAAAGAATAAGCCATATGAGTGGGGACCAAAGCAAGAAGAAGCGTTCCAGACTTTGAAGCAGAAACTTTGTGATGCTCCTGTCTTGACACTACCTGATGGGAATGATGATTTTGTGGTTTACTGTGATGCATCCAACCTAGGTCTCGGTTGTGTTCTCATGCAACGGGGAAAGGTTGTGGCTTATGCATCAAGACAGCTGAAGATTCACGAAAAGAACTACACTACACACGACTTGGAACTTGGTGCAGTTGTGTTTGCCTTGAAGATATGGAGACACTATCTTTATGGCACAAAGTGTGTAGTCTTTACTGATCATAAGAGTTTGCAACATATTCTCAATCAGAAAGAGCTCAATATGAGACAACGGAGATGGGTTGAACTGTTGAATGATTATGACTGTGAAATTCGCTACCATCCTGGTAAAGCGAATGTAGTAGCAGATGCGCTTAGTCGCGAGAGTCAAGTTCAGATCCATAGTGTCCGAGTGCACTCTAGTCTCCGTAATGATGTTCTCACGGCCCAACAACACTCATTAGCTCAAGATGACTTGAAAAATGAGATGTCTTGCGGGGCTGAAATTTTATTGGAAACTAAAGATGATGGATTAATGTATTATTTGAATCGGTTGTGGATACCGAACCGGGGTGATCTTAGGATGGTGATTATGAATGAAGCTCATAAGTCTCGTTACTCAATCCATCCAGGCTCTGATAAGATGTATCAAGACCTTAGGGGCTTGTACTGGTGGCCTGGAATGAAGAAGGACATTGCTGAATATGTGTCGAAATGCCTTAACTGCGCTAAAGTCAAGGCAGAACATCAGCGACCTTCGGGATTGTTATTACAACCAGAGATACCGATGTGGAAGTGGGAGAATATCTCCATGGATTTCATTACTAAACTCCCACGAACCACAAACGGTAAAGATAGCATTTGGGTGATTGTGGATAGATTGACCAAGTCGGCTCATTTCTTACCGATACGCAAAACGTACCCTGTACGGAAGTTATCTCGTATCTACATTGATGAGATCGTAAGCCGACATGGAATTCCCTTAAGCATAATATCGGATCGTGATGCTCGGTTCACGGCATGATTTTGGGAATCACTTCATGAAGCCTTTGGAACAAGATTGGATCTTAGCACTGCTTATCATCCTCAAACGGATGGTCAGACAGAGCGAACGATTCAGACATTGGAAGACATGTTGAGAGCTTGTGTCATCGATTTCGGTGGCAATTGGGATAGCCATTTACCATTGGTTGAATTCTTGTATAACAACAGTTATCACGCGAGCATTGGTATGGCACCGTTTGAAGCTCTTTATGGCAGGAAATGTCGGTCACCTATTTGTTGGACCGAAGTCGGCGATTCGCAGATTACTGGTCCCGAGATTATTCAGGAAACGACTGACAAGATCCGCGACAATCTGTTAGCTGCTCGCAGTCGACAGAAGAGCTACGCGGATAAACGAAGGAAACCTTTAGAGTTTGAAGTTGGGGATATGGTATTGCTCAAAGTGTCGCCTTGGAAAGGCGTTGTGCGATTTGGGAAGAAAGGAAAGCTTGCTCCACGATACGTTGGCCCTTTTAAGATCCTTGAACGGATCGGGAAGGTTGCTTACAAGTTAGAACTTCCTCCTGAACTTAGTAATGTGCACCCAACGTTTCACGTGTCCAACCTAAGAAAGTGCTTAGCTGATCAGGATCTTCAGGTACCACTCGATGACATTCGCGTCGATGATACCATGCATTTTGTTGTAAAACCAGTGGAGATAATGGATCGTGAGGTTAAAAAGTTCAAACGCAGTAGAATTCCAATTGTCAAAGTACGTTGGGAATCGAAGCGGGGTCCATAATTCACCTGGGAGCGGGAAGATCAGATGAAGCTTAAGTATCCACACTTATTTACTACGGTCACTCCAAGTTGAATTTCGGGACGAAATTCCCTTAACTAGGGGAAACTGTAACATCACTGTACTTCCGATCGTCCGTACATCCATACGATTGTACTGTTACGATCTGAGATTTATTATTATTAATGATAATGGATTATTTGCTGATATTATTAATGATTATCACTGTTACTAGTATACATGTTTAGAACATATTATACGCGTAAACCATGAGAAGTTTAGTTGTAACTCAACTAAACAGAACCAGAGAGTTTATCGCAGTTATATTGTTAATGATTATGGATTTGGTTTGGAAATGGAAAGGGGATTTAAATTGGTTGTTGTTTGGTTACTAAACATAGTCAAGGACACATGGACATGGTTTATCGAAATAGCGGTGGGACGGTGGCTAGGGCAGTTGCGACTGACCCTTACATATGCCCTATACATATGCATATTTCGGTCTATCATGGATGTGTCAGTGACTAGGGTTTAGTGGGATTTGGTTTGGGAAGATAATAATAAAGTTAATAAAATAATGGAAGTGTAACTGGAATTAGTTACGCGATGGTGAGGTTACGGACATTATTTAACACGAATATTTATTTAGGAATATTAACTTAATGATGTATTCGCGTGGGTGACGATTCACACGAATATAATTATTAAGAATAATATTCCAAAATGATATTCCTTAAAATTTAATCGAATCGAAATACGGTACGAGCGTCGGATTTGAAAAGGTGACGATCTTTACGAATACGTACGCGAGTAACGTGTCTCGACGAGATAATAAATGATATCAAACGAAATTAATTTAATAAAAGTAACTTAAAACGTTTATTAGGAATCACAACTTAAATTAATTTTCGAATAATCGGATAATTTAAATAATTATGTTGACACCGTTTCCTTTTAAAACCACTTTTATAAAAATGAAATATATTTATTTAAACGAGTTATATTCTAAATATTATTAATTACGAGAATAACCGGGTAATTATTTTTGGGTAATCGCGATAAAAACGAGACCGAGCACGTGGGGATAATACGCGTTATAAGAAAGACATTTTCTTTCTTCTTCCTCATTTCCCATTTCTTCCTTCTCTCTCTAAACACCCAAAAACGCCATAGCTTTCTCTCTCTAACTTCTCTCTAGCTCATCTTCCTCGTTCCTTGACGAAATCGCGAGATCTCGGAGCCTAAACGACCGGGGAATCAAGGAGAACAAGAAAGTACGGAGAAATCTCGAGTTTGGCCAAAGAATCAAGGTATATTTGAGCTTTTACTTTTCGGGTTTTGTTTGAAAACCCTATTTGGAACTAACTAACCTCTTGTATACGATTTATGGATTTTACATATGTTAATCGAATTAGTAAACACCTAGTGAAGCCATGAACGAACTTGATAACATTTAGGACGAAGTTGATGATGATGAACAGCCCAAAACCCCAGGTTCGTGGGTGGTTGTTGTTGGGCGAACCATCATAGGTGCTGGACACAGGGAGCCGAACCTTCTAAGGCTGGCCGAACCCTGTGTTGAGCCGAACCTGGCACACGTGTTGGATGAGCCTTTATGCCACGAACCCTTGTACCACGAGCCTTTGTGCCACGAGCCCTTGTGCCACGAACCCTTCTCAGTCGAGCTTTCGGTTGCCGAACCATTTACATAGGATTCCCGAACCTTGGCCGAGAAACCCTAGTGGCCGAACCCTTAGTGGCCAGCGAACCATCAGACAAGCTCAAGAACCGGCGAACCTTGCATCCCCACGAACCTTGGGGCTGAGCCTAGGTGTTGAACCCTACCCCTTTTGTTAGCCGAACCTAGTTTAATTGTGATAGAAGGTTTGCTGCCCCAAGGGGTGACCGAACTAAAACCTATAAATTAATAAGGTTAAGGATGGTTTATCTAATGAATAGTGTGTATGCATACATGAGGATGTTAGCCACCACCTTTCTTAATGAGATAAATAATGAAGGTTTTGTATAATGAGAAATAATTATGAAAACAATGTATACATGGATTCTCTTAAATCTTAAACTTGATATATTTCGCTTATATATATATTAAATTAAGGTGGCCGATAAATTGATCATGCATGTATGTGTCAATGAGTATATGATTAGGATTATCATTTTGGAATACATATATATTAAAGAGAGCACACATGAAATAACATAAATGGCCACCATTGCTAACTAATGTAACTCATAGGTTAAACCATATGTTAATAATGACTAATCATAGGATGTATAACATCTTATTTTAAATTGGGAAAAATGAACTAATTTAGCAAGATGCTAGTGAGTTTAAGTAAACCTAAATAAACACTAAACTGAAATGAGACGCATATACTTATGAATGTGAGCTTACGACAAATTACAGATCTTTGAGTTGATTTGAGTTACATACGCGAGCGCGCATAATATGAGAACACATATACTAAGGACTTCAGGTGAGTTCTCATAACCTCCTTTTCTTTAAACTGTTTTGTTTTAAAACTCGGAGGTGAAGCATGTATACCGATTTAAATATTATTTTGATAACACAAGGATAATACCTGTTTATCATTATGATATTTATATTATGGATTATTACTAATTATTATACATCCGTGTAAACATTGTCATTGACTCCGGTCAATAACAAAGATTACATGTATTGTCACATACTCCGTGAATCATTACTTTTAACTTCGGTTATTTGTTTTGACTTCATGTATTGTCACGTGGACGGTTTCACATCCGTGAATCATTACTTTTAACTTCGGTTATTTGTTTTGACTTCATGTATTGTCACGTGGATGGTTTCCACATCCGTGAATCATCGCCTTTAACTCCGGTTAATTGCTTTGACTTCATGTATAGCCACGTGGTTAGCTACCACTCCATGGATCTTGTTTTTAACTTATGTTAATTACATAATGTCCATGTATAGTCACAGATATCATTTGAGAATGTTGATATTGAGATTGATTGATTGGTTATGTGGGTTGATTATCTCTTTCTGACTATGATTATCTGTGATTGATTATGACTGATTGGTTATGTGATTATGTGTTTGTGTATGTGCTTGGTTGTTAAGTTTGGGGACTGGTTGGATTATCTCATACAGGTATTATTGTGGATTTTCTCAGGAAATCATAAGCCTTTATACTCATTTTATCTAAACCTTTTATAAAACCATTTTTAAACTTAAACTCTTAAATCCATTTTTATAAAAACCTTTTAAGTATAAATACTTATGATTACTCAACAACTACTTTGTAGTAGACACTTGATTTCTTACATGTTTCAGGTGATGGAGACAAGTAGGATGAAGAGGGTGATCTCTTCTATTTTGGACATCATCATATAGGGTCATGGACTTAGCTAAATAACTAAATATCTGGCGACTAGAATTTAGTTAGATAGCTAAATCTCTTTTGTATTTGTTATAACTATTTCATGATGAACATGATTTTTGTGTAATTATTTTGGTTGATTGATTTATATATGATGATTGGATTTAGATGCCCACGAGCTTTTGAACAATCTACACATCCCTCGTGGCATCCCGACGTTTCCGCCATCGGTCGGGGTGTTACACCGTTAATATCATTAAATGCTATAAAATAGTTTCAAATCGTTATATGGAAATGTATCACACATATTGTCATCTTTTGTAACAAAATCATCGTTATAAATTTATTTCCCATGCATGGTTTTCATACTTGATTTCAAGCATGGGTTCACAATGTTAATGATGTGGACCGAAAGATTGGATCATAGACCAAGTGAATTTAGTGGGTCGAATCAAGTTCACGTGGGCCAAATGGGTTAGTCTTGGGCTTAGTGTAGTTAAACCACCTCCTATGTATTGGGCCAAGACAAAAAGGAATAGGCTTGACAACAACATTGGGCCGGCTAGTTGGACTTGGGCCAAAAATAAAAAGATGGGTCTAAAGGATTTCAAGATGGACTGCATGTGTCCAGTTGGGCCTAAGGCATTGGGCTGTTGGGCCGGTTGTGTGGTCCGATTGAAGATTCAAGGAAAATGGTCCCCAAGGCAGCGAACCTTGGGGCCGGTTTACATAGATTCGGCAAAATAAAACCACAGGTTCGGCTATAGAGGAAAAACTGCATGAAGGTTCGGTGATGATGCTCTAGTTCGGCCATTAGAGTTCCTGGGTTCGTGTATGTAGAATTGGTGATTGTTCGGCTAGGTCCAGCCTAGGTTCGCAGGGTAACACAGTAAGGTTTGGTGGCTTGAGGGGTTCGGCCAGAAGTTCAAAGGTTCGGCCGTTGTTGTGATGCATAGGTTCATGCATGACTGAAGTTGGTTCGCAGCATCAAGCAGGTCTGGCAAAACACAAGGGTTCGGCTGGGGTTGAAGGTTCGGGAAGAATGCTAGGGTTCGCCGAAGATGCTTGGTTCGTTACTGGTTCGTCGAACATGGGGTAGGGTTCGCCCATGAGGAGATTCGCTGCAATCTAAGAGGTTCGGCAATGATAAGGAGCAGCATAGGGTTCGGCCCCACTGAATCAGGGTTCGGCCATCTTGGGAACAATAGGTTCGGCCAAATAGAAATTGAACTCCAACAGGTTCGGTCGATCAAAACCTCACGAACCTGTGCATGCCTCCTTGCCATCTTCGAATCTCTGATGTTATCAGTCCTCCCCCATAGTTATGTTACTCTATAAAGGTGCTCCGAAGGTGTAAAGGTCATAAGAGTGGACCTAGAACCGGTTAGGGTCGAGTATAACAAGCGGTGGACGAAAACCCTAATTTTCGTGAAATTTCTTGAGTCATACCTCGATTTCCAGTGGGTAAACCTCTAGATCGGTTGTACTTTCATGTAGAGGACATCAAGAGCTACGCGTGGACACCAAGAACACGCGATTTGGTCCACAAACGAGTTAGATATGTAGCTTTGAAGGTGGTTAGTGGTGGTGAGAAGGTGGTGGCCGGATTTCTTGTTTAGAGAGAGAGTGAAAAGTGATGAAATGAAAAAATGGAGCTCACTTAAGGTTTTTTATACCTCGAGTGTGTTCGGGTTCATTTCGGGCACTCGGTTCGCGTTTTTGTCGCGTATCCGGAAATTTTACGCGTGATTTGGTTTTTAATAAATAAAAGAAGTTAAATTAATTATTTTGATGAGTTTCAAAATTGTAAAAATATTAAATATTTTATTTTATTAATTTAATTTCGTTCGGGTCGTGTTTCGTTTTCGTTTTGTCGAATCGCGTCACCATCTCGCGTATTCGTTCGTATCGTCATTCGAACGAACACGTCGATGGCTTGGCTTTCTGACTTTTGTTTTCTACTTTGCAGTCATCATTTCAGAACGTTAAACTCACAGATATGTTTGTGTGAATCGTCACCCACGCAAACACACTGTCAGTTCGTTATTCTGAAACAACACTGTAAATTATGTTTGAATTGTGTTTCCTCACTGTCGGACTCAACTAAACACCTGTTATCACATTGTTTTCACGTTGAAGTGTCGGCCATCTGATTCCTGTCATCTATGGATATCAGATCGCAACCGATTTGTTTCTGTTATTCTCATGAACTATGTTGTTTCTCATGATCTGTTGTGTTAACTGTACTTAGGTTTTCACTTAAATACACACAACTGATGTTTCAAATGTATGTTGTACTTACAGTATTTAAGTTTACACGAAAATACATACAATTGATTCTTGTATTTAGAATTCTGTTAATACAAGTACTGTTTATTCACATGTAATTACACATAGACACTGTAGAAAGTACACGTACCATACGGCCTTGCCGGGCGGTCAGGTACTAGTTGTCACAGTCTCCCCTTGTTAAAGAAATTTCGTCCCGAAATTTAAGCATAAAGGTCGGGCTTCACTTCTCGAACAGGTGGGGATACTTTGCTTTCATGTTGTCCTCGCGCTCCCAGGTAAATTCTGGTCCATGCTTGGAGTTCCATTGAACCTTTACAATAGGGATACGGCTTCGTTTCAGTTTCTTAACTTCACGTTCCATAATCTCTACAGGTTCTTCAATGAAGTAGCTGCTTATCAATTTGTATCTCTTCCAATGGTATGATCAATGATTCGTCTGCTAAGCACCTCTTGAGATTTGATACATGAAACACATCGTGTACTCCACTGAGTTCATCAGGGAGTTTGAGTCTGTATGCCACAGGACCTATACGTTGAGTAATCTCAAACGGTCCGACATACCTAGGTGCTAGCTTGCCCTTAGCCCCAAAACGAACTACGCCTTTCCATGGGGACACTTTCAACATAACTCGGTCACCCACATCGAATTCCAAAGGCTTGCGTCATTTGTCTGCGTAAATCTTTTGGCGGCTACGTGTTGCTTGTAACCTTTGTTGTATCTCGGCTATCTTATCAGTAGTCTCCTGAATAAGTTCAGGCCCAGTGATTCTGTTATCTCCTACTTCGGTCCAACAAATTGGAGACCTACATTTTCTACCATAGAGTGCTTCAAAAGGAGCACATCCAATGCTGCTGAGGTAGCTGTTGTTGTAGGAGAACTCAATGAGGGGTAGGTGTGTGTCCCAACTTCCACCGAAGTCTAGGATGCATGTTCTCAACATATCCTCTAGGGTTTGAATGGTGCGCTCGCTTTGTCCATCCGTTTGTGGATGATAAGCAGTGCTCAAGTTAACACTTGTCCCTAAGGATTGTTGCAATGATTGCCAGAACCGTGAAGTAAATCGACTGTCCCGGTCTGAAATAATAGACAATGGCACCCCGTGCCTTACTACTATTTCATCAATGTATAGTCTCGCTAGTTTCTCCATCTTGTATGTCTCTCTGATTGGCAAGAAATGTGCGGACTTGGTCAATCTATCAATGATGACCCAAATCGAATCGTGTCCGCTGGAAGTGCGGGGTATCTTGGTAATGAAATCCATAGCTATTTGTTCCCACTTCCATTGTGGTATTTCCGGTTGTTCCAGCAAACCCGAAGGTTTCTGGTGTTCTGCTTTGACTTTGGCACATGTAATGCATTTGCCAACATAAGTGGCAATGTCTTTCTTCATACCCGGCCACCAATAAAATGACCTAAGATCTTGGTACATCTTATCGGCACAAGGATGAACTGAGTAACGTGTCTTGTGTGCCTTGTCCAGTATGACTGTTTGAAGTTCATCTACTGCTGGAATCCAAACACGATCCAGATAATAGATAACTCCATCTTGTTTGGTCTTGAAATGTTTCTCCGTTCCACAATCGAGCTCGCGTTTCAGATTGTCTCTTACCACTGCTTCTTGTTGTGTTTGTAGAATGTGATCTCTTAGACTTGTTTGCATGGTCATTCCCAATGCGCGAATGCGTAAGGGTTTGATTCTTTCCTTCCGGCTCAAAGCATCTGCAACAACATTTGCTTTGCCCGGATGGTATTTGATCACACAATCGTAATAGTTCAGGAGCTCAACCCAACGTCTCTGTCTCATGTTAAGCTCCTTCTGATCAAATATGTGCTTTAAACTCTTGTGATCTGTGAAGATAGTGCATTTGGTACCATAAAGGTAGTGTCTCCAAATCTTTAAGGCAAAGACAACAGCTCCCAGTTCTAAATCATGTGTCGTGTAATTCTTCTCGTGTATCTTCAGCTGTCGTGAGGCATTAGCAATGACTTTGTCTCATTGCATCAATACACATCCGAGTCCCTGATGGGAAGCATCACAATAAACCACAAAGTCATCATTGCCTTCTGGGAGTGTTAAGATGGGAGCGTTGCACAATCTTTGTTTCAGTGTCTGAAATGCCTCTTCTTGTTTCTGAGTCCACACAAAAGGTTCAGTCTTCTGTGTGATCTTGGTGAAAGGCAAGGCTATCTTAGAAAAATTCGAGATGAATCTCCTGTAATAACCTGCCAATCCCAAGAATGATCTGATTTCTGTCGGTGTTGTAGGCACATCCCAGTTCTTGATTGCTTCAATCTTGGTAGGATCCACGTGAATACCATCACTGTTAATCACATGACCCAAGAACTGAACTTCTCTCAACCAAAATTAACACTTGGAGAATTTGGCATAGAGTCGTTCCTTCTTCAGGAGTTCCAAGACTGTCTTGAGATGTTGCTCATGTTCCTTCTCGTCCTTTGAATAAATCAGTATATCATCAATAAAGACGATAACAAACTGATCTAAATACGGCTTGCACACCCGGTTCATCAAATCCATGAACACAGCCGGTGCGTTCGTCAATCCGAATGGCATCACCATGAACTCGTAGTGACCATATCGGGTACGAAAGGCCGTCTTTGGTATGTCTTCTTCTTGAATCCGAAGCTGATGATAGCCTGATCTTAGGTCTATCTTTGAGAAATACTGTGCTCCTTGTAATTGATCAAACAAATCATCAATCCTCGGTAACGGGTACCGATTCTTGATGGTGAGTTTGTTGAGCTCTCTGTAATCGATGCACATCCTGAACGATCCATCCTTCTTCTTAACAAAAAGAACAGGAGCTCCCCACGGGGAAAGCTCGGTCAGATGAATCCTTTGTCGAGTAGCTCTTGTAATTGATTGAACAACTCCTGCATTTCTGATGGGGCAAGTCTATAAGGAGACTTAGCTACAGGAGTCGCTCCCGGAATCAAATCAATTCGGAATTGAACTGATCTCTCGGGTGGCAGTCTCGGTAAATCATCCGGACACACGTCCGCATAGTCTCTCACAACTGGTACATCTTGAATCTTGATTGCCTTCTTGTCTTTCTCGATCACGTGAGCTAGGAATGCAACACATTGCTTTCGTAAGTATTTGCGAGCCTTCATGCACGATATTATCTTGACACTGCGTTTCACTTGGTCTCCATGAATCTCCAAAATCTCATTGTTCTCCACTGGAATGCGTAGTAGTTTATCGGAACAGATGAACTCAACTCGATTAAGAGATAGCCAATCCATTCCAATGATGATGTCGAAACTGCCCAACTCCATCGGTATCAAGTCGATGGAAAATGTGTTATCGCCAAGTGTCAGTGGGCAATTCCTAAATATGGTGTCTACTGTGATATGTTTGCCGTTTGCTATCTCAATAGTGTAAGGGGAGTCTAACAATTCCTTGTCATAATTAAGATGGCATGCAAAGTCGGATGAGATAAAACTCTGATCCGCACCAGTGTCAAATAATATGGATGCATAGAAGTCAGATAAGAGAAAAGTTCCCGTGATAACATTCGGGTCCTGTCGTGCATCAGCAGCTCCTATCTGGAAGGCCCGTCCTCTTGCTGCTTGGGCCCTTGGTTGAGCTCTCTTAGGACAATCCTTCGAGAAATGGCCAGGTTCGCCACACGTGTAGCAGGACCTGTTATCAGCAGCAGCAGCAGCAGTGGCTGCATTGTTGTTTATGTTCTGAACCCTCGAGCTCCTGCAGTGATTTAACGTGTGACCAAATCTCCCATAGTTGGTGCAGTGTCTGCACGGAATGTTTGGTAGGTGATGATACTGACATGAGTTGCACAAAGGTGCAGTGCCCGTGTATGGCTTTCTGATCTGCAGTGGTGGTGGCTGGTTGAGCATTGGGGCTTGAGTGGTGGTAGCAAAGTTTCTAGCCACCTTTTTTCTTAGCCGGACGTTTGTCCAACTTCTTGGAAGTTCCAGCTTTGGCTGAGTCAGCCTCTTTCTTGATTGCCCCAGAGGCAACCATCACATCTGTCATTGTTGATGACAGAGTAACAACCATTTCCATGGTGGTCGGATGAGCAGCAAGGATAAAACCTTACATACAGGACGGTAATCCCCCAATATACCGTTCGATTCTCTTCTCCAGTGTTGGCACTATGTCTGGTGCCAAAGATGCTAACTCATGAAATCTGGTGGTGTAGGCTAGGTGCCCAGCACCTATCATAACAAGATTGAGTAATTCAGTCTCAACCTTCTTGATTTCATTTCTTGGGCAAAACTCTGCCCGCAGTAATGCCTTGAAATCATCCCACGCATTGACAGGGCCTCATCCCTGCCTCTGGTATTGACCTGAGCGTTCCACCAAGTTAACGCTTGTTTGTGAAATGACCCCGCAGCATACTTTACCCTATACAGTTCCGGACAGTTGCTGATCTCCAGTGTTGTTAGCATCTTTTCGATCCATTGGATCAATCCGACTGCTCCTTCGCTGCCACTAAAACTCGGTGGCTTGCAACCTACAAAGTTTTTGTAGGAGTAGTCTTGATGATGACAGTTGTTTCCACTGCCTTCTCCAGATGAATTGGCAACATTGTTGCTGTTGTTGGTGTTGATCCGGTTCATCATCTCCGGAATCACTTCCCTCAGTTGACTGGTCAACAGTGTGGCCAGTGCAATGGTAGTAGGATCCAGTTGATGAACTGGTGGTGGCGGAGGAAGAGGTGGTTATAGAGGAGAGTCAGGCGGTGTAGGTGTAGATGAGTGCGGTGCCATGTCTTGTGGTGGTGGTAGTATAGCAAGTAGTGGTCTTCTCGGCGGCATTCTGATCATAACCGAAAGAAAATCGGTTAGTGCGGTGATCAGATGTACACATGCAAATAGAATCCTATGTCACATGATTTCTATATGAGGGTCCCTAGGTTTTAGTCTAGGCCAAACCGTTTAAGTAATATGACCTATATTTCTCTATAACCATGGCTCTGATACCAATCTGTCACACCCCGAGCCGGCGGGAACGAATCGGGTTTTCCCGTCGGGCGGAAGGTTCCCGGGGCGCGATATCTTGAGTGATAATCAATTGATCAGATTGTTTACATAGCACATGATAATATAAATGAGAAATGCTAACACATCCATGATATAGAATTACAAGATTAAATTACAATGTATCGTTCATAATTTAATCGAGTAAATCTATCAAAAGAATCAATATAACTATATCTTGTATATGTACAAGATATACAAAAGATGATTCATTGTTCTTGTCACCAAAAGCATGCAACACAAAATAAAGCTAGGTCTTCTAAAAGTCCACTAGCTTAATCCTTGCATGTATGTATCTACACCTGTTCGTCACCTGAGAAAACATGTATTTAAACAAATTCAACACTAGGATGGTGAGTTCATAAGTATGTTAGTTGAAAACCTTGATTCATTCACATGCACAATCACAATGTCACTCATATTACTTGTATGTTGTATGTTTACGTGTTCACCCAATGGCTTCTCAATAGTTATATTTACAAGTATTATATCATCCTAGTGGTGATGCTTATATATAGGGCATATGTAAGGGAACTAAGCCCTAGCCAACATCCCACCACATCACTACTAGAATTCCACACTACTTGCAACACACTATTGATTTCCATCTCAATTCCCACTTGTTCATCTCATTGTTTAACCCCTGTGATATCATGTATTGAAATATTATAATAAAGAGTCATTGTCATCAAACCGAAGTATTGATAACTCTTATATGTATTAAGGATATTAGACTTATTCAATCTGTTCCTTATCTTGTTCTAAGTCTTGTAGATTAACTGTTGTTACACTTTTAAATCAATAAAAGCGTTAGTTAACCATTTGTAATTTATTCTCAATGCAACGTATAGAGCCTAAAAGGAATCCATTGTAATCCTCATGTAATCAGACTACAATGCATCCGATTTACCTCTATCCCGCCGTGTGTTCTCAATGTAGTTAACAAAGTTGAATAAGAACTTGTGTTATTACGTTATGTCAACCGATGTGAGAATGATATTGTTATCATGAAGATACGTTATCATGATTATCATTCTGAATGATCCATATGTTCACCATGTTGCCATTAAGCCGTGGTAAGAACTAGTCTTGCCACCCTTAATCCGCTCAGGTGGTGGATTGATAAATGCGTTTATACTATCTCATAGTATGTTTTTAGGGTGTAACTAAGTATTATAAGTACTTGACTTATCACACTTAGTCAATTATAACATGAAATGATATTTATAAGATATTTTATCTTCTAATCATCCATGTGTTGTGTAGTGTCATCATGTTTCACTTTAGTTGTTCTCATTGTTGTCTGTGTATGAATTGTCTCAATGTTTGCTCATGTAGGAATAACCAAGTGTTGTGAGATAAAATCTTACAACTATGTTATTCTAGTATGTTGATGAACTATGAAGTTATATTATCATATTCATCTGAGTTTCCCTATTGTCTCATGATCATATAAGCATGCAATGATAGGCGATAATAAACAGTTTAATATTATCTAAATCAAAGCATAAACAATATGTTCAGCATAACTTTTAAACAAGTAAAAGTAAGCATGTTTCTCAGCCCCGAGAGTTTAAAATTAGTAAGATTAAAGTAAAAGGGACATATGAACTCACCTTGTACAGTAGGGTTGACTTAGCTTAAAAGAAAGAATGCACGCGCTCTATGTTGTTCTTGTTGTTGGTTTCACGCTCCTGTATTGTTTACACGTTGTATGTAGCTTATAAGTGACAATTATTGTGATTTGTGCGTGTGTATGTGTTTCCCTATCTTTGTTATCTCCACTTGGTCTCAATCCTCATTCGGTCCCGATCCTATTATTAGGATTTGTTGATCCCATAATTCCTTAGGTTATGAGTTTATCCTTGACCCACTTTTGTAGTCTCAAAGACTTGCCATCATGCTTTAATGAAATCTTTGTTATTATGTAAATTCTTTAATGTATTTGAAATACATTTAGCATGTGTTTTATGTAATCCGTTAATATCATTAAATGCTATAAAATAGTTTCAAATCGTTATATGGAAATGTATCACACATATTGTCATCTTTTGTAACAAAATCATCGTTATAAATTTATTTCCCATGCATGGTTTTCATACTTGATTTCAAGCATGGGTTCACAATGTTAATGATGTGGACCGAAAGATTGGATCATAGACCAAGTGAATTTAGTGGGTCGAATCAAGTTCACGTGGGCCAAATAGGTTAGTCTTGGGCTTAGTGTAGTTAAACCACCTCCAATGTATTGGGCCAAGACAAAAAGGAATAGGCTTGACAACAATATTGGGCAGGCTAGTTGGGCTTGGGCCAAAAATAACAAGATGGGTCTAAAGGATTTCAAGATGGACTGCATGTGTCCAGTTGGGCCTAAGGCATTGGGCTGTTGGGCCGGTTGTGTGGTCCGATTGAAGATTCAAGGAAAATGGTCCCCAAGGCAGCGAACCTTGGGGCCGGTTTACATAGATTCGGCAAAATAAAACCACAGGTTCGGCTATAGAGGAAAAACTGCATGAAGGTTCGGTGATGATGCTCTAGTTCGGCCATTAGAGTTCCTGGGTTCGTGTATGTAGAATTGGTGATTGTTCGGCTAGGTCCAGCCTAGGTTCGCAGGGTAACACAGTAAGGTTCGGTGGCTTGAGGGGTTCGGCCAGAAGTTCAAAGGTTCGGCCGTTGTTGTGATGCATAGGTTCATGCATGAGTGAAGTTGGTTCGCAGCATCAAGCAGGTCTGGCAAAACACAAGGGTTCGGCTGGGGTTGAAGGTTCGGGAAGAATGCTAGGGTTCGCCGAAGATGCTTGGTTCGTTACTGGTTCGTCGAACATGGGGTAGGGTTCGCCCATGAGGAGATTCGCTGCAATCTAAGAGGTTCGGCAATGATAAGGAGCAGCATAGGGTTCGGCCCCACTGAATCAGGGTTCGGCCATCTTGGGAACAATAGGTTCGGCCATATAGAAATTGAACTCCAACAGGTTCGGTCGATCAAAACCTCACGAACCTGTGCATGCCTCCTTGCCATCTTCGAATCTCTGATGTTATCAGTCCTCCCCCATGGTTATGTTACTCTATAAAGGTGCTCCGAAGGTGTAAAGGTCATGAGAGTGGACCTAGAACCGGTTAGGGTCAAGTATAACAAGAGGTGGACGAAAACCCTAATTTTCGTGAACTTTCTTGAGTCATACCTCGATTTCCAGTGGGTAAACCTCTAGATCGGTTGTTCTTTCATGTAGAGGACATCAAGAGCTACGCGTGGACACCAAGAACACGCGATTTGGTCCACAAACGAGTTAGATATGAAGCTTTGAAGGTGGTTAACGGTGGTGAGAAGGTGGTGGCCAAATTCTTGTTTAGAGAGAGAGTGAAAAGTGATGAAATGAGAAAATGGAGCTCACTGAAGGTTTTTTATACCTCGAGTGTGTTCGGATTCGTTTCGGGCGCTCGGTTCGCGTTTTTGTCGCGTATCTGGAAATTTTACGCGTGATTTGGTTTTTAATAAATAAAAGAAGTTAAATTAATTATTTTGATGAGTTTCAAAATTGTAAAAATGTTAAATATTTTATTTTATTAATTTAATTTCGTTCGGGTCGTGTTTCGTTTTCGTTTTGTCGAATCTCGTCACCATCGCGCGTATTTGTTCGAATCGTCATTCGAACGAACACGTCGATGGCTTGGCTTTCTAACTTTTGTTTTCTACTTTCCAGTCATCATTTCAGAACGTTAAACTCACATATATGTTTGTGTGAATCGTCACCCACGCAAACACACTGTCAGTTCGTTATTCTGAAACAACACTGTAAATTATGTTTGAATTGTGTTTCCTCACTGTCGGACTCAACTAAACATCCTGTTATCACATTGTTTTCACGTTGAACTGTCGGCCATCTGATTCCTGTCATCTATGGATATCAGATCGCAACCGATTTGTTTCTGTTATTCTCATGAACTCTGTTGTTTCTCATGATCTGTTGTGTTAACTGTACTTAGGTTTTCACTTAAATACGCACAACTGATGTTTCAAATGTATGTTGTACTTACAGTATTTAAGTTTACACGAAAATACATACAACTGATTCTTGTATTTAAAATTCTGTTAATACAAGTACTGTTTATTCACATGTAATTACACATAGACACTGTTGAAAGTACACGTACCGTACGGACTTGCCGGGCGGTCAGGTACTAGTTGTCACATCTGCCAAACATTGGCTGATCTTGAGTTTCGTTTCCATTTCCTCGGTCCACCTCAAAAGTCCAGCCGCTTCTTCTTTGCCCGTGAAAGTAGGAGGGTTGCAAGAAGCAAAGTACTTATAGGTACATCCTTGCTGTGGTGGATCAGGAACAGTTGTAGTTGTACCGGTGGTCTGATGAGTTTCTATGTGTCCACCAGTAACATTTTGTTCCACATGACCCCTACCAGAACCCGAAGTATTGTGTTGTTGGAGTGGCATTACGATACCAACGGCAGATAGCTGTTCTTTCACTATTCGTGCTATCATCTCTTCGTTCAATACTGATCCACTAGGAGCTGTCGGTGGAACCGTGTTCTGGTTTTGGTCAACAGGTGGAACAATGTTCGTCTCCAGAATAACACGCGGATCCGGATTCGATTCTACGTTCATAAGCGGAACTTGTTCCGATTCAGGGTTAGCATTATTCCTGCCAGCTTTTTTGGCTGGTCGACCTCGTTTTGGAGCCATCGTTCTGCTCACATGCAGACAAACTCATGTCAGTTCAAGAACAATAATTAAATAATCCTTGTTCAATCACATAAATTCAATCATATTCAGTTACACTGAAATTTATATTGAAGTGTGATTATAAAAGCAAAGTATAACTACATTGATATAGTTCAGATATGTTTTCAGTACACACAGATCACACAGATGTTTGTAGTTATACTCAGTCCTGTTAATTCAAAAACATGTTAAAATATTTCACAGCTCACAGTACTGTGATATAATTATGTTATTACCCATGTTTTTGATATATTAACATACAGGATATTGATAAGTCTCACATTGATATGTTCTCACAGTGATAAGTTCTCACAATGATATGTTCTCATACAGAATTGTTCTCACAGTTCCATGATTCATTGCCACACAGGCAATAGATATGTTCTCACAGACATGTTCTCACACAGAATTGTTCTCACAGTTCCATGATTCATTGCCACACCGGCAATAGGTATGTTCTCACACAGAAATGTTCTCACAGTTCTAATTATAGTTCACACAAGTTTATTAGAAAGACATAGTTCACACATCACACATGTAGCTCATTACACACACAGATACACAAAAGTAACCATTTAATTACACTACCATCGTTTTGTACATACTGCCAAAAACAAAACATTACAACTACATACTACTTTCCATCCTCATACTGTCCGCACACTGGTGATGATATTTACAATGAGGGTCCCCAAAGTGACTAACTGAACATACCCATCATATAAAATATGATAAGCAAGAAAATATCATGGCTACGGCTGCCATGATCACTGCCAGGACTATCATCCTGGTCTCAAAGCTAACTGTCCTAAACCACACTACAAACTCTCTCAATCTCACCACTCTTGCTCTTACTACCTCCACCTGCTGCCAAAATGCAGCGACAATCCTCTGCCTCCATGTCCTGCGGAGACGCTCCTCTACCGTGACCCTCCATGCCCGGGTCTCAGTATCTAACGTATTCACCTGATCCATTAGGGTCAGGTGAGAGGTAAGAATCTCCAATACCGTGTTACGGGTATCATCGAGAGTGGCGTTCCGCTGCTGCATTTCCTGCCTCATCCCCTGCAGATCCTAAGAGACCTACTGTAGCTGGGCTCTAAGCTCAGCCTGGTGGGATGATTCCCCTACCTCATGCACTACCTGTGGCTCGTCCCTCGGGGCTAATGGGTGCCTAGGGGGAAGTCCGGTGGTCTTGCGGGCCTGCCCCCGCATTCTCCTCAAACCATCCCATTCAGGGACTCTCTGTGGGGATGGACTACGTTGTCCCTCCGCTGCTATAACCTCAGCAGGAGGCTGAGAGTGTCAGTGTGATGCGGACTGTGCTGGTGGTGGTGGTGGAGTAATAGGTCTAGGAGCTGATGGTGTATGTGGTACTGCAGGTGTTGCCTGAGAGGCTGCAGACGAAGCCTCAACAGGATCCGAGTCTGGTCCTGCACTGGAACTCGGGGTATCATCCAACACAACATAGGGGAATCGCTGATAAATATATCTTTCACCTTGGTCGGCCATCGCTGTACAATCAAAATCTCTAATCAGTACGATGATATAAATATTGAATTACAATATTTAACATGAACATGATATGATATCTCCTCCTATCTCAGAGCAACTATTCGTCCTTATAGTTATTAATGTTCTGCTTGAATTAAATCAAACTAGAACGCACACGTGTTACAAGTTTCAGTTATGTTGGCCACTCATAACTGGAATTTGTACCACCTGATTATCCTGGCTTAATTCAACACAAGTTTTGTTCGTTTGTTATGTTCGGTGCTCTCTGTGTCACTATACGAGCCTATGGTTATAGTCTAGGTCTCTAAGTCAACCTAATTCACTATAACCTGTGGCTCTGATACCACCCTGTCACACCCCCACCTCTCGTCACCTGTTTATGATGTCACTGAAACGGTTGCGGAAGCATAGTGGTGATGTCTCGGAGATAAGGGGTGACTTACTAGATCCGATATCACAAGCACCCAGATTAACTTAAAGTGAATACATTACAAGGATCGTCATTACAATTAACAATATAGTTTACAAACTAAGTTTATTACATTTATTTAATAACAAATGCTTAAAGTGCTGCCTCACCGGGTGGTCACTGTCTTCCTGCAAAAAGGTTTAAATTTGAAACGTCTGCACAAAACTGGTGAGATCATACAGTTCAAGTTCCACAATATGATATGTTATACAAGTTCTCAAAATGTTCTGTTCAAGATAACCATGGGACCCGTATCTAGTTCCTTTCGGACGTTCTGTTCTTGTTCTATAAAGATACTACCTGTCGGTAAATATCTTGGTGCCTCATTGTCTTAATGTTTATCACTACATTAAGAAGTTCTGGAAACAGATAACAAACATTTACACCAAGGGGAGTTGCAAGCTCCCGGCAAATGAGTTGTCAGCCGATAGTACTATCAATGTTTTCTGTTCGGCCCCACATGGGTTCACTAGATACAGTTCGGAAATGAGGACTTTTGATACTGTGATAGTGTTCTTGTTCTCCAGGCAAAATCCCATGAAATCCACAAGTTCTCAACAATCACATGAAATCACGCAGATAACAGTGATACATATCATATAGTTCTGAAAAGTTTACAGCGCTACCCCGATGTTTATAAAAGAGTAAAAAGAAAAGGGGTTGTACGAAACTCACCTGATAATATAGAGGTAGCAGAATATCTCCCAAACTGAGAATAAAGGGGTGATTCTGCATTTATTTATATTTAATGAGTAATTTAGGTTTTAACTTACTGATTAGATCTTTCTGAACGTTCAATGTCAAAGACATTGCTTTGAGAGTCATCAAACCGATATTAAGTATTTAATTGGTTAATTTTGATGTTGTATCATACAATGTATGATAATGTAGGAACCTACATTGAATTAGATTCCTAATACAAGGTTGATGACACTTTTGATTAATCAAAATAATCTAGGATTAACCAAATAGTTAATATTGTTGATTATAATGCTAAAACAGTTTCTAGATGGTTTAATGGCTTAGGAATGATCAATCCTTGTTATTGATTACCCAAATATCATGAAATATCACAATGTAGCATTAGGATAGGTGTAATAACCATGTTTAACATACTAATCTGACTGTTATCATAAACATCAGATAATCATTCCAATGAGTATGTTAATGGTTGTGATTAGTTTGAAACACTTGGATTCAACCTTGCATTTCAAAGATCAATCAAACTAATCACCTACATTGTCATAATCAAATGGTTTAAACCATTATAATCATGGGTATGATTTCATGCAAACCGGGCATTATAACGGATCAAAACAAGGATTTAACCGTTAAAACATAGTGTTCTTCATTCATAATCAATCCTAGCCATCATCTAGGCAATAATCAACAATCCTAACTATGTCATTACGTTCAAAATCAAGATCTAGTCAATCAAAATCAAACTAGAAAGTAAAAACGAATCATTACCTAATCAGACGGATATCTGGCTGCACAACAACGATCAAGACTTGTAAACACATTCCCTAGCTTCAAATATACGATCTGAGGGGCTTAGAATTGAGTTTTGGGTGTAGAAATTCGACTTTTGTTCGTCTGGTGCGAAGAGAGTTCGAGAGAGTTGAAGAACTTCAATTCTACATGAAATCTGATTAAGTTGGCCAAGTTTATCCACCGCCTCACCCGTCGCGTACCGCGACGAGAAGCCAAAGAAGGCTTCACGTACCGTGAAGAAATCCAGAAATCTCAGATATTTTTCAAGAATCGCGTACCGCGACGAGTCCAGAAGTTCAATACTTAGAAATTTTTTCTTCGATTTTCGATTCCGGGCACTCCAGGACTCCGTTTTGCACACGGTTTTCGCCCACGTTCATCATTTTTCGTGTACTATCAACCTGTAGTAATTTCAGTCGCCAAATGAACGCAGATTTCTAGAACGACCAAATGTGATCCCGTCATCAATGACGTGATTTCTCAACTGCAATTGTCACAGATACTTCGGATTCGGATTCAGATACGGATTTTTTTGAACATCCCTAGTCGTGTGTTCTATTTTGATCAATCACGTAGGAAGTCTCCATGTGTATTCTTCCTTACAAATTGAGATTTCAATTGCAAATGAAAATTTTTCTTATTTTATTATTATAATTAATCTAACTAATTATTTGTTTTTCTTATATCTTTTAATACATGATGTTTTAAACTTCTAAATATGTCGTTGAAATCTACTCATTATTTTATACGTTTTTACCTATTTATGTATAACAAAAACCATGAAAAAAAGAAAACAAAGATTCGGGCAAAAAATGCCGGGTTAGCACGGGTTCTCGCAATAAGGGAGAGTTAACAAAGGAACCATCCCCTATATATATATATATATATATATAGGGGATAGAATTTTTTATAACCCTCATCTTTTGCTACAACTACATAACTCATTTCAACCAATCATAAACCTACACATAAGCTTTTCATTAAAATATTAAAAAGGGCATCCTAGTCATTTCACCTTTATAAGTTCCCCCCCCCCCCTCTTTTAAACATTAATAACTTTTTTATTATATATTATTTTTTAAAAAAAATTGCACCATTATATTCGTCTCATTTTTCTCTTTAATTCCGTTATAGTCTCGACTAATTTTTTTTTACTTTTTTTAGATGCCCTATATTTACATCATTGTAACGAGCTTAAATATAACAAATTTATTTGAAATTTTTTTAAAAATGATAAGTTACAGTGATGTAATTTACATTGACGTAATTTATCGTGATGTAATTTACATTGACGAAAGATTCGGTTTCGGTTTTTTCGGTTAATTTGGTTCCGGTTCGGTTTTTTCGGTTAATCATCCCTAATTTGTAACGAGCCTAAATACAATAAATTAGTTTGAATTTTTTCGAACAATGATAAATTACATCACTATAATTATCATTGTTAAAGAAAAAAAATCAAAATAATGTGTTATATTACATCACTGTAATTTATCATTATAATTATCATTGTTAGAGAAAAAATAAAATAATGTGTTATATTAAATCACTGTAATTTATCTTTGTTAGAAAAAAATTCAAAATAATATGTTATATTTATGCTCATTATATCGATGTTAATAAGGGAAAATGAGAAAAAAAATTAAAAAACTAGTCAACATTATAACGGGAATTAAAGAAAAAATTACATCACTGTAAATTACTTCATTTTGTGTTACATTACTTCATTTTGTTTTACATTACTGTAATTTACCATTGTTAGAAAAAATTTCTAATTAATTTGCTATCGTTAAGCTCGTTACAATGATGTAAATACATGACATCAAAAAAATAAAAAAAAAAACTAGTCGAGACTATAACGAAATTAAAGAGAAAAATGAGACGAGTATAATGGTGCAATTTTTTTAAAAAAAATAATATACTATAAAAAAGTTATGAATGTTTAAAAAACAAGGGGTAAACTTTACATAAATGACAAATGTCCTAAATGCCCTTCATACTAAAAACAAAGAACTTGACACGTGGCACGATCCTATACACTTACCTTTTTAAAGTAACCATTGGATGATAGTTATGTGTTGTAGCAAAAGATGAGGGTTATAAAAAATTTCATCCCTTATATATATATATATATATATATATATATATATATATATATATATATAGGATTGTGATTTAATAATAACCCATGTTTAAAGCAATAACTCATTAACCCCATTCATCCAATAACACAATGACACGTGGCATTTGTTTATTATATTCATTGAGGGTATATTAGTCATTATTTAGTTTGTACTTTGAATGTCATTAATTGAAGTTCAGATGAAATCATTACTTCTTGTCCACCACAATTTTCCTTTGCTTATATCATATCCCCATTTTTTTTGAATCATTCTTCTGACCCTTACTCATCCATCAGCGACAACTCAAACAATTATCAACAACCGGAAAATTCTAGAGACGGAGAGAATGTGAGATTCGAAGATGATGCAAACCCTAACTACAACATATTTGGAAGAAGAAGAAGAAGCTGAGCTTTGATTCAATTTGAAGTTGATTTGATTTACATCTTCGTTTCTCTCCGACATTTGATATTTGAAGATCTTCCAACTTAATAAATGTAATGATTAGCTAATTTTATTGTTTTTTTTGTTAATTTAAGCCTGAATTTATCCTTCTATGAGAAAATGTAGTTCAGAGAAAGATGATAACTGTGATTTTTTAGGTGATTGATAGGGAGAGAAAGAATTAGGTGCAAAGAGAAAGACAAAGTTGGTCGGTCTTCCACCTGGTATAGCTAATGTTATTTGCTGGTTTTAATGGTAACATTTTTATTTTGAGTTAACAAAACATGATCGTTGTTATTGTTCCACCGACAAATGCGTATATTATCATTTCATTTATTCTTGATGCCAAAATTTGATGTTGATAGCAACCAATTATATTTATTATGTTTTGTATCTTTTGGTAGACACCAGACTACTGACCAGTTTAATTTTAGTTCTTCGGTTATAATGTTGTAAGGGCAACGTATAATGAACTGTACTGCACGTGTTATGTTTTATTGTGTATATTTTACATTCTGACATGTATGTTCTATTTCATTATTCAATTTTTTTCCTATTTTGTTGCCAACTTTTTTGCTACAGTGGTGTAAAGATGAATTGTTGTTAAATTTAACCTATTTTCATTTCCTTCAAATGTTATGAATCGTAACCTTTTAATGCACTTGTTATGTTTTGTTGTTTATATTTTACATTCTAAAATACATGTTTTGTTTCATTCTTTATTTTTTGCTTACTTGTTATCAAGTTTTTGCTACAATTTGTAATCTACTTCCTTTTTCACCAAATGTTCATTGACTTTTTAAATCCACCCTTTAGTATTTGTTGGTTTATATATTATATTTATCTCGAACTAATAACTAGTTTGGTTTTAGTTCTTCGATTACATTGTTGTAAAGATGAAATTTTATGAACCGTAACCTTTTAAATCATGTGTTTTGTTTTGTTGTTTTTATTTTAGTTTCTAACGTATATATTATGTTTTATTATTTATTTTTTTCCTAACTTGTATTAAGTCTTTATTATAGTATTATCAACATGAATTGCTATGTAACTTGTAATTTTTGTGCATTTATTAATATTTGATCGTCACGTTAAATATTGGTATTTAAAGAATAAATCTTGAATGCCATTAATACTTTACTATAATTTTTTTAAACAAACAAATATCCCTACAATTAATCCCGCAAAAACAATGCATAATAATTGTTATTTTATAGGTGTCCCCATAACAAATATACATACCACACTACGTTTAACACAAGTTGTTATTAACCATACAAATTCAAAAAACTTCCAATCCATCTACGCTTTGAAACACTGGACTATTTACAATTACATTGGTGTAAATTTTCTGTCTTTGATATGTAGACCATGCCAGACTATTTTACACAACATTGATAAGATTCAAAACAATTACATTCTAACCAAAGTACATTGTACATCAACTACGCCTCTCCTCTACCATCTAAGTAAAAACAATTTCATATCCTACAATTATGTTAGCCACTTTTACATAAACACATATTATTTTTGTTCTTGTTTGTTGTCTATTTGTCTAAGCTTGTAGATTTTATTTTTGTTCTTGTTTGTTGTTTATGGTTGATGTAATTGTTCTTATATGTCTTTACATTGGTGTAAAAACATATTAATCTGTTTCTTTTTTGTGATGTAATTGTTCTTATATGTTCTTACATTGATGTAAAAGCACTCTTAATCTGAATCAACATATGTTTTGATATTTAAATTATGGATTCGGTTCTCATAAGGATTAGGTTATCACTTATGTATTTTACAATATTTTTCATTTATATCTAGGTTTTCGCTCTAGTCTTATTTATCAGCATGTGATGTAATTTTCTTGTACGTTCTTACAATGATGTAAAAAGATCCTTGATCTGTATCAATATGTTGAATTTTACCTTACAATGACATAACATGGCTCAATATGTTGAATTTTACTTAATCAGTTTATGTTCAATTTTACACATTTACAGTAATGTAAAAATATACATAACATGGCTCAATATGTTGAATTTTACCTTACAGTGGCATTACAAGGATATATAAGTTTGTTTATGTCTCATTTATATTACTTTATTAGTAGACACATTTTAATACAAAGCTCTTGTTGAAACTTACATTGTTGTAACTTTTAAATACAACAAGGTTAATTTTTAAGTCAATATATACAAATATAATAATATTTAAGTAAATTCTGCACTGCATTTTGTAAGGCAAGTCAAACAAGGAAAGCTGCCAATGCACAAGCCTAGGCCGCAGGACCACATGGCCAGGCCGCAGGGCCAACTTGACAGGCTGCTGGGTCATGTTGCTCCTCGTCTTTAGTGCAAAACCATTACAAACCAAACAGAAGCAGCCCATAGATCAGCACCAATAGAAAGCATAGGCCCAAGTCTAACAAAACACTAGCCCAAAAAATAAACTGCTTGAGTCACCAGCATGCAGGGCCCATAGAGATGCAAACATGATTTTCATCTGACAAACTTAGTTTCTTCATCCTTTGTTTTCTGGTTGCAGTACCTAGCAACAAAATATAATTTAAAGCACAAGAAGTGTATATTTCAAAATTTGTTCCCTGTTGTTTTCTTATATAAAATGTTAATTTACATGGTGTTTAATCCAAAATTGGTGGATTCTTCTCATTTGTCAACTCTAAATCTCCTTGTAGTGGGTTACCTTCAACTCTTCTTGCACCGCTCGGCTCTATGTTAACTTAACAATGATGTAACATTAAATCATTTGCTATTATATGATTCAACAAAAGAATTTTCCTAGTGGTGTAATGTCACTGTGATTGTGACTAATTCAACCAAATTAGTTATTAGTAACTAAACCAAGTTTAGTTTGTTTTTGAACCATTATTACAATGATGTAAGTATACAATTTTGGTTACACCTAAGCTGTAAGCTATAAAATAGCATTATTACAATGATGTAACTAAAGCAATGTTGGTATGCTCTGGAATTAACCTTAAAAACATCTGTATACAATAGCTCTTTCTTTTATAATAACATGACTTGTGTTGAAAAGTTCACTTACTTTTAACATCAATGACATCTTGCCTTTCATGTTCACATGTTCTAGTTGTGACATCCCCTTCAACAGGCTCACCTTGCATCAAACAAAATATTGATGTTCATGTTTACATTAGCTCTTTATTTTATAAATTAATAAGGCTAATTACGCACCAGGTCTAGCATCTGCTTTTATTTCTGCCCGTTCTTGAGTTAGACCTAAGCTGTAAGATGACATATCATGTGGCTTGGAACCATGTTCTGCTTCTATTGCATGCAAAGAAATGGTATTTTATAATTAGACACAATCCACCAATGGTATTTTATAATTACGTATGCATGAACTTAACAGTGATGTAACATTAAATTATTTGCTATTATACAATTCAACAAAATAATTTTCCTAGTGGTGTATTGTCACTGTGATTGTGACTAATTCAACCAAATTAGTTATCATTAACTAAAGCAAAGTTTACTTTGTTTTCAACCATCATTACAATGATGTAAGTGTACACTTTTGGGTACACCTAATCTGTAAGCTGTAAACTAGCATTATTACAATGATGTAACTAAAGCAATGTTGGTCTACTTTGGAATTAACCTTAAAAACATCTATATACAACACTTTTCTTTTTAGACATATACCTACACTTTATATTTGATGTATACAACAAAATGAGTTGTGTTTAAAAATTCACTTACTTTTAACATCAATGACATCCTGCCTTTGCTGTTCACATGTTTTAGTTGTGACATCCGCTTCAACACGCTCACCTTGCATCAAACAAAACATTGTTGATCATGTTTACAATATCTCTTTCTTCTATAAATTATCCACTCGCCTTACATCAAACAAAACATTGTCAATCAATTACTGTCAAAAGTTGACAAAGTATACAAGGTTGATCTTGGTTACAGTTTATGGCATACACAATACTAGGCAATCCTATCAGCAAGCTACAATATTGCATCAATAATAACTACAATATTGTTATCATACCAAATAAATAATGATTGCATCAACAACAACTACATTATTGATCACGAGAGAAGCATGTGACATCCAGTACCTGATCGTCCAGCAAGTCTGTACGGTATGTGTACTTTCATTATTTACTGTGTGTAAATACAAGGCATGAACAGTGTTTATGATAACAGAATTCAGAATACAGTAAACAGTTGTACATATTTATGTGAAAACTTAAATACTGTAAGTACAACAACTCACGATAAACAATAGTTGTGTGTATTTAGGTGAAAACCTAAGTATAATTAATACAACGAATCAAGAGAAACAACAATGTACAAGGAAACAACAAGAACTTGTCGGTTGCGATCTGATATACATAGATGACAGGAATCAGATGGCCGACAAATCAGTATGAAAACAAGATGAAAAACAAGAAGTTTAGATGAGTCTGTCAGTGAGGAAACACAATTTAAAACACAATGGCAGTGTCGTTTCATAATAACGAACTGACAGTGTGTTTGTGTGGGTGACGATTCACACAAACATATCTGTGAGTTTAAAGTTCTGAAATGATGACTGAAAAGTAGAAAACAAGAATCAGAAAGCAAAACCATCGTCGTGTTCGTTCGGGTGACGATTCGAACGAATACGCGCGAAGGTGACGCGTTCTGACGAAACGAAACCGATAAACGATACGAACGAAATAATTCAAGAAAATTTAATAGTAAACATTTATTAGGAATCACAACCTGTAAAACTTAAAAATATAAATTCATTTTATTTAATTACGTACAATACGCGCGTAATGTTCAGGAAACGCAACGGAGACGCAAACGGAGCAACAAAAACGAACCTGAGCACGCTCGGGGTATAAATACCCTAAATGAGCTCATTCTACTCATTTCTCTCTTTCCACTCTCTCTCTAAAATCAAATACCCGGTTCTCTCTCTCTCTCTAAAAGATTCAAACTTCAAACCACTAGATCTAGCTCAAAACTTGATGAAATCTTGTGTTCTTGGTGTCCAAACGTAGCTACAATCACCCTCTACACGAAAGTACAACCGATCTGAGCCAAAATCCACTGAAATTCGAGGTATGAGGCTGCAAACATGTCAAAAATTAGGGTTTTCACCCTTTGTTTGAACCCACAAGTCCTAACCAGTTAACCACCTCCCATCTTGAACTCTATGCCCATGAGAACTAGCCCTAGCCTACACCATCTCCAAAGCACCATGGAACCTTGAAAGGAGGGCTGCTTCTTGGTGGAGTCACGATCGGCAGAATGAGGGTACATCAATGGGTCGAATGGCTCAATGGCCGAATGGCCATCCCTCCTTAAGCCGAGGGGCTCCTCTCCTTCGGTCTCTATCCCCATTCGCCAACCACTCTCATTGTCTCGGCCATGCACACCATCATTCGCAGCCACCTCTTTCGGCCTACTCATTCGACCGACCACCCCTTGGTTCGACCATGTTCATTCGGCTACAACAACAGTCGGCCACCATTCGACCATCTACAATCGACCCACTGTTTCAGCTCAACTAGTTGGCCCATGGCCACTGATTCGGCCCAACTACATGTGGTCCAGCCATAGTCTTAGTTCGGCCCAAGAAGCTGATTTGGCCCAAGAGGATGAGCTGGCTCATGAAATCCCTTCGGCCCAATAGTTTGGCCCACAAACACACCACCGGCCCATGAATCTGATTCAGCCACTTGGGTTATTTTGGCCCTGAGGGGTGATCGGCCCATGTGACATATACAATGGACCCATGTTATGGGGTTCGGCCCACTAAGACTATCTCGGCCCAGAGTTACTGATTTGGGCTCGTATCACTAGTTGGCCCACTTGCATGATCAGCTCATTATGACTATTTCGGCCCAAGACTAGTTCCACATTCGGCCCACATGGTTGTTTTGTAAACAAACACATAAAAGTTCAAGTCTACTACAAGACTTGTGCCAACATCCTTTAAAGATCAATTAATACCAAGAATTCTTTCAAAGTGTGTTAAAATGCTAAGTTGTCATTAGTTAAGTACATCAACACACTAAAAAGAATGACAACTCTTTCGAGTAAACTATAGTTGGGGTTTAAAACAAATTAAACTTTTAAGTATTACACTTAGAAACTATTATGGGTTTAAATTCCTCACAACTTATTATGGCAATGAATCAAGCAAGACACACGACATAAAGACATATAATAATAATAATAATAATAATAATAATAATAATAATAATAATAATAATAATAATAATAATAATAATAATAATGAACTATAACAATATAACCGGGGCCGAATGAAGACCCAGACCGAGGAGTGTTAGCCAATTTTAGGGCTAACACATACACGCACGCAAACACCTATCACATATGCTTACAAGTTACAAACATCGTGAAATCAATACATGATCGTGAAAACAACAACAAATTACAATAAAGAGCGCGTGCATTCTTGTTTAGGCTAAGTCAACCACAACAACTACAAGGTGAGTTCATATGCCCCTTTTCTAATCTTAACTGATTTTAAACTCTCGGGGCTGAGAAACATGCTGAACTTTTAAAAGTTTTAGTTTAACATATTGCTTATGCTTTGATTTAGATAATATTTCTTGACTTATTATCGTTTATCATTGTATGCATGCTTGTATGATCATGATATGACAAGAATAACTAAGATGAATATGATAATATAACTTCATAACTCATCAACACAATAGAATAACATAGTTGTAAGATTATATCTTACAACACTTAATTATTCTTACAAGAACAAACATTGAGATTATCACACGTAAACATGATGACAACAACTACAACAACCAAGAATGATATGAAGATAACACATCTTCAAGATATCATTCAACATCGGAGTTAGTTAAGTGTAATATGACTAGTTCTATAACACTTAATTTACAACTCGATGCAAATTACAAGATAGCAGGCAACAAGTATCATCCACCACCTGAGTCGACTAAGTGTTGTAAGACTAGCTCTTACAATATTGTAGTGACAACAGGGTGACTATATGGAACAACAAGAATGATAATCATGATAATGTAATTTCATGATAACAACATCATTCACTCAATTTTTAACATTGTATAATAAGACATGTTCTTATATAACTTTGTTAGAAACAACGTAAACATACATACAAGGGAACAACAACACTAAGAACAAACAACATTGGTGAACACACAATACAATTGATTACTATTGATCTGTCTGTATTATATCATTTCAATCATGTGTCATGTACTCAAGTTGATCATTGTAAGTCCCTTCACAAATCGCTGACCAGTTAATTTGACATGACTAAACCGACGATAGCATAGTGGTACCATAGGTTTGACAAACCTCTAGCTTGTAGGGCTAGTATGTTGATCGTAATTTCATTTGGCCGGTAACGTACGACCGGTGACAGGGCGACTTCAAGTCAGGGTCTGGAAAGCGACACATGGTGATACTAATCTGCAGTGAAAAGTAATTAATCCATCGTTTCATGTTAAATAGTAGACTGAGGAATTTATTTTCTCTCATGTCGTATTGCTAGTAACAGTTTCGATGAGGCCTACGGTAATACATGGTGCTAGAGGTAAATCGGATGCATTGTAATCTGATTACATGAGGATTGCAATGGATTTCTTTTAGGCTCTATGCATTTCAAGTGAGAACAAAATATCAATTGGTTAACTAACACACTTATTATTTAAAAGTGATTAACAGTTAACCCCACAAGAAATAGAATAATAACAAGGATTAGATTAAATTAATCTAATTTCCTTAACACGCTGAGGGTTTATCAACACTTCGGTTTGATAACTAAACCCCTCTTAGGATATTATTCTACATATGATACAATGGGTGATGAACACAAACGGACGGGTGAAATGAAATGGATATCTATAGTTGTATTGCGAGTGGTATTAAGTTCTGTTAGATATGTGTTGGGATGTTAGCTGGGGCTTGTTCCCCTACATATGCCCTATATATAAGCATAGCTAATAGGATGAGATATCACTTGTAAATATAACTATTGAAAGGCCATTGTGTGAACGGGTGAATCAAACAACCTACAAGTAACATGTATGACATTGTGATTGTGTATGTGAACAATTCAAGATTTTCAATTATCAAACTTATGAACTCACCAACCTAGTGTTGACTTTGTTTAAATACATGTTTTCTCAGGTGACGAACATGTTTAGTCACCGTATTCAAATCATAGCTAGAGGACTTTTTAGAAGACCAAGCTACACTTTGTGTTGTGCATATTTTGGAATGACAAACAATGAATCATCTTTTGTGCATCTTGTACAGTTACAAGATAGAAACTTATTGATTCTTTTGAGTAGATTTACTTAGTTAAATTATGATGACACAATGTAATTTAACTTTGTAATTCTATTTCATTGTCATGTTAGCGAATTTCTCATTTATATATCATGTGCTATGCAAACAATATGATCAGTTGTGATTATCAAACGAAATCGCGCCCCGAGAACTTTCCGCCCGACGGGAAAGTCGATTCAGCTCGCCGGCTCGGGGTGTGACAAAGCAGGCATACAAAAATAACAAGTTCACACAAAATTGAGTATACACAAACTAACAACCTCAAAATTTCCCAAACTACTATTTTCAAACTTCATGTTGTCTCACTCCTTAAGTCTGTAGAATCCTAGAACTAGATAGGAGAAACTTCATTCATCCCAATAATTTTCGCATTGCCCAAATACAAAAGCTAGCAATCAGAACATTGTCTTCTTACTAAGCACTAAACGACTAAATCTACTTCAACTCAACCAAATTTCAACTTCTAGTAATCATAAACAACTTCTAAAATAAGCAACATTTTAAAATGTTCAAGATTATTTAAAAACCATAATTTCCACAACCATATTAAAAAAAAGAACAAGTTATGCAACTTACACCAATTTTGAACACAAAATTGGATATACACATACAAGCAAAACATGTTAGGGTTTCTTGTTTTATTCAGTCATTACAATATTGCATCTTTTAAAAATTACAATATTGTAATTTAGGATTACATAAACGGATTAATTACAAGCACTTAATCAACAACTAATAAAATAAACTGTGTTTTTTTAGAGAATTGGTGTCTTTTAAGCAACCTAGACCATTTTTCCCAATACTTACATCTGAGATTACACACTTATTTCCATCACTGCATATATTTTCCATTGCAAAACTTACATCTGTGCAGAGCTAATGTGTACGAATCACAAACAACTATAATACAAACAACATTTAAGAGTTCAAGGTGATTCACAAACCTCTAATTTCCATAACCTCTAATTTCAAAGATGTTGTTTCGAATCGAACCTCTCTCGGTCGGATTGCTTCTTCACGAACTTGTCTTTGTTGTTCGACGCCTTTTACAAAGATGATGTTTCGAATCGAAGCTCCCTCGGACGGATTTCTTCTTCACGAACTTGTCTCTGTCGTCGCCTTCTTATTCTAGAGTTCTTGAAAAAATGAAAATGTTTGGGAAAGATGCCAGAAGAAATGAATTTGACAAATATGGTGGTTTGAATATTAGATGATTTGATATGCTCTGATATGTCTGTGAAAATCACAGGGAAAGAGGCCAAAAGAAATTACCTAATTACCCTTTTCCTCTTTAATCTCAAATCAAAGATATTATTTTATTACAATTTAACAAGAACCATTAGATTAGAATCTTGAATTATGATCTTTGAATATAAATTAGTTATTGGGTTATTGCTTAATCTTAGGGTTATGAATAGAACACTTCCCTATATACATATATATATATATATAATAGTCTTGAGATACGAGGTGTTACATCCTCTCCCCCTTATTAGAATTTCGTCTCGAAATTCAGTTTAACTGTCAAATATGTTCGGGTATTTTCTTTTCATATCCATCTCAGGTTCCCAAGTAAATTTGGGTCCCTTCTTGGCATTCCATTTCACCTTCATGATCGGTATCCTTTTTCTCCTTAATTTCTTAACTTGTCTCTCCAAGATCTCTATTGGTTCCTCCTTGCAATTTAATCTTTTGTCTACTTGGATTTCCTCCAATGGAGTCTTTAGTGTCTCGTCTGCGAGACATTTCTTTAATTTGGAAACGTGAAACACATTATGTATTCCACTTAATTCAGACGGGAGTTCCAACCTGTAAGCTACTGGTCCAATTCTTTCTGTGATCTTGAATGGGCCAATATAACGAGGACTTAGTTTGCCTTGTTTTCTAAACCGATTTGTTGCTTTCCAAGGTGACACCTTTAAAATTACTTTATCATTTACTTCAAACTCCAATGGTTTACGCCGTTTGTCTGTGTAACTTTTCTTGTGGTCTTGTGTTGCCTTCAATCTTTCCCTGATTTGATTGACCTTGTCTGTTGTGTCTAGTATTAATTCTGGTCTTGTAAGTTGTCCTTCGCCAACTCAAGCCAACAAATTGGCTTCCGACATTTTCGCCCATATAATGCCTCAAATGGTGCAGATTTCAAACTTGCATGGTTGCTATTATTATAAGAAAATTCCATGAGTGGAAGTTGTGTGTCCTAGCTACCACCAAATTCTATCACACAAGCACGAAGCATATCCTCTAACGTTTGTATTGTTCTTTCACTTTGGCCGTCAGTTTGGGGATGGTAAGCAGTGCTCATGTCAAGTCTAGTTCCAATTGCATTTGCCAAAACAGTGAAGTAAACCGGTTGTCTTGATCTGAAACAATTGAAAGTGGCACACCATACTTTGTTACAATTTCATCCACATAGATTTGTGCCAATATTTCTAATTTATATGATTCCTTGATAGCTAAAAAGTGTGCAGACTTAGTTAATCTGTCCAAAATTACTCAAATGGCATCATTTCCTTTCTTAGTCCTCGGTAACTTCATGACAAAATCCATCGTAATCTCCTCCCATTTCCATACCAGGATTTCTAGAGGTTGTAACTTACCTGATGGCTTTTGGTGTTCAGTCTTCACCTATAAGCAGGTTAAACACCTTTCAACGTATCCCGTTATATCCTTTTGCATCCCTAGCCACCAGCAGTGGTCCTTCAAGGTATAGTACGTCTTATCTGAACCCGGATGCATTATATATTTTGATTTTTGCGCTTCCTCAAGAATAAGACATCTTAAACCTCTATACTTTGGTACCCAGATCCTGGTTTTCAATCTTAGCCACCCATCATTTCCTTTCGTCATTTGTTGAAATGTTTTTATCATTTCCTCAAATTGGATATTATCATCTTCAAGTACACGTTCCTGAGCCTTCTTCATTTGATCCATTAAATCGATTAGAACATATAATCTTAACGATCGCACACGAATCGTTTTAATTCTTTCCTTTCGGCTTAATGCATCGGCAACTACATTTGCCTTACCTGGATGGTATTGAATCTCAAAATCATAATCAGTCAGAACTTCCATCCATCTGCCAGGCGCATATTTAAATCTTTTTGATCAAATATATGCTTTAGACTCTTATGGTCCGAATATACCACGAATCTTGTGCAATACAGATAATGACGCCATATTTTTAACTCGAACACCACTGCGCCTAGTTCAAGGTCATGAGTTGCATAATTTTCCTCATGCCTTTTTAATTTCCTTGAAGCATAAGCAATCACATTGTTCCTCTGCATGAGAACACAGCCCAATCCATTGGCTGAAACATCACAATATACAACAAAATAGTTGCTACCATTAGGCAATGTCAAGGTCCATGCTCTGCTAAGCTTCTGCTTAAGAATATGGAATGCTTCTTCTTGTCTTTGACCCCAGATAAACTTGACATTCTTTTGAGTTAGTGCGGTAAGCGGGGAAGTAGTTCTAAAGAAATGTCCTGATCATTGATTTTAATAACACAATTCTTAAGCACGGTCTCTACTTTCTCTTCCTGTCCATTGGCCATTTCTACCACGTAAGGATTTTCTAACTTTTCAGGCAATCCTTTCAAACATGACATAAATTTGGTGCACACGAAGCTTTTATTAGCTCCTGAATCAAAAAAAACATGAGCATAGTTATTATTAATTAGGAACATACTAGTGATCACGTCTTCCATCCTGCGAGCTTTCTCATCACTCATAATAAACACCCTTGTGTTGCCTTTTGCAACATTTGTTCCCTTTCCCTTGTCGTGTTGGTTCGAGGGATTGTTTTTGTTAAGATTCGGGTAATCAATTTTAATATGACCTTCCTTGCCGCACAGATAACAAACTGGAGGCTTCCCACACTTGTGGGTCAAGTGTCCCTTTTTCCCACATTTACCGCAGCGCTTTTGTCGACATTCCCCTAGATGCGATTTGTTACATATTTTGCAAACGGACTTTCCATCCCCCCTCTTGAATCCACCTTACGAAACTTTTTGTTTTCCGCATTATAGTTTTTCTCGCTATGATCAAATTTTTCCGCCGTGTCTCCCAAACTTGCCATCATCACGTTTTCGTTTATGACTGTTGTCAAACACACGGCTTCCTTTTGTTCGAATAAGTTCTTTGGTAAGTTCAGCAAGCAATTCCGTAGCTTTTTGCATTGAGCGGGGTTTGGTTGTCCTCATGTCTGCCGAACGTCAGGATGGGCTCTCCAAATCAACCTTCCTATTTTTTTTTTCATTTTTACCCAACAAAGTCTGGAATTTAACCTATGATTTCCAAAAAGTGAGAAATGTATTTTCAATAACCCGTACCCCCATTTTCATGTGTGGGTACTCATCCTCCAACTTTTCTACCACAAGTAGAAAGAATGGTCCTCCACCAAATGTGAGACTCATTCTTAAAAGATTGAGCAACAAACTTCACTTTGTCTTCCTCTTTGCAACCACTCACATCAACCATGGTTTCAATCTCCTCAATCCATCTTAGAGCTTCATTAGCCGACTTATCTCCTTTGAACACTTCAGTCTTGCACACCATGTAATTGCGATAAGAACAGCCTTTTGAACTTGAGTTCTTAGGCTTGGTTTTTCTTTGTTTTTTTTTGGGGTTTAAATACCGAGTCATAAGAACTGTGACTACTATCATGGTGATTGTTGCTATCGGAAATGTTGTAAGTAGATTCGGATTTTGAAGGAATCTTCTCTTTAGTCTTTGGTTTTTCTTCTTTCTCCTGTTTTGACTTGAAACTTTTGCTATCAACTTTTTCAGTATTTTTCTCCTTCCTAACAGCTTTTGCAACCCGTTAATAATCTTAGGCAAGGCCTTTGCGATGCCAGCTGCTATTAGGTCTTTAATTATGGTTTCCATTTCATTTTTCCTTTGTTCTTCATAGCTTGGAGGACGTGTATCATTCTTACTAACTTCCAACAAAAGGAATCTCTCAGGCTGCTCCAAAACTTTCTTACTCCTAGTCCCCTGAGATGGTCTTGCTTGTTTGTCAGTCTTATTAGTCTTGTCATTTTTCATTCTATACAAAATATCCTATCGAGGCATATATTTATCAAAAATCATATATCCTCGTAACCATCATATGTCATAACATCCATGGGTGCCCTATCGTCCGAAAACTCCTTAAGTGGCACACTGTCAGTTGCAATACCTTGTGTGTCGTCATCCAAAAGCACCATATGGTTTGGATCCTCAGACATCTTATAAGGCTCCTCAAACCATATGGAAGGTGTCTAGGAACCTCAAACCACTCCGTCATAGTCATCGGTGTAGTCTTCCTTACATAATTGGAGCATCAATGTCTTGCAAATCGTGGCTCATTAACCACTAGAACTTGTGACCATCTATGTATTGATCCTGGTGGTATAGCCATGAAGTAGCAAGAAGTGTTTGATTCTTTTGATAACCTAGGCCTCCTCGGGCCCTCTTCACTGCATAGACTTCCCAAATGAGACTTTGACCGAGTCTTCTTACATATTAATATTCCCAAGATACCCTTACCTTTACTACTGCCTTCAAACATCCTAAATCAATATCTTATCAACTATAAATGTATATGTATTATCAATCATTAGCATTCATTTGTCAGTCATCAGTCATAAGTCATAAGCTTCCGGTCATTTTCGTGATGAGGTTTCTAAGTTAATTTGCACCATAGATAACCATTAGTATATTCGTATTAAAATAACCTTGACAACTATGTTGATCAGGCACACTTGTCAAGTTGTCTTGCACGTGTACACTTACTATTAACTACCATGCTTCCTAACTATCCTAGGTTAGGTCCTAATATTTTCACGGTCAAGAGCACTAAAGGTTAGAGCTTAAGGACCTACGTGACCCTTACTTCGTTGAAACCTATGGCTCTGATACCAACCTGTAACACCCCGTCCTGGGGTTGTCACGTCATACCATTCTTAGCCAGTTAAATACAACGGAAGACTTGTATTGACCACGAAATTACGAATAAAATTAAACTTTTTCAAAACATTGTAATAGTTGCACCATTAATGGGTTAAAGTGAAGAGTTACAAAATATTCATAAATTCTTAAATCGATGTTAATACAAAATCCCTAGCCTTATCATGTAGGCGGGTTTCAAAAGTTAGTCTTTATGTTCTTGTCAGCATCCCTCTTAATCTTCACTTTCATGTTCCTGTATTACCTGTATCGCGAGCTAAACAAGTCAACTACATACATAGTTGGTGAGTCATGGCCAGTGACATTTAAAAAAATAATCAAATCATGTTTGTGTGTGCAAGTAAACTGGTTGACAAATCAAGTCTCACAACACTAAGTACTCGTCCGTCGACGGTCCTAACACGGTGTTTGATAACATATACACTACGCTAGAGCCACTAGTGCAGATACAGTGTTGAATAACACACATGGGGTCCACTTTAGTGCTACACCAAATCCCTTCATGTGACGTCAACCGCAACAACTCCACCGTAGTGACAGTTGTCCGGCAATCCCTTATCCCGTAGGGACTTGCCAGTAGGCCGGAGTCGAATACATTCGACCCCATCGTAAACCATATTTCTTATCCCTTATCCTTATCCTTAGCTTTTAGAGCAACATACCTCCAATTCGCATGGATCCGTTTGAACGCGTATATGCCCCCAGATAGTTGTAAGTAGGTCTTACGGTTAAACCGGCCCACCCCTTTCCCCTACCTTGATGATTTGCCTCTGACCAACATCCATAACCAGACGTACCTAAGTCTATGCAATGCTAGCTAAGAGGTACAGTTTATCTTACAGCAACACACATAAAAATCCTTTCAATAAAAATACGTTCAGTAAAAATCCTTTTAAAAGAGCTCGGATACATCACCAAAACAATTAAGTAAAAAGGGGAGGTCAAGACTCACCTGAGTTATTTAACCGGTTCGTAAAATCTGAAGTAGTAAGTTCACCAAGTCCCGGTGAGTAAGGCTAATCACGCACGTGCAAATCTAGTTTATAATAAACATTTTGAGTTAACACGTGAGTTTAGAAAGTCGTCTCACGACCTAATCTTGAATCCTTAATCTTGGTCCTTATGACATATTGCCAAAATTAATAACTTGGTAATAGTTGTAATTATTACCGGAGATGCTTCTATTCGTTTTTTAATACTTTATTTTTAAGTATAATTTCATCCTTGCAATTCCTTTCTTAAAAGTCCCTTGAATCTTTTGTAAATTCTTTTATTTTTTTCTTAAACATATATATATATATATATATTATTGCTCATACTAGACCGGGAGCATCTCGACTAGTTAAGTACGGTATTCAAACTCATTTATCCTTTTAGAAGCATTAAACATAATGATGATTTGAACCAAAGTCTATATCCTTGGCAACTTGAGTTTTAAAAGTCAAACTTGCCTTAAAATTCATTTTATGATTTTAGCATCATCTTTTGGCTCAATGACTAAATTCTAGCATTTTATGTTCAATTGAACATTTATAGATGATTTTGAAAATAATCTATCTATACTCGTGCCTAAAATAATTGCGGGTTCGAATTAGTAAAAAATGACCCTTTTTGATCTCAAATGCCTTAATTGTTATCTACAACCATACTTCGAATCAATTGAGCAACTAAAATCAATGTATATAATACATTTTAAGTGTATCATATTGATCAAGTTCAATCCCTTTCAATATTAGTCATTACCTACAAACCCCAAGTCAAACCTCAATTTCTATTGACTTTTTAAGTAAACTTTTTAACTTAAAACTTAACGAAAGGAAGAAAAACCTTACTTGTAACATCTGATTTCTTCACAAATCCCCAGTCAAATTCGGTTCAAATCATTTTTCTTGAGGTTACCTACACTAAACATCACTCACTTGGAACCCTAAAACAAATAACCTTACTTACAATCACCCAAATCAACTTTGTTAAAACAATAGATACTAACTTGATGTTTATTTCTTTCAAATTTCGTTCTTAATCTCTTGAAAATGTGGTTTCAAGCTTCAATTTGGTCTCCTAAACGGCCCTATACAAAAAGGGTATACATGGGTTACTCCTTAAACTTAAAAGCACTAAATTAGTGCTTGAGAGAGTTAACATACCTCTAATTTCTTGATATATTCTTGATTGCAGCTCCATATACCTTCTAGTTCTTAAAAGAATTTTTTTTGCTTCCTTCTGATCGCCCTACACACTGCTGTGTCGCTCCTCTATGTTTTTTTTCAGATCGTAAGCAGCTATGTGCTGCTGATGCTGTTGTTTCCATTTAATCCCACCAATTGGGCCAAAAGCCCATAAAATTATTTATATGTAAACGCATGTTTATTTTTCACACATTTAATTTTTTTTTTGAACTTTAATATATATATATATATATATATAGGGGAAGGTTCCATTGTTAACCCTCCCTTATAGCGTTAACCGCTTAACCCTGGCGTTTTTTGCCCGAATCTTAAATATTTTTTTTTCATGGTTTTTATTATGCATAAATAGGGGGGTTTCTTTTTTGTGTTTTTGCTAATTCATCACCGTTTAGAAGTTATTGTAAGTGTAAGTTACTTACACTTACTTACAATCCGTATCTGATGCAGTAAATGTAAGTAAGTGTAAGTAACTTACACTTACAATAACTTCTAAACGGTAATGAATTAGCAAAAACATAAAAAAGAAACCCCCCCTATTTTTGCATAATAAAAACCATGAAAAAAAATTAAGATTCGGGCAAAAAACGCTAGGGTTAAGCGGTTAACGCTATAAGGGAGGGTTAACATTTGAACATCTCCCTATATATAATATAATATATATATATATATATTCTAACGTTATATATATATATAATAGTCTTGAGATACGAGGTGTTACACACAGTCTCCTACAATGTGGTTGTGTACACCCTTGGATTTCAGACTCATGGTAGCTTGTATACCGGTTTTCACAACCACCAATACCTTGAAAGCATACCAATCGCCTACCAATACCACACAACATAAAATGTTACACTTTCTTTGTTGTTTACACGTAGTTGACCATATAGGTATAGTTTGTATTTTTCAACCATATACTTTTGACTAAGATCAGCTTCCATGATGCTAACACTCGAATCTATGATCCTAACATTGGTCAAGCTTTCGGTTCTACTCTCAATGTATTGTTGGTGTTTACATATAGGGTATATCGCAGCCAACCCACTTCAACACCAATGCTTTGAAAGCATAATGATCACCTACCAATGCAACACTACAGAAAAATGTTTCACTTTGTTTGATGTTTACATGTAGTTGGCCATATAGGTACAGTTCATACTTTTCAACCAAAATTTAAATGAGTTTAAGTTAACCATTCAAAGTTTGCAACAATTGTGTCATTTGTCTCGCATTAGTAAGATTTACATGTACTGCAAATTATCGTTCCGTGTTCACCCGTAACAGAAATTTGCCTTGCATGTTTACCCTACTTGCTGATTATGGCACACAACTGTGTGGATACAAGATCCATTAATGATATGTGATCCCTAAAGCTCACAATACAACCATGTATAATATAGTTACTGTCGATAGAGTTGCAAATCATTACTATGTTAAATGGTCTATCTAATCTAGTTTTGTATTCTACCAAGTAAAAGCTCAAAGTTATAAGCTACAAAAATCCTATCAACACTAAAGTCAATTAACACAAAAAATAATATCATTGATTAGGAATGTACCATTCAACACGTCCTTATCAGGTTGAGCATCTTGGGCAATTAGTTGAAGAGTTCAAGCATGTGTTGCTCTTAGGTTATTGTTAGCAAAGCTTGGGCATTGGTTTCTAAGATGATTAGGGTCACCACATTCGTAGCATGCACTTCCATTTACTAAGGCGGTATTAGCAGGTGCACCTTGTCGTTGGTTTATTGGTTGAATTTGTTGACCTTACGGCAAAAGTGGTCCATTAAGGCAGTGATTAACAAAATGATTATACATCCCATATTGGGTGCAAATTCTACAAGGTCAAGTTGGTGCATGATGATATATGCAAGTGTTGCAAAGAGGGCTCGCCCCCACATAAGGTTTATTGTTTGGGTTTGGGGCTTGTTATTTTACGGGTACAGTAGGAATAGCAGAGGTCGCCATAGCGAAATTCCTAGCCTTTAGCTTGTGAGTGTTGGGTTTGGTGGGGTTGATAGGTTAAGTTTTGGCCTCTTTAGACGGCTCATCAGTGTTGGTCTTTGTTTCAGCTTTCTTGACTCCTTTTCTGGTTAGAGTTCTAGCCTTAACATGATTTTCAGTTAAGGTTACAGTAAGCCGGATTGCACCTTCAAGTGTGATAGGCTTTCTACCAAAAGCAATGCCTTGAATCTGCATAGGAAGGCCACCAATATATTTTTCAATGGCCCGAGACAAAGGCGTCACCAAGTGTGGCACAAACAGACTCCTTTCATGTAAACGAGTCGTGTAAGTCATGTTCCCCCTGCTTTCTTGATTGATCTCCCACAATTTAGCTTCAAGCTTCCTCATTTCATCGCAACGACAGAATTCGTCAGCCATAAGTTTCTTGACCTCAGTCCAGGTCAAGGCAAGTGCAGCATCTGAACCCCTAGTTTGTTTTTCACTATTCCACCAAGTGAGTGCCCTTTTTTGAAAGGCACTTATGGTGTAACGAACCTTAATGTTCTCAGGACAGTCAGAATGAAGGAACGTGCTTTCAGTGCTTTCAAACCATTGGAGTAGTCCGGTTGCTCCTTCAGAACCAATGCACTTTGCAGGATTGCATGAGTTAAAGTTTTTGAAGCTGCAAGTTGGATTTGCACCCCCACCATTACTATTATTTTTCACTGGGTTCACATTCGCATCTTGATTGAGCTGAGTCACCAAGGTTGGTAGCACAACAACCATTTGCTAAGAAATGATATGGGCCAACTCTTGTATGGTGGGATTTTTGGTGTTGTTGGCATTGGTGTTAGTGTTGTTAGTATCGTTGGCAGCATTGGTGTTGGTTTTGTTGGCATTGGTGTTAGTGTTGTCGGTATTGTTGGCATTGTTGGTGTTATTGTTGTTGGCGTTGTTGGTGTTGTAGTTAGCGTTGTTGCAACGAGGACGCATGATTCTACAAGGGTTCAAATAAAAGGATCAGAGTTCATATAACTCAAGGATTCAAATAAGAAATTGAGAACTCAATGAAGGTTAAAGCAATACTTGGATTGTATTCCTAAAGGAATACTTTTGACGATCAAAGTATCTATGTTCAATTTAACTTTCAGAAAGACATACTTCAGCTTATAGGTTCATACTCACTCCAAGGGTTCCCAGGAAAGCATAGCAGGTCCATTGGTTGATTTGGATTTATACGAAATGCTTTCTTAGACAGAACTCCCCAAAGTATAGGTATTCCCCCTTCCAGATTGTATATGTTTCTTACTCGTTAATATGAACCTAAAGACATTTGACGGGATTCAAAATATTTTTTAGACTTTAGAAAGTCTAAGATCATTCTTCGCAGTGACAATCCTCGTGCAATTCGAAAGAATGGGGTCGAGAAGTTTTGGAACCCTAAAGTCTAGTTGTGAATACTAAGGCATCCTAAACTAGGTTCAAACATTTGACCTATCAAAAACCAGTCAAGTAGCACAAAGAAATCACATAGTCAATTTGAACTATCATGGAAAGTATAAAGTTCAAGTAAGAGTTCCAAGCCTAGCATGGCAACTATAAAATTCACATAACAGTTCCTATCCTACCATGCCAACTATAGATTTCAAACTAAAGCATCCTATGGTTATAGTCTAGGCCATCAAATTCTAGTAACTTAATTCTCTATAACCCAGGTTCTAATACCAATCTGTAAAATCTCGTCCGATGGCGGAAACATCGTGGTGCCACGAAGTGTAGATTCTTCATGGAAACCGCTTGAGTTTCAAGTCGGTGACCGAGTCTTACTCAAATTTTCTCCCTGGAAAGGCGTTGTCCGATTCGGGAAGAAAGGGAAACTTACACCAAGGTACGTTGGACCTTTTGAGATCCTGGAACGGATTGGTCCCGTAGCCTACAAACTCAAACTTCCAGTGGAGCTAAGCAATGTTCATGATACTTTTCATGTATCAAATCTTAAGAAATGCTTGGCGGATCATGATGTCCAGATTCCACTGGAAGACATACAGATTCAGAACAACATGCAATTCATTGAACGTCCAGTTGAGATCATGGATCATGGGGTCAAGAAACTTAAACGCAGCCGTATCCCGATCGTAAAGGTACGATGGGAGGGCAAACGCGGTGCTGAGTTCACCTGGGAACGTGAAGACCAGATGAAGCTTAAGTACCCTCATCTTTTTACAGTATCTTCGGCTAGTTAATTTCGGGACGAAATTCCCTTAACTAGGGGAGACTGTAACATTTGTGCATTTAGTCATGTAGTCGTGAACAGTGTTAGAACAGTGTGTGTCAATGTCCAGTAAATCAATGTGATTCATGTGTTCATTATGTGCTTGTGTGTTAGAATCATTATTTCTTGAGACAAGTATGTATTACTTATTTACAGTCGAGTTCACTAGGCAAGAACAGTATCTTGTTATATCGAAACAGTGGTGGGCAGCGAGAGTGAGCCCTATATATATACTGCGTTCGGTGTAACAGGATAGTGTTAGTGTGTAGTGTTAAGACGAATATTATAACAATTAATTAATTCAACAAGAATCGTAATACGTAAGCGAGACTGAGTATAGTTATGGGTGACGATCCATAATAATACGAATGTTGAACTTATAATTATGATTAAACGACTTTAAATAATTAATACGATCGAAAAACGTACGCGATTGCGGGTATACACGTAATTGTGAGTGTTTAACGATCTGTCAACACACGAAGAGTAAAAATAATTATATTAATTATTTTATATTTTTACAATTTTGAAACTCATCATTTATTTGAGTTTAACAACTCTTTTTATTTAAACCGCGTAAAATACGCGTTACGTTCCGGAAACGCGAACCGAGCGACCGAAACGAACCCGAATACCACGCGAGCTATAAAAGCCTTGAACAAGGCTTAAATGCTCATTTATTACACCAACAACCCTTCTCTCTCTAGAATTTTCGTTCAACCTCTCTCTCTCTAGAAAACCAAGCTTTAAACGCTCGTATCTCGCTCGTTTCTCAACGGATTTCGGTGTTCTTGGTGTCCACGCGAAGCTCTCAACATTCTCTATCAGAAAGTACAAGAGTTTCGCAGATTCATCCAGCCAAAAACGAGGTACAACCGGATTAAAAATCTGGAAAATAGGGTTTTTATGTGTGAGGGTTCGAATCCAAGTTTTAGCCGGTTCTTGCACCATTATTTGAGTTTTCGTAGCCATAGTAACATTCCCTGATGATGAATCGACCTAGCTAGCTAACTAGAATAGATTTGGTGCGATGGTGATGATGCAGAATTACAGGTTCGTTCGTGGCCATGAAGACGAACCCATTAGGGTTTTCTGGCCGAACCATCTACCCAAAGCCGAACCCCTGCGAACCTTTGGAGTCTTAGCGAACCTGCACGATCCTTTGTACTGATGCACGAACCATCAGGATGTCACCGAGCCTTCACCAGCCTCGCCAGCCGAACCATGCAAGACTCACGAACTTTAGTCACTATGCACGAACCTTAAAAGAGTCACGAACCCTGCATGGTTCATGGCATGATCAGCCGAACCCTTCTGATGGTTATGGTCGACGAACCCTGACTCAATGGCGAACCTGCATGAGGTCATCTTGATCACGAACCCTTAACCTACGGAAAGCCTTCACAAACCTATATAGTTTCCTGCAAGCCGAACCCTCTGAACTGATGATGTCTACGAACCCTGCATGCACATTATAAAAGCCGAACCTTGTTGGGTTCTTGACCGAACCTTAGTAGTTTGAGCATGATCAACGAACCTAGCCTCATGAACCTAAAAGGTTCGCTGCCAAGAGAGTTGGCCGAGACCCAACATGCGAGTTTCTTTACACATCTTGGCCCAATCGATTTGTTTAACTTGGCCCACATTAGTTCCATTCCTTCCGGCCCAAAACAATTATCATTGGCCCATGTTATTCCCTTTGTTACACATTATGGCTTCCGGTCCATTAAGAGTTTAAGTTGGCCCAATAGCATCTTCAATTGGCCCATAGTGATCTAAGTGGCCCATGGCATTTGTTAAGCCTTATGGTTACATGAGTTAAGGCCCAATTGTGTTGGGTTCGACTTATGATACTTGTGAATTGATCATGAATTGGTTAAGTTATAACTTGACAACAATCATGAAGATAAATTCACAATCACAAGACTTAAAACAATTGGAACATTCTTTCATAAATCATAGTAATCAATGGTTATCAAATTCTCAAACGATTATCATTTTATGCATAAGATTTATGCACAAGAGAAAATTTCATATTCATTTCTTGGACCCATGATCAATCAAGTGATTCAAAGCATAACTTTCAAGTTTACACAACAATCATAATCATGATCAAGTAATCAAGAGTTAATCAAGTTCAAGAGAACACAAGTCAATCAATGAATCAAAGTCTATACAATTATAAATCCTATATCTTATGTATGATTACAATGTTATAGGAAACAATTAGAAGTCCTGTTTGCTACTTGCTATCTGTTTTAGTTCAGAGTCTACTGCAGACAGGTGAGAACTTTAGCCCCTCTTTTACTGTTTTATAACTGTTTTGGGGTGGAACACGTGATCAAATCAATCGTTTACAATCATATTTCATTACACCAGGTGTGTGTATTCTTATAAACATTATGGGTTCATTTTACGAATCCTAGGGATTCACCAACTGTTTTAAAGGAATTATCAATCATTAAACTCTTTTCATTAAACATGTTTTATAAAGAATCTTTGAACTGTTTTGTAACCGATTTACTCAAAAGTATAAATAAAGGATTTTATAAACTCTTTTGTTATAAACCTTGTTGTTACACAAGGTCACTATTTCATGGTATTCAAATCAAGTGGTTCACATCATGGTATTTAAATCAAGTGGTTCATTTCATGGTATTCAAATCAAGTGGTTCATTTCATGGTATTCAAATCAAGTGGTTCACATCATGGTATTCAAATCAAGTGGTTCATTTCATGGTATTCAAAACAAAGGATTTAATTCTTGGAATTAAATCTAGGTTTTTAATTCATGTTATCAAATAAGGCATTAACACATCCGGTTAAAGTAAGGTTCAGAAACATGGTGTTTATTGTTGTAAACAAACTTGTAAAAGCATCAAGTATCATATTCATTAGCGTTAGTACTGGGTGATCACAACAAAGGAAAGCGGACACACACATTGGGGCAGGCCGATTGCTGCAGTTAGTTTTTAAATCTGTTTTATAAACTAACTGCAGATTTCGGTTACATATGGTTTTATCAAAATTGCTATACATAATCTAACTCCAAACGTGGTTTGGGACTTGATATTATATGTTGGCTTCGTGCGAACAGTGATTGGACTGTTTACACTCATTTTCTTACTTGATGTTAGTTTGGGTTGCAGCTCATCCGTGTGAATCTTATGTTGCTTTAACTTACCTATGCCTTATATCATATACTCATGTTTACAAATGTTTAAACCTATTGTTCTCACCAACTACGTCTGTAGTTGACAGTTACTTTTCACGTGTTTCAGGTAATCAGGTTTAAGACATTCTCAGGCACAACTAAGGAGACCATTCTAAGATAGAACAAGATGAAGAAACATGCTAGGATGGATTAGAAACACACTAAATCCTGATTGTTTAATTGTCTTGTTTGAAGTCTTATTTTGTAACTCTATTTTGGGGTCTGTAGTTGTCTTTCTTTTGGTAGATAGTTGTATGTAACTAAACAATTGTCTAAACATTATGCAACATAGTAATCCGTTGTGGTTATTCTTATTCAATACTTGTGCATGATTCAACTGTTCATACGTCACCGCGCCGTGGATTCCGCACGCGGCGCAGGGGTGTGACAAAAAGATTCAAATCCTAACTATTACATCAATTCAAGTTCAAAACATTAAACATAAATCAAAACTAAAACTAAATCCAAGCTCAATGATCATGCTAATTTGCATTCCCACCTGAAACATGTTTAAAATCAAGTGTCAACTACGAATAGTTGGTGAGTTTCATAGGGTTGAACACTCACACCAAAATGTTTATAATAATGTTATAAATAATGTCGTATGTGAACTCAAAGCACAATGAACATAGTCAAAATGAACTAGCAAGTAAACCAGATCAACTGATGTTAACAAATGATGTTCTGACCATGTTCTAGCATTCATAACAATGCTAAAATAGTAAACTATCACCGTGGGCGTTCCCCGCAAGGTTGATCAAACATCAGTGGGAAGGTCGGTCCATTAGATGTATCATAGTCATTAAGGGTGATCAATGCATGTTCTTAGCTAAAGTTCACCAACTATAAGTCATTAAACCAAGTTCACATGAAAATGACAATACTAAGTTGCATATTTCACCCAAAAAGTAATAACAGTAAAACAGGGCTATGAAGACTCACCTTTTGATGAGTTTGATAACTTTGCATAGATAATCAAATAGTAGCTCAAGTTGTCCCAACAAGATCAATATCAACCTAGGAAGTTCATCATGCATAAGTGTATGTTCTTATGTAGCTATGACTTCTATGTAGCACCTAAAATCTAGATAGGTCATAGAGTTTGGTTTGTTTTGAAACATTGTTAAATGTTTAGCAATCGCTTTGTTAAAAGTAGTTGGTTTTATTGTAAAACATTAAATGTAAATTTTAAACAAAATTCCCAAATTTGAAACATTTAAAAATGTAAACCATCCAAATGTTTGTAAATTATTAAATAAATTAAAAATAGGTTTAAAATGTATAAATTAAACAACTAACATTAAAAAAATTTGGTTTTGTATACACCTTTGTAAATAAGCCTAATAATTTCATTTTTTTTAAATAAAAGTTTAAATGTTTGTAAGTTATATAAGTTTAAACAAAAATGTTTTTTATTTAGATATAAAAAATTTTAAAAGTGTAAAAACATTTATTTAAGTTGTAAACTAAAATATAATTTTTATAATGACTTTTCATAATTGGTTGTTATTTGTAACAAACTATAAATAATATATGTTATCATAAGTTATAAAAAAATATGTGAATATATATATATATATATATATATATATATTTAAAACAAAAGTTGGAATTGTTAGTGTTTAATCATTTATAAAAAAATATTAAAATTTGAATCATATATAAATAATCAATATATATATATACTCTAGTGGTTTATCACACTACCTATCGCCTCATTCGGTTGTCCACCCTCTAGCGGTTCAATTGGCTATCCACATTCATGTGCTATCATGAAATCATCCACCGGCTCATCCGGCTAATTTCTATCCATTTATATAACACATACAACTCAAGCATAACATTCATATTGAAACTAAAAATTCTTTTTCATAAGTCTTTCAACTCAATTGGCTTCATTAATCAAGTTATGCACAATCAATCATACCAACACAAACAATCAAGTAGACTCTTTTTACTACTTATATGTAATGTTATAGTAAGTTAAGTAACTTACCTTTTTCAAATGGTTAATTAATACCAACAACTTCCTTCCCTGCTCTTTGACTTGTTTCTTGACTCCTACTTCCACCTCCTAATTGTATTCACACATATACAACCATTTTTCATACACATAACACATATATCATTATGTGATATATAGAAGTCAAATTACATCTTTTAGTCAATATTTTTATATCATAATCATTGACTTTCATATTTCAAGCATTTGCTCAAACACTTGGTGTGCATCCACCTATTTAATTAATTTTGTTAACATTTAAACATTAACCAATCCCACTTTTAAACTCCGAACTCACCAAATTTATCACTTTTAATAAAGATTAGTCAAAATTTGATGCATATCTCATTCAAAACCATGATTTAACCATCCTATTAGTTGTCAAACACAATTATATGGATTTCTCATAACTTCTCAAGTTACCCAAATCCATCTCAATTCGATTTTAACTAAATATCATATTAACTAGTAGTTTGGTTGTTTAAAACACATAAAAAACAATTTCATGGTTTCTAACTCATTTTGACAACTAATTTCAAGATTTGAAACAAACCCTAACTTTGTTCATCTCAAGAACTTCTAATTAACATCAAATAAGAGGTTAAAGGTTACTTACAAGATGCTAGAGTCACTAGTAGATAAGATTAGAAGCCTCAATCTTGAATTTTAACCATGTAATCAACGAGAATTAATGGATTAGGAACTAGGGTTTGAACTTCTCTTCTTCTCCTTTTCTTCTGGCTTCCCCGCGTAAAACACACATATACATAATAGTTATGGACTTTGACTTAAGTTAAAGTCACTATTCCCCTTTTTTAACAACTTTACCTATATGGCAAATTTAACCCTTCCAGCTTTAAAAATAGTTAACTCACTTAACCAACCTAATCAAGTTAGTTACTAGTTAACTAAAATACCCCAAATGTTATTATATTATTATCACAAAATAATTTAAAATATAATAACGTTTATTTATTATCACACATGACTGTTAAAACCGGTCGTTACAGAAATGATTTTTGTTTGGATGATATAGAACCTGTTTGGATCATGTGTTTTGTTTGGATCATGTGTTTTATTTAGAACTCATTGGAACATGTATTTGTTTAGAGCCTTTGTAAGAACAATGGTTTGCAAATATGCAACTTACTTTATGTCAATTATAGTGTCTTGTTTAAGCCAGATCATGTTGGTATGCACTTAACAAATCTGTTTTGTTTAATTAAACTCTATTAACCAAGCAAAATTGACAATTGACAAAAGGTAGAACATTTCCACTTACATTAAACTTGAAAAACCATTACATCATACAAACTTTCTGCTAATATAAATTATAAGAAATCATGAAACCTATCCAACTAAGAATCAAAATATTCTTTAGTTTGCTTGCTCTAGCCTGACTTTCTTTGACCTTCTTTTGAAGATTCTACTTTTCTACTTCAAGATTGTTCTTAGATCTTAAAAGACCCAGGATGATGTCCTTACATCTTTGACACTTTTTATCATCAAACCAACCAATGAATCGGCACCTTGATCCCTACTCAAAAAACAACATGAGAAGATGAATTTGAATAAACATTTGTTCCCAAGAAGTATTTACCTGGTCGGGACGTGCATAGAATTGACAACCGAGGATCCTACTTGTGCATGATGTGAGGATTACACCTTCTTTCTTACATTTGCATAAAACCATTTTGCCCTAATAACTTTCTTCAATGGAGGGCATGAGAAACCTTGATTCAATGGTGGGTGTGCAAAACCCATTTTGTTCTTCATTTGCAGTACAGGGAACGAAAATTGGCACATGGTATTAAATGAGAGGGAAATCAAATTGACAGAAAAAGACTATTTTTCCCTGACTTGATTCACACGTGAGGTGACTTAACGCTAAAAAAACCATCGTTTGTCCAAAGGACGTATCCAACAAAAGATTCAATACATGAAGCATTGTTAGTGTCATTTTTAAAGCTAAAGGAAATCTAATGAAATTGGATGTAAACATAAAGGATGAAATTTGTAATTTACTCTAAAATATTTAACAATAATAAATTTCTGAATTTATAAATTTCAGAATGTAGAAACTGATTTTTAAAAATGTTTATAAATTATGTTGAATTAAAAATATTTAATAATGCATCAAAATCAAAAACTCGGTTCTGGCCTGCTTGGAATGAGATTCGAACTAGCAAACACCCACAGCCGGGGCGGGCGTGTTGCCGCTCGGCTGTGGTGGGTTCGTTGTTTTCTATCCCTTTCTAAATGTTCTTAAGCACACACACAAATTCTTCCCCAATTTTGCAGAAAACCCTAAACTCAAATCCAACCCAATTCAATCGATTGAGTGTTTGTGAGTGTTCTGATTCATAGGGTTTCGGATCTAAGTGTAAATTGAGCCTACTAGATGTTTTGTTTACCTAGTTCGAAAGCAAATTGTATACGTTTGATTAAAGAACAGTTCTTGATACTTTGCGAACTCAATCGAATGTTATAAAGCACCTTTGTGGCGCCCCGACTCCTGATGCTACCACTCATCAGCTAATCACAACACATGAATGATTTAATTAAAAAACAACCAAGCAACAGAATAACTTAACCATTCATGATAACAGAACGTACATCCAAGTCACATTAATTAGACTGAATGTTTACAATCCAAAGATTGATTCTACAAGAGTATATCCATATATACAACAAAACATATCCATTCAAAGGAAATAATGGAGATGAGATTTCATTGCAACGGTTTACTGACGAGTTGTCTCGCCCATCTCCACCATTATCCTACATCTTTTCTTTTCCCTTGTTCCCTTTTCTAGAGGTATTACCTGACACATAATGAAAAACAACTTCAGTATACACGGGTGAGTTCTAGGTTTACATGATTAGAAAAATCATCGAATGTAGAGATATGTATATTAAATACAGATAGTTCCACGATTCTTATTTAAGAACCCTAAAATATTCTTGAACTATCATCATATCTCAATTGTATCAAATTCTAATATTTAGCTATGCAAACATATAAATGAGTCACTGTGTTAGGGTCACGGTCACCCTTTGCCAGGCCAGTCGTCACCAGCCACTTCAGCTAACTGATCAATTAACTCCCTTTAAATAACACAGGTCTATTCCTCCCCGAGAAAATATGTAAAATCTCAACACTATGAGACCGACAGTATACGACTCTATTAGTCCGATGCAAAAGTCATAATCACAATATTAAAAATATAAATTGGATAGTTATAACAGCATGTAATTTTTATGATTATGTGCCATTTCAAATCATATTTAAAAAGGAGTATCAAAGACCACCTATTTGATCTCCCAACTCACCTTCCTTTAAGTTGTCAGCCAAGTATTAATGACCTATAATAACATTCATATGGTATTATTTAGTGTGTTGTAATTATTTACGAATGTCTTATTCATTCGCAGATGCACTGAATTTAAAACTTGTTCATTCGCAAAGTCATGGTTACTCGTTCGCAAATCTAACAAGTTATGCGTAATTGTGAATATTCATTCGCAATCATACTAAGTATGATTTACTCGTTCGCAAATGTTCATGATTATTTATTCACAAATACCCCAAATATTATATACTTGTTTGCAAATATTCAAAGATATTTATTCGCAATTATTTCGAGTATTATTTACTTGTTTCGCAATTACTCAAGATTGCTCATTCTCAAAGGTCCCAGTATAATCTACTTGTTCGCAAAAGTTCATGATCCTTCATTCGCAGATTTTGCAAGTATGGTTTACTTGTTCGCAAATGTCTAGGATTATTTATCCGCAATTATTACAAGTATGATATACTTGTTCACAGTTCATGAATTCTCTTTTGCGATTATTCACTTTTGTTGATACCAAGTATACCTTGTCTGTTAAAAATTATTCCTTAGTATTTATTCACATTTTGTCTTTACTGCTTAATGAAATTTTAGCTAAACAATTCAATAATTAAATTCCTTTATTTTAATTTGTTTTTTATCAAATTTTCCACATATCAATTTATAAATCTAAACTTCATTTTCCACTATATACAACAATTTACAATAATTATACCTTTGAAAGTAAATAAAATCTTTTACAAGATAAAATTCCCAATTATACATAAATAATTCCTTTTTGGTTTCCTCTTCCTAAATTTACCCTTTTTTGATAAAAACTACTCAGTTGTTTTGTCCACCAATCAAGCAACTAAATTTTTTCCCCAACTCTCGCAGTTGTTCCAAAATTATTCGGTCCAATTGGCAGATCTGTGAACGGCACCGTGGTATCATTTCTTTCTGACCCTGTCACCATCTCCTCTTTAGATTTGGGTCTTTTCCCCAATCTTTCAAGTATCTTAACTCCCCATTATCCTCTCCTATTATGAGGGTTAGAACTTGAAAGGAGATGTGACATGCAAAAAGAATTCCTCAACCTTGATTGCATCATCTGGATGCAAACATAAAGTTAAGGCATGACCCAACAGTTTTTTGGGGTGTCATAGTTGCTAGGGTGCTGGAATCCTTGACATGCAATAACAATCCATCATCCAGTCACCATAGACAGGGATCCTGCTACTGTGCAGGTTACAGTTCGGGTTTATACCTGCCCAGAAGTGGAATCTTGGAAGTTCAAGCGGAGACTCGACATGCGATAACAATTCCCCTTGATCGGAGTATTCGGAAGCTCCGTCATAGCTCCTGTGTTTGAAGGAACAGGGTTTTTCTCTGTTCTTAATCTATCGGAGAGAGAGAGTTATTGGACTGTGTGTATTTCTTAAGTTTGGTTGGATAGGAATGAAGAGAAAGGGTGGTGGCTCCCCTTTTTATACTAATTTTGGAAACCAAGCGGATCGGTAAGGATCCGCTTGTTTGGTCTTATTACCTGAAATAGTATTTCTTTTTATTTACACTTCTACCCCAAAATCTTATCATTTTACTGTTTAGTTTGATTTGGTTTTAATTTTTTGCATTTTACCTACCCTCTTTTACCCTTTTCTTTTTACAATATATCACGTGGTTTGAAATCTTTACTATATATAGTAGTACGGTTCTGATGACAAATCAACATCACTTTGACTTTAAATTTTTACTCTTTCGTCCTCTTTCACTATCAAATACGACAATCCCATTTTTGAATATAAAATAATTATTATTTCAACTTTATAATTTGTTGTTTTACCAATTTAAAATTTACCGATGTTACAACCTTAGAGAGCGATTCTTGGCTTGAAAGTTTCAGATTGAAGTCGCAAATGTTCTTGTATCCTCAATTTGAACTTTGGTTTACGTGTTGATCGGTTTTAAGTTATGGTTGGACCATAAACATTTGGTTATAGTTCACGCGATGTAATGAGTATTAAAATCCTAATCACAATCATGCATTTAGGTACATAATCTTAGTTAAAAGTTAAAACGTATTTCGGTTATGGATTGATTTTGAATTCCACGTTCTGATTGAGTTGTATGAAAACATGTTAAGGATGGGGCTTGAACGTGGGTATGATAGAAAGGAGATGAATCCTGTAGTTTAATATTTTTTGTGAAATTCTTTTAATACATGCATTAGCTTTTAAATATTTACATGTATAGCCCCTCAAATGTTTAAACTTTATAATTTTATGTAAAATCTTGTTATAAGAAGTTTTTTACTTTTATTTTGTAACTTTTGTAAAAAGTTTCTAATAAAAGTTCAAATAATTTTTATTATTAAAACAATATTATAATCACATAAAACTTATACTTATTATTATTCTTTTTTATCATGATTATATCAAACTTTAAACTTGTAACTTGGTTTGTGTGTGTGTCTATATATATAATTGTGAACAGATAATAACACATCTTAAAGCATTAACCCGGATAACTTTGCCAAGATGAAGCCAAATCTTGGATTTTTTTAACATCATTGTAAGACATCTACAACACTTTCTTCTTTTATGAGTTTGCGAAAATTCAGCACCGTTTGAGATGTAAAATCGTTGTAAGTTTTAGGCCTAAAACAGTTACAGTGTTGTAAGTGAAAAACTTACAACCAATGTTGTAGAAATCGTTAGTCGCTAGTCGGTCGGTGGGGTGGGGACTAGGGATTATTCGGGATTAATCGGCCAACTAATCGGCCTAATCGGATAGTCGGGCCTAGTCGGCCTTAGGGGACTAGCGATTAATCAGCCGATTAATCGGCCTAGTTGGGAATTTTTACAACCATTCTTACAACAATGTTACATCTCAAACAGTTACATTGTTGTGTGTGTGTGTGTGTGTGTTTATGAGTATAAAAATTCAAGTAATGACAAGAACTTGGTTTTATTACACCTCGAGTAAATATTCTTAAATGAATTTGAAACGAAAAACCCTAACGATTATAGTATAAACCTATAATCCTATACAAGATGTTTAGAGACCAGTCATTATCAAATCAGTGGGAGTTAGAAGGGGTTATATGTTTTATATATGTTTATACAAAACGTATAGTATCCATGAAGTGTTAAAATAAAAAAAGGGTAAGTTTTAAAATAATGATGAGATGCATTTATAAACGTTTGAAAGTGTCCAACCATAATAATGGGGCATGATAGATGCATTTTGTTCTCTTGCCGAAAAGAGGCAATGATGCTTGTAATTATTTCATGCTTCTTTTGATTAGCTCATTGCTGAAATGGGCAATGATGGGTTTATATGATGATTATTGTAGCCTCTAATATAAGAGAGGGGTAATCTACACACCCTAAAAACATATTTTAACATCCCCTGTCAAGTATATGCCTCGTAGTGGTCACTACGGGGCGTATAGCCGCCTCGTAATAGTCACTACGGGGCGTATAATGTCCAATCATTGGCACTGAGGATCAATCATTATCACTGACACCCAATGATTACCCCTTTATACGCCACGTATTGATCAATACGGGACGTATAGGGGTGTGAGGTATGTCAGTGGGGTGTGTGAATAACACCACCCTAATTTAATCATAAATAGTTGGAAAATGTCCAACGCTTGAAAAATTTATAATGATGGATTATTTGTTGATTAGAATGGGGCAATCATTCCATGTTATTTCTTTTGGAAAGTTTTCAAGCCAAAACTTATCCGAGCCGTTTCTAACTTGATCAAAAAAATTTTCAAAAAGCCGTTTAGTCCATCATTAAGAATTGAGTTTAAGCTGCTCCCATCCTCGACTAAATTGTTCGGTGGTTTGACAGTATCATGTGTGTGTCTATATATAGTGTATGGTTATTTTGAAAACCACATCTCAATGAGAAAACCGCAAAAACCATGCAAAAATCACGTGAAAACAACGTTTTTTTTTGAATTCATGGTTTTCGCGGCTTTCTCATTGAGATGTGGTTTTCATTTTATCTGTTCCCTATCTATATATATATATATATATATATATATATATATATATTTGCCTAAAAAGAGTAAGCACTAATAACAGTTTGACAATAGGCATAATAATTTAGGTATAACCTCATTTTTTTGTGCTAGATTTTTATTTTTTGTACTAGATTATTTTTTGTGTTCTTCATTTTTCTTGTACTAGATTTTTGTAATGTATTTTTTTGTTTTTTGTACTATATTTTTATTTTTTTTATTGAATTTTTACTTTCTTGTAATGGTTTTTTCTTTTATGTTCTGGATTTTGTTTTTTTGTATGTAGTGGATTATATTTTTAGTACTGAATTTTTGTTTTTATATTTGTAAAGTGTCACATGTCAAATTTCTATCGGTTCTTAATCTTTTTAAGCAAAAATCTCTTTTTATTAGATCCAACCCCATATAAATATATACACACACGTACATATATACATATTAGTGAAAGGACAAAAAAATAACCCACTAAATATGCAATAACCTAAAATAACCTATCAAGATCAAGCCAAATCTTCGATTTTTTAACATCATTGTAAACACATTTAATACACTTTTTTATTTTATTAGTTTGCGTAAATTAATTGTCGTTTGAAATTTAACATCGTTGTAAGTTTTGGGCAAAAAACACTTACAGTAACGTAAGTTAAAAACTTACAACGATGTTAACTCTTAAACGGCGATAAATTTACGCAGACTCATAATATAAGAAAGTATTCTAAATGTGTGTTACAATGTTGTTAAAAAAATTCGAAGATTTAGCTTGATCTTGACAGGTTATATCAGGTTATTACATATTTAATAGGTTATATATATATATATATATATATATATATATATATATATATATATATAGGGTAAGGTTCAAATGGTAACCCACTCCAAGTGTGTAAACCTATTAACTCATTTTCATGGGTTGTTAAAATAATGCTTTTTGAAATGAGTGGTCCATATTCAATCTGAAAAAAGTCAAAAAAATATGTGGATGAGATTTGTTTAAGGGCATTTTTGACATTTGATGAGGGTGTACTTGATTCCTTTTCTAAAAAAAATTTACCCCCCAATTTTTTAAACACTCATAACTTTTATATACATTATTATTTTTTTATAAAAATTTCATCATTAAATTTGTCACTTTTTTATCTTTAATTCAAGTATAATTTTTTCAATTTTTTTAAAATTTTCGTAATTTGCACTGATGCAGCGACATTTTACACTGATGCAACGATGTTTTACACTGATGTAACGAAATGCATTTTTTTACACTGATTTGACATTTGGTGGGTGTACTTGATTTCTTTTTTAAAAAAAGTTTACCCCACAATTTTTTAAACACTCATAACTTTTATATACATTATTATTTTTTTATAAAAATTTCACAATTAAATTTGTCACTTTTTTATCTTTAATTCAAGTATAATTTTGTCAAATTTTTTTAAAATTTTCGTAATTTACACTATGCAACAACGTTTTACACTGATGCAACGACGTTTTACACTGATGCAACGACATTTTGCACTGACGTAACGAAATGCATTTTTTACACTGATGTAATCACAATGATGTAACGAGTTGAATTTTTACAAAGTTTTCATAATTACACTGATGTAAGGATCTGGATTTTTTCAAAGTGTTCTTAATTTTTTAAAATATTAATGAACTAATTTTTGTAGATTAAAAGATTTTACGTTGGTGTAATTGCAAACGCTCGAAAAAAAGAGAGAAAATTACGAACGCTCATAAAAACATGTTAAACGAGATTTTTAAACATTGTAAACGAAAAAATGAGATAAAATTACGAACGCTCGAAAAAACATGTTAAACGAAAAAATGAGAGAAAATTACGAACGCTCGAAAACATTTTAAAGATGTTAAACATGTTAAACGAGATTTTGAAACATTTTAAACGAAAAAATGAGATAAAATTACGAACGCTCGAAAAAACATGTTAAACGAAAAAATGAGAGAAAATTACGAACGCTCGAAAACATTTCAAAGATGGAAAGATTTTGAAAAAACGAGAAAAAATTATTATATTTATTGTTCGTTACGTTGGTGTAATTACGAACGCTCGAAAAAAATTTAAAAAAAATTTGGCATGACTATTATGGAATTAACGAGAAAAATATAACGAGTTTAATGATGTAATTTTTATAAAAAAATAACATAGTATAAAAAAGTTATAAGTGTATAAAAATCAAGGGGGAAACTTTGATTTAAAAAAAGGAAAATAGATATTATATTTATGATGTGGATGAATCTGATTGGCTTAAATGAGTTAATAAAATGTCCATAATACCCTCATAAACTCAAAAAGGAATCTATGATGTGTATGAATCTGATTGGCTCAAATGGGTTAATAGGTTACCACAAAAATGGTGGGTTCTTATTTGAACCAAATCCTATATATATATATATATATATATATATATATATATATATATATATATATATATATATATATCTATATATAGGAGATGGATCCAATACAAAGGAAGTTTAACATGAGAAGGATAGGAAGTATTTCTAGCCCTTGATCAAATTAATCAACGGTTAAAATTTAGTGGTCCCCACTTTTCATTTAAAACATGCGTAAATTAAAGCTTGAAGGGCAAAAAAGTAATAACCTGCATTTGTTGACTTTTTTTGTGGGTAAATCAAGTTCCACCATTTTTTTATAAATCGAAAAAGGTTTAACTGGTTAATCGTTTTTTAAAAAAATTGCACCATAAAATAGAGAATTTTATTATCTTTAATTTGAGTATAATATTGCTACGGTTTTCTTTCGATTTTTTTACGTGGTCCGTGATTATTGGTCCGTAATTATCAGTTGGTTAATGATTTTTACATTATTACGTGATAATTGGTCCGTGATTATTCATTTTGCCCTTAATTATTTTGACTTTTATACGTGGTCCGTGATTTGTTACACATGGTCCGTAATTAGTAGTCCGTGATTATTCAGTTGGTCCTTGACTGTTAAACGATGGTCCGTGATTTTATATAACGCGGTCTGTGATTTTACACGGACCATTATACCCCTTACCCAGATTACACGTAGCGTATTCTGGTGGCTTCTTACGCTTCTCACGTTAATTTCCTTTGTACAATAACCGGCCCCTATATATATAGAGGACTGTTAACGTACATATTAGTATTAACGTGCTAAACATAAGAAGCCACAGGAATGCACCATGTGTCATCAGGGTAAGGGCATTATTGTCCATATAAAATTACAGACTGTGATTTATAAAATTACAGACTCACATTTTACACCTATAAACAAGGACCACATGGATAATCACATACCAATAATTACGTACCGCATTATGTAACAATCAGAGACCGTGTTTTTAACACACATAATCAGTACAAAATGTATAATCACAGACTACGTTATATGAAAATCACGGACCGTTATTTAACATGTATCATCAAATAATCAACTGTATAATCATGTACTAATAATCACGTACTAATAATCACGTACCAACCACAATAATCACGGACTACGTAAAAAAAACTTAAAAAAAACTATAACAATACTATACTCAAATTAAAGATAATAAAATTCTCAATTTTATGGTGTAATTTTTTTAAAAAAATAATAAAGTATGTAAAAGTTATTTAATTTTTAAAAAACGAGTTGAACTTGTTATAACATATAAAATATGAAGGTTCCTCTTTTACCCTTCCAGTTATAATTTACGCTTCTTTTGTGGATAAAGATGTATAAAGTGGGGACCACTAAATATTAACCATTAGTTAGTTTGATCAAAAGGTCAAGAATCCATCCTATGTTTTGTACGTTAAGCAACATATTTATTTGATCTGACTCCTATATATAAATATATATATATATATATATAGGGAACAGATAAAATGAAAACCACATCTCAATAAGAAAACCGCGAAAACCATGCTAAAATCACGTAAAAACGTTTTTTTTTTTGAGTTATTTTATAGGTTTGTAACACTATTGGACACATTTTTATAAAAAAAATCAAAAAAGTGCCGACCAAATATTTTAAAAAAAAAATTATAAACCCACGTAAAACTTACGTAACAAAACGTAAAAATATAAAAAAATTTACGTTTTCCTACGTAGGTTTTACGTGGGTTTATAAAATATTTTTTTAAAAATATTTCGTCGGCGCTTTTTTGATTTTTTTTTATAAAAATGTGTCCAATAGTGTTACAAACCTGTAAAAAAATTCAAAAAAACGTTGTTTTTACGTGATTTTTGCATGGTTTTCGCTGTTTTCTCATTGAGATGTGGTTTTCAAAATAACCATAACATATATATATATATATATATATATATATATATATATATCTATGATTGGAAATCCTGTATTTTACATATCCATAAGATTTTCTAAGAATCGACTTAGCAAAGTCACCTATTTCATATACCGGAAAAAGGAACGATCTGCCGGGTTCAGGATTGATCTCTGAGAATGGCTCAGATATATATATATATATATGGCATGTATAAAATGAAAAACACACTTGAGTTAAAAAAAACCTTAAAAAACCCTGGGTAACAAAAGTTTTTTTTTTGAAATTTATTTTATAATTTTGTAACATTATTAGAGTCGTTTTTATAAAAAAAATATAAAAAAAGTGCCGACCCAATTTTTTTAAAAAAATTAATAAAACAAAAATGTAACACTGACGTAACTCCTTCTTTCAGTCCTGTACAGCGATGCTACGTCTGTGTTTTATATATATATATATATCTGTGTGTGTGTGTGTATGTAGAGAAAAGATAATTTGAAAACCACTTCTTCGTGTGAAAACCGTGAAAGTAGGCAGAAATCATGTAAAAAAACACATTTTTTAAAAGGATTAAACTTAAACAAAATAAGTTCATAAAACATTTAAATTATAAGACTTAATGTTAAAATTATATAAAATGATCAATTTTGACTATTAAAGTCAAAATTAGAGTTGTTTATCAAATTGAAATGCAAATTTCATATTAATAATCAGTTATAACTCGAATTAATCACTCACCTAACTCTCATTGATGATTATTAACGGTTATTATGAGTTATTAACCTCTTAGTGATCGAATTAAACAAAATAATGAACCAAAAATGTGAAACCGTCGCTAAGTGGCTATAAAACTCACAAAATTCGATCATGATTCATACAATTGAACGCTTACACACTATAATCGGCCCCTTTAGTACCTGTTACACACAACAATTCGATTCCAGAGGCTTGGGATTGAAGAATTCGATCGGGAGAGGCCAAACTCAAGTCATATAGTCGAGCTACTTCAATTCGATATCAAATCAGGTAACAAACTACACCCACACACCCTAAAATGGTCGACTAAGCATACCCCTAACATAAATTTAGCTAACATCATCAAATTGAATGAATTCGATTTCTAGGGTTCTTGAACAAGAACGTTTTGGGGGTTTTTACTCAAAAGAGTTTTATAATCAAATTAAACTATTCAGAAAGCTTCTAAAACATTCCTTTAACGAAAACCATATGTTAATTGTAATAAACAAACACGAATTCTATTAATTGGATTTCTAGGGTTCATGGGATGAACGAATTTGGGGATTTCGATTCAAACGAAACTGATAGTCAAATTAATATGTACGGAGAGTTTCGTTATGATGTAATAAATGAAACACCCATGTTAATTTCATATAACAACTAAGAATTAGACGATTTTGATATCGAGGGTTCATAAACTAAAACGAATTGGGGGTTTTGAACCAATTGAACTTGTTACTCAAATTAAATACTGCAGATAGGTTCGAAATCTCATGTGTAATGAAAACCCTCTGCCAATTTCATAAAACAACATCGAATTTCACGAATTTGATTTTTAGGGTTTTTCGGATGAACTTATTTGGGGTTTTCAGTGAAATTGAGATCCATAATCAAATCAAAACACTTACACAGCTTTGAAATGATGTTTTTAATATAAGCCCTATGTTCATTTCAAGTTTTAACATCGAATTGTACGAGATCGAATTTTAGGGTTCTTAATCAAAATCGATTTGGGGTTTTTGATACAAACGAACTCGAAAATCAAATTAAAACCATCCTTAGATTCGTTTGGATCTCTGGAACCAAAGCCCTATGGTTTTGGGATTGATTGGATTCGAATTGGGGCTCAATTTGGATCAATGGGTTCGGTTAAGGAAGAACAAAGGGAATACGGGCTTTCATAACTTAAAACAAATTGAAATGGATTCTTATTGCGAAATCATAGAAGCTGAGTTGGTGGTGTGCCTGTGCGGGGACTGGGAGGTTACGGGTTCGAACCTGGGGGTCTCCGGTTTTGCACAAAAACACTATTTTTGGTGTTTTGTTCAAATCTTTCTCGTTCTAACTCCGTTTTAATCCGTTCAAGTTGCGTTGGAACAGAAATGGAATTCCGAACAACATGCGACGATAAAATTCATATCTTGACCAAAAACCTAATCATGTATGCTTAAGTGTCTTATAATGGAATCGTACACGTTTACACGATTTAAACAAATGAATTTGAAATCGCGCATATTATTGTATGCACGTTCCAAACAAACTAATAATCAACAGTCGTCAGGAGGGTATTTTGGTAAATACCCAAAATGCAATAAATGTGGACTCCATCACATTGGGAATCAATGTGACAAGTACCGATGCCAACGGTGCGGGAAGATTGGTCATGCTACAAAGGACTGTAGGGAGGATTACAGACAAACCCAACTAACCAGAATAACACACAGAAGGGTTGTTTTAAGTGTGGCAAGTCGGGGCATTTCAAAAAGGATTGCCCACAACTCAAGAAGGGAGGGGCTAATGATACTGTCACACCCCGAGCCGGCGGGATATTATCGGTTGTCCCGTCGGGCGGAAGGTTCCCGGGGCGCGATATCGTGAGTGATAATCGGATTGATCAGATTGTTATATGGCACATGATACATAAATGAGAAATGCTAAACATAATAGAATTACAAAGTTAAATTACATCAGTATTGTTTATAATTTAACAATGTAAATCTACTATTAACATCATAAGTTTCTATCTTGTATTTACACAAGATATACAAAATGGTATGTGTAATGATGTCTTCAAAAATATACAGGTCCAAAATACTAAGTCTTCTATTTGAAGTCCTAGTCCAGAAGTAATGACTTGCTAATTGACCTGTTCGTCACCTGAGAAGTCATGCAAAAAGATCAAGTCAACACATGGTTGGTGAGTTCATATAGTTTTGTAATTTGAAAATGATTTGAACCCTTCTTTCGGTAAAGACCCTAACCTCATTAACACCACATGTATCATCCAGATCGGTATGCTTATATATAGGGCATACCCCTGGGTCAGGGCTACAACCCCGCCCAGACGCCATCCCACCACATACTAATCCGCATAGGACATTGTTTTTAATGATAATTAAGCGTTTTTACCTACCATACACTTTTAAACACCCATGATTCCTCTGTTCTCTGTTCCTGTAATTGCAATCGTTTGAAATCTCTCTTGATTTCATATGTTCATCATACAAATATGATTAAGACAGCAATTGTAGAATTAGTTATAAATGCTTAATTAAATAAATAAATAAACATTCAATAAAATCTAAGTCCTAATGATTGGGGCCTTTGGTCAACTCGAGTAGACTAGTCTGTCAATCAAGGTACTTAGTAGTAAAGGAGATCTGTAAACCTCATCAAACATGTGACCTATAATCAATCAGTCTAGCTAGGACATCTTTTGATATATAGGCTTTCATAGTTCTTTAGACCGTCCATAGTTCTTTAGTTCTTTAGTTCTTCGGCACATGTTATCTTTGAGCATTTCCCAGATGTTCCTCAAAATAGTTCTTTGTACTTAGTTCTTTGAAATAGATCGTTAGTTCTTTGACAACACCTTCTTGAAATAGTTCTTTGAAAATAGATCGTTAGTTATTTGACAACACCTTCTTGAAATAGTTCTTTGAAAATAGATCGTTAGTTCTTTGACAACACCTTCTTGAAATAGTTCTTTGAAAATAGATCGTTAGTTCTTTGACAACACCTTCTTGAAATAGTTCTTTGAAAATAGATCGTTAGTTCTTTGACAACACCTTCTTGAAATAGTTCTTTGAAAATAGATCGTTAGTTCTTTGACAACACCTTCTTGAAATAGTTCTTGGAAAATAGGTCGTTAGTTCTTTGAAAATAGATCTTTGAAAATAGTTCTTTGTTTGAGGTCTTTAGTTCTTTGAAAATAGTTCTTTGAAATAGTTCTTTGACACATAACAGTTACCTAACCAGGAGTCTAAGATAACAGTTATACATGTAAACATATAAAAGCATTCAAGTAAACAATTTACATAAAACAGTTTACGCATGCTTCTCAGCCCCGCGTTTTAAAACAAAATGTTAGAAAAGGGGCAATGAACTCACCTTGTAGTTGTGGGGTTGACTTAGCTTAAACGGAAGAATGCACGCGCTCTGATTTGTAATTGAGTTTGTTTTCACGATCCTGTATTGATTTCACGTTGTTGTAACTTGTAAGTATAAGTTTGTAGGGTTTTGTGTGTGTAGGTGTAGGTGTAGGTGTTAGCCCTAAAGTTGGTTAATACGCGTAAGACTTGGTCATGATCCCCGTTCGGTCCCGTATATTTGATTTAGGTCAATGACATTATAAGTTATCATCTTGTCATTAGTTATAAGCCATTTGCTTTGATAAAAGACTTAGTGCTTATTTTCCAATTCTACTTTGTTGATCTTGTACATTTTGAACATTTATTGCATAATTAAGAATTAATTAAGCAAACATTCTTTTGACATATCTTGTTTTGATCTTATGAAATGTATTAAACCCATGTGGGCCTAAAATGGAATGTGGACCGAACAATGTGACCAAGTTACTTGTTGGGCCTTCGTGTAACAAGTTGGGCCTTGGGCCCAAATCTATGGGCCTTGGAATAACCTTAAACAATTGAGAGCTGTGAGGCCTATTGGAATGTGTGGGCCAATGATATGGGCTGTTGAAATACAAGGGCCCGGCCAAATGTTACAAGGCTTAGAAATCAAGTGTCCTTGTGGGCCTCTATTGGGCCACGAGGGTATTGTTGGGCCAGAGGTGGGCCCAGGCAAGAATTGTTGGGCCTAAAGTTATAATGGGCTGTAGGAATCATAATTGGGCCAGAAGTAGGCTATTGGCCAAGCCAATTGCAAAGTGGCTCCAAAGTTAGGACAAGGGCCTTAAAAGTAGGACTTGGGGTCCATTTTCTGTGGGCCTCGGGCTGAATTTGCTGGGCCCCATGGATCTCATCAAGGCCTGAAGTAAAATAGGTCTTGGGCCAACCTGGGCCTGGTTCTTTTGGGCTGAAATCGAGCATGGGCCAACTTAGTCCTTGGGCCACCTAATGGATCTGGGCCGAAACAAGATTTTTGGTCAACCACCCTGGGCCTACTAAGGCTACTGGGCTGAAACAGAAGGTATGGGCCAAAATACTTTTGGGCCTAGGCAGTATGATGTTGGGCCCATCTTGGGCCAACCGAACTGAATTTGGGCCTACTGTTGGGCCAAGGGAATTGTTCTATGGAGGTTCCTTGACCACTAGGGTTTCCAGTCGTTTGTGAGGATGTGTACAAACCAAATGATGGATGGTTAGACTGAGATGTTGGCTGCCGAATGTGTGGTACTCGAATGTGAACAATCTGCCGAATGAGGATGCGCAAGTGGGTCGGCCGAATGATGGTCGAATGGATCTGGCCTGGGGTCGAATGATTGTAATCTTGGTCGAATGAGGCTAGGTCTCTGCATGGCTGGCGAATGGCAAGGTGGCTGGCGAATGGGGCTCATTCGGAGGTTGGTGGCCGAAGGGAGACTACTTTTGGTGCATGAGGCTCGGCGAATGGGTTGCAACTGGCGACTGAGACACTCGGCCAAAGGCCATTCGACCTTGGGTTCTCATTCGGCCAGCCGCAAGTGTCGGCCATGGGGTCATTCCCATCTCATGGCTCCAGGTCGAGTTCGAAGGTAGGTGCTTTAGGGTTGGTTCGCACGAGTGCAGGGTTCAAGGAGAAGGATCTATAACCGGTTTCATGACAGGTGGTCGAACCAAAGGGTGAAAACCCTATTTTTACAGATCTTGCAGACGAAATACCTTGAGTTTCAGTAGTGTTTGGCTTAGATCCGTTGTACTTTTGTGTAGAGGGCATCAAGAGCTACGCGTGGGCGAAAGAATCACTCAATTTCGTTAAGAAATGAGTGAGATACAAGCTTTGGAAGTTTGAAAATGGTGGTTTTTCTCAAAACCGGGATTTTAGGGTTTGAGTGGGGAAGAAAGAGAGGAAGTGAGTAAAAATGAGTTCACTCATGGTATTTATACTACGGGTGAATTCGGGTTTGTTTTTGTTGCTCGGTTCGTTAATTCGTTACGTTTCCGGAAAATTACGCGTAATTTAAATGGAATTAAATAAAAAGAGTTTAATTTAATTATTTTGATGAGTTTCAAAATTGTAAAATGTTATTTATTTTATTTTATTAAATTATTTTCGTTCGTGTCGTGTTTTCGTTTTCGTTTCGTCAGATCGCGTCACCGTCGCGCGTAATTCGTTCGAATCGTCACCCGAACGAATACGACGATGGTTTTGCTTTCTGACTTTTGTTTTCTACTTTTCAGTCATTATTTCAGAACTCTAAACTCACAGATATGTTTGTGTGAATCGTCACCCACGCAAACACACTGTCAGTTCGTTATTCTGAAATAACACTGTAATTGTGTTTGAATTGTGTTTCCTCACTGTCGGACTCAACTAAACATCCTGTTTTCACATTGTTCTTGTACTGATTCATCGGCCATCTGGTTCCTATCATCTGTGGACATCATATTGCAACCGATATGTTTTCGTTGTTCCCTTGTGATCGGTTGTTTCTCGTGATTCGTTGTGTTAACTGTGCTTAAGTTTTCACTTAAATACACACAACTATTGTTTCAATGTATGTTGTACTTAATGTATTTATTTTTACACGAAAATACGTACAACTATTCTTATATTTAGAATCCTGTTAATACAAGTACTGTTTACAATCGTATAAGTACACATAGTTACTGTAGAAAGTACACGTACCGTACGGACTTGCCGGACGATCTGGTACTTGATGTTACAGATACAAACGGCAACGGCACCAATAGCAACAATAATAAAAACAACAGTGGTGCTAAGGGCAGGGCGTTCGTGATTGGAGGACGTCAAGCACGGGAGGATCCAAACTTCGTTACGGGTACGTTTCTCTTGAATAATCACTCTGCATCTATGTTATTTAACACTGGTGCAGATCGGAGTTTTGTATCTAGTAAGTTTTGCGAACTACTAAACGTTAGTCCTACTGCCTTAGAAAACCCATACACTGTAGAACTAGCTGATAGTAAGTTAATCACAGTAGAACATATTCTCAAAGGTTGTGTCCTTGACTTGATGGGTCAAACACTTGACATTGACCTTATGCCTATCACCTTAGGCAGTTTTGATGTAGTCACTAGCATGGACTGGTTGTCAAAACATCAGGCTGAGATAGTATGTCAGGAAAAGATTGTTCGTATACCTCTTCCACATGGAGAGACACTGTATGTACAAGGTGAGAAGATCAGTACGCCACTGCGTCTCATATCTTGTATGAAGGCACACAAATGTCTGCGTAAAGGTCATACATCAGTTATAACACTTATAACTGAAAAGCTGGTAGCTGAGAAGAAGATCGAAGACATCCCAGTTGTTCGAGAATTTCCTGAAGTATTTCCAGAATACCTACCAGGGTTACCTCCTATCAGACAAGTGGAATTTTGAATCGACCTTACACCAGACGCAACACCGATAGCTAGAGCGCCTTATCGACTTGCACCATTTGAAATGCAAGAACTATCTACACAACTGCAAGAGTTTTTGGATAAGGGCTTTATACGACCTAGTTTTTCACCGTGGGGAGCCCCAGTCTTATTTATTAAGAAAACGGATGGGACTTTCCGTATGTGTATCGATTACCGGGAACTTAAAAAGGTTACCATCAAAAACTTGTATCCGTTACCTCGAATTGATGATCTGTTTGATCAACTACAAGGTTCGGGTCACTACTCGAAGATTGATCTCAGATCTATTTACCGTCAATTCAGAGTACAAGAGGAAGATATTCCAAAGACAGCATTCAGGATGCGCTATGGTCATTACGAATTCTTGGTCATGCCATTTGGGTTGACAAACGCTCCAGTAGTATTCATGGATCTCATGACTCGAGTCTGCAAACCTTATCTTGATAAGTTTGTCATTGTTTTCATTGATGACATTCTCATCTATTCTCAGACTGAGGAGGAGCATGCTGAACATCTTCAATTGCTGTTAGAATTACTGAAACAAGAACAATTGTACGCTAAGTTCTCGAAATGTGACTTCTGGATGCGAGAAGTTAAATTCTTGGGTCATATAGTCAATGAAAAGGGCATACATGTTGATCCAGCGAAAATTGAGGCGATCAAGAATTGGGAAACACCAAAAACCCCTACCGAGGTATGACAATTCCTAGGTTTGGCGGGTTATTACCACGATTCATTGAGGGTTTCTCAAAAATTGCTCAACCACTTACAGCTCTTACTCACAAAGGAACGAAGTATGACTGGACAAGCAAACAGGAAGCTGCATTTCAGCTACTGAAACAAAAACTCTACAGTGCACCAATTTTGTCCTTACCGGAAGGGACGGAAGACTTTGTGGTGTATTGTGACGCATCCACCCAGGGTTTGGGATGTGTGTTGATGCAGCGTGATAAAGTGATTGCTTACGCTTCACAACAACTGAGACCACACGAAAAGAACTACACTACTCATGACTTGGAGTTAGGAGCAGTAGTATTTGCTTTGAAGATTTGGAGACACTATTTATATGGGACCAGGTGTACCATTTACACTGATCATAAGAGTTTGCAACATATCTTTGATCAGAATGAGCTCAATATGAGATAGCGATGGTGGGTTGAGTTACTGAATGACTATGAATGCGCGATCAAATATCATCCGGGAAAAGCTAACGTGGTAGCTGATGCTTTAAGCAGAAAAGATACAACACCAACAAGACGGGTTCGCGCACTTATGTTAACAATACATATTGATTTACCTGACAAGGTGCGCAGTACTCAGCTTGAAGTCTTAGAAAAGGATAACTTGGAACATAAATCCTTACTAGGAATGAAAAAACAATTGGAAGTCATGACTGATGGAACTCGTTGTTTCATGAACCGACTTTGGATACCTTTGCATGGTGGCATAAGGGAACTCGTGATGGATGAAGCACACAAAGTCTAGGTATTCAGTCCATCCGGGGTCAGACAAGATGTATCATGACTTAAAGGCACTCTATTGGTGGCCTCACATGAAAGCCGACATTGCTAAGTACGTTAGGAAATGTTTGACTTGTTCTAAAGTCAAAGTTGAATATCAGAAACCATCTGGTTTATTGCAACAACCAGTGATACCTATGTGGAAACAGGAACATATTTCGATGGATTTTATTACTAAGTTACACCGTACACCAAGTGGTAGTGATACGATATGGGTAATTGTCGATAGGTTAACGAAATATGCACATTTTCTGGCTATTAAGGAAACTGACAAAATGGAGAAATTAACTCACATTTACATCAAGGAAGTGGTATCTCGACATGGTGTACCAATCTCCATCATATCAAATCGGGATGCCCGATTCACTTCAAACTTTTGGAAATCTCTCCAGAAGTCCTTGGGAACTCGTTTAGACATGAGTACTGCATATCATCCTCAAACCGACGGTCAGAGTGAACGTACATTCCAAATGCTCGAGGATATGTTACGAGCTTGTGTCATTGATTTTGGTGATAGCTGGGAAACCCACTTACCGTTAGTGGAATTCTCTTACAACAACAGTTATCATACAAGCATTCAAGCGGCACCATTTAAGCTTTATACGGTCGTAAATGTCGTTCACCCGTTTGTTGGGCTGAAATTGGTGACAGTCAGATTACAGGACCTGAACTGGTACATGAGACAACAGAGAAGATAGTACAAATCCGGAACCGTATAGCAGCGGCTCGGGATCGACAAAAGAGTTACGCTGACAAACGTCGCAAGCCGTTGGAATTTTAAGTAGGAGACCGAGTTCTTCTGAAAGTATCACCTTTGAAAGGTGTGATACGATTTGGTAAGCGCGGGAAGCTTAGCCCACGTTACGTAGGACCTTTTGAGATCCTGAAAAGGATTGGTCCAGTAGCATATCAACTTAAATTACTGGATGAACTCAGTAGAGTTCATGATGTTTTTCACGTTTCGAATTTAAAGAAATGTCTTTCTGATGAGACATTGGTCGTTCCACTTGAAGAAATACAAGTGGATGAACAGTTACGGTTGAAATCAAGGACCGAGAGGTCAAACAACTCAAACAAAGTAAAATTCCAATAGTCAAGGTCCGGTGGAATTCAAGACGTGGACCTGAGTTCACATGGGAAAGAGAGGACCAAATAATGAAGAAGTATTCCCATCTGTTCAAAACAAAAACAACAAACGCTGAGAAGGCACGTTAAATTTCGGGACGAAATTTCCTTCAACAATGGGATGATGTGATACATCACACTCCAACACTTCAGATTTCAAATTGTAAGCACAAACTTTTATGCAATTGGTTTTGTTACAAACATTTGTGCTACATTACATTTTATGTGCTACATTTCATATGTTATGGTAGTACAAACATGAGTAGTTATAAACAATTAGCTATGTGCAAGGTTGCATAGTACGTTATGATTGAACACGAACACTCACAGTTAGGTGTACTAACTGGTGTGCATGCAAACAGTTACATGTAACGATCACACGTAAAGGTGATGTTGCCAAACATTGAACATAAAACGACCACACTTAGGCGTGGTGTTGCAAACAATGGATTTTGTGTGTGAGTACACACAAGTACATAGAATGATCAAATATCGCACTAACACGTACACTATGAATTCACAAGTAGTGTCCTAACTACTTCTAACATTTAACAATTTTCGGGACGAAAATTCCTTCAACAAGGGGATGATGTGACAATCCGGCATTTCCGGATCAACCCCGTTAATCAGATATTAACGGAAACGATACGAAATTTCACCATATCAAATTAGAAGGATTAAACTTAAACAAAATAAGTTCATAAAACATTTAAATTATAAGACTTAATGTTAACATTCAATAAAATGATCAATTTTGACTATTAAAGTCAAAATTAGAGTTGTTTATCACATTGAAATGCAAATTTCATATTAATAATCAGTTATAAATCGAATTAATCACTCAACTAACTCTCATTGATGATTATTAATGGTTATTATGAGTTATTAACCTCTTAATGATCGAATTAAACGAAATAATGAACCAAAAATGTGAAACCGTCGCTAAGTGGCTATAAAACTCACACAATTCGATCAAGATTCATACAATTGAACGCTTACACACTATAATCGGACCCTTTAGTACCTGTTACACACAACAATTCGATTCCAGAGGCTTGGGATTGAAGAATTCGATCGGGAGAGGTCGAACTCAAGTCATATAATCGAGCTACTTCAATTCGATATCAAATCAAGTAACAAACTACACCCACACACCCTAAATGGCCGACTAAGCATACCCCTAACATAAATTCAGCTAACATCATCGAATTGAATGAATTCGATTTCTAGGGTTCTTGAACAAGAACGTTTTGGGGTTTTTTACTCAAAAGAGTTTTATAATCAAATTAAACTATTCAGAAAGCTTTTAAAATATCCCTTTAATGAAAACCATATGTTAATTGTAATAAACAAACACGAATTCTATGAATTGGATTTCTAGGGTTCATGGGATGAACGGATTTGGGGATTTCGATTCAAACGAAACTGATAGTCAAATTAATATGTACAGAGAGTTTCGTTATGATGTACACATTTACACGATTTAAACAAATGAATTTGAAATCGCGCATATTATTGTATGCACGTTCCAAACAAACTAATATACATGTGTTAACATGTGTGTGATCACAAACACAAATTAGACCTTACGAATAACACAATGTTATTGTAATAATACAGATTCTTCGTAGAAGTTAATCTACGTGATTTCGCGAACGTTTGATCATTCGATTCACATTCACAGGTGCGTACACGACCCCTTTTTACTTTTTACTATTTTGGGGGAGAAAACATGTGCATACAAACGATTTTGATACATATCACTTGCATGAGTTAGCTGTTTATTATAAGTGTGCACATAACACTCAAAGTCCTTACATTATCGAACCGTTTAGTTTGTCGTTGTGCAAAGCATGGTAGTTGAAGATAGACCTATTGGGTTTGACAAACCTCACTTGGTAGATGGGATCTACGCAAGTGTTTAACTAGCCAATTCAACATTACTATTGTGTGCGTTAGACAACAGTGGAAAGGCAAAACATGCAACAACATGCAACCGTCAGCTTCGGTGTCAACCACTTATGTAAATAGTACAATGACTAGCTATCATGACTATGCAATGTGTGATTATGTTATCTGCAAACATTACATTTCAACCTGCTGTTCAAACAATTGTGTTTACATCTACAAACCTGTGTATGCACCAACCTTTGTGTTGACTTGATTTACATATTTTCTCATAACACTAAGGCACATGCAAGCACAAGCAGGGACTAGGACGTTGAGTCGCATGCATACAATTTATTTTGAATTGTTGATTTAAAACATTGAACATTGTATTTACTGTTTTGCAACTGTTACATTTGGTTATTGGTTTTCAAACGCTTCCGCAAATGTTAAACTTTGATTTTACAAATTAAGACTGAGTTATGTTTAAAATCATATAGAGGTCTTTCGCTGTGTCTAATGACTGAGATCCTGGTTTGTCACGCCCTAAACGGTATGATTCCGTTAGTTGAAATTTGGGGGTGTGACAGATCAAATTAATCAATGGTTAGGATCTAGTGGTCCCCACTTTTCATTAAAAACTTGCGTGATTTTAAAGGTGAAAGGGCAAAAAAGGACTAACCTACATTTGTTGACTTTTTTATTGTTAAATTAACTTCCACCATTTATTTAAAAATTGAATAACTTTCAAACGGTTAATCGTTTTTTTTTTAAGTTACACCATAAAATAGAGAATTTTATTATCTTTAATTTGAGTATATTATTGTTGTAGTTTGTTTCGATTTTTTTACGTGGTCCGTGATTTTAATGTTTGGTACGTGATTATGTAATTGGTCCTTTGATTAGGCATGTTTAATGACGGTCGGTGATTTTTATATAACGTGGTACGTGATTTAGTGGTCCGTAATTATGCAGTTAGTATTGATTACATGTGTTAAATTACGGTCTGTAATTTTTTTGAATCACGGTCTGTAATTATATATGGACGATATTGCCCCTTACCCTGATGACACATGTCAAAAACTTGTGGCTTCCTATTCTTCTCACGTTAAAATCCTTTGTAACGTTAAAAAAATAATTTTTTTACGTTTTGTTACGTAGGTTTTACATGAGTTTATAAAATATTTTTTTAAAAATATTTGGTCGGAGCCTTTTTGATTTTTTTTTTTTTAAAAAATGTGCCCAATAGTGTTACAAACCTGTAAAAAAAATTCAAAAAAAAAACGTTTTTACGTGATTTTTGCATGGTTTGCGCGGTTTTCTTATTGAGATGTAGTTTTCAAAATAATCGGATATATATATATATATATATATATATATATATATATATATATATTGATTAAAATTGGGCAATGGGTTTGAAGAACCAACCTTTTATTATTATTATTTTTGATTTCATGTGTGACAAGTTTTGATTGGTTTGTGTTATTTTTTTTATTAAATTTATCTGTTAAAAAAAATTTAACATTAGCTTATTCAAAAAATTATAAAAAATTATCAAAATTCCATTTTTTTATTTTTTATTTATTTTATTTTAGATTAAATAATTTATATATTTTTCAAATATAATAATTATTTTTAAATGAAAAAATAATCATAAAGCAATATTTATTTCGTGAAAATTGAGTTAAGTTGTTTGTGAATGAAAGTAAAAAAAAAAAAAAAAAAAAAAAAAAAAAAAATGGAGGTTTAATTAATTATATAGATGAAGCTAAATGTCAAAACAATGACACATTTCTCCTTGTTTAGTTTCATGGTGTTAAATATTGGAAGAATTATATTTTTTTTTCTAGCTTTTAAAATTACATATTTTCTCAATATATAAATTTGCAATATATAATATATAATACTCTTCAAGTATGATTCCAAAAAATATGTAATTTTACAAGTTTGGAAAGAGAAAATATGCAATCCGAGTTTTTACAAACACTTTCATACACTCAAACTCGTAATTTTATTAAAAATATTCTACTAAACAAACGTTGAATCGTTCGGATGATAAAAATAACACTTGTATAAATTTCACATCCAATCCTCTAATATGATCAAGAAAACTGCACATGGCATACAAATCTGACCAATATCTTCATCTAAGTCTATTTTAGTACAGTCATGTATTCATACGAGCCTTAGAACCAACAGATTATGTACCCGAGCCCACGTCAGAAGGCTTGGTCCGGACCACTAGAGGTGTAGTCAACCGTGACTTCCCGCTCTTCCATTGCAGGTAACCAAAAACATAACCTCGAGACGGTGCAGATGACTTGAAAGTCGCGGTGAACTTCATTTCTTGACCAAATGTGTCAAAAACGAGTCTTCGTGGGACTATATTGACTTCAACCCCGCGTGGAGGTGACACCATGGCTCTATAAATGGTTTGTTTTTGGGACTTCCCGACAAAAGTCAACGTTCTGATGACAGAAAAGTTTGACTTGAGATCGGGTACCACGATGGAAGGGTAGTTAAGGTTGAAAGGCGTTGATCCTGTTTGGGTTCCACAACTGCTGTTGTCTCGGGTGATTAGGTGAAGTAGTTTTTCATCATAGCCAATTGAGCAAAGAAACGCTTTGTAGTCCGTGGGTGTGACATCATAGACTAGACCCGGGTCAAGGGCGGGTTTCGGGTCAACAAACCCAGACCCATAGTCAAATGGGTTTCCCCGCTGTCCTTCTGGGTCAACTCGCATTGGTTTTCCACTCTTGTCAAAAATCGAAGCTGCATAATGTAATAAGTTGTTTGTTATATGCTACAGATAACAAACATATAAGCATACCCAGTAAAATCTCACAAGATAAAGAGGCTTATCCCACAGCTCCAAAATTAGTACAGACTACATATGATGGTACATAAGAAGACTCAGAGTAAGTCTGTAGAAGCTTTACCCGTAGTCATGATAGCAGATTTAACTGCAGCCGGAGACCACGAGGGATGAACCGTTTTTATTAAAGCTGCAATTCCCGTTACATGAGGGCATGCCATCGAGGTTCCCGACATAATGTTGTATTTCATTTTTTGCCCGATCGCAGGCGACCATGCTGCCAGGATATTCAAGCCTGGGGCTGCAACGTCCGGCTACATTATAACCGCTTAGATTAGTTTCTTTCAAGCAATCAAACAACAATTGGTTCATCTAAGTTTACTTTGATACAATAACAACTGTACTCAGTAAATTTCACTTATAACATAGCTATTAGTCTGGGGTTCAAAGTTAAGTTTCAAAGAATATTAATTATTTTTAAGTAAAGTTTCGTCATTCATGCAAAACTTAAACATGCATACCTTTAAGATTTCCGGGTTTAACCCATTCGGGCCTTTAGATGAGAAGGAAGCAACACGAGGAGCGCTTTGAGATCCTATAACAGCCTCCGAAGCGTATATCTGTGATGTTGGATTCCTGCTCATGATCACAAGTAGAAGGAATGATTCACTTTTTGAATAAAAACCATATGAATGGTTTGATTTGCGATGGGTTGAACGGCATGCAAAATCTATTTTTAGTGCATACAACCCCAAAATTTGTTCTTTGAACATTTAGTTTTTATTACTGTAATAAAAACTAACAAGTCGTTTTAGCCGTGACCAATACATACATACCGACCCATTTAGCCACCTTGGAGATGATCAGTTCATTACCAAATGACACCTTTTTGCATGATAGAATGATGTTTTACATCTTGCAAGAATGATGCTTACTTTGCACTAAAAAGTCAACTATGATAGTTCAGAAAGTCAAAGAATAAATGATACGAACCGCGTGTTGTTAACGTATGATAAAATCCTCTTTCCTAGTTTTCTCCCAACGACAGCAGCCGGTATCACAAAAGGGATTGCAACATCGACATCTTCATCTATAAGAATCATCCCGACTGCACCGGCTGCTTTGACTATTTCACTTTTGGCCACCTTTGACTCTGATGAACGCTCTGCATGTCTGCATAACAACACCTTCCCTTGTGTCTTGGTGTAGTTTAACGAGCTTTCTAAGCAGTAACTGCACCAACAACATGAAGATTTTAAGACTTCACTTTAGTGTTCTAAAATCGTCTACTTTCTATATATCAACAGAAGTACCTGTTGCTTCACCTGGATTGATAGGGAGTGAAGTAACCCCCATTTGCTATTGAAGCAGAAATGATTCTTGCAGGGGCTTTCATTTGAAGTATACTTAAACTTTCACCCTGGTTAGCATCAAAACGAACCATTAACGGTATACCCTTCATGATATATGGGGTTTAAACATATATAATGGATTTGAAGGAGTGTTAAATGGGTCATGTTCGCAGGTTGGCAGGTCGACTGTGACATGAACTACCCGAACACAAAACAAGTTTTCGTGTTTTGACATGAACATTGTTTGACTCGAGTTACTTTATCTTGTTTTTCACATATAAATGCTCTAAAGTTTGACATAAAACAGATTCCAAAAATCTAAATCTAAATATAAAACTAAACAGGCCAACCCATGAACCCGATAGGTGCATTTTATATTTTAAAACTTTGGCATAAAATACTCAAAACAGTTTATGACATAAAACAGATTCTAAAAATTAAATATAAAATTAAGCGGGTCAACCTGTGAACCCACTAGGTCATGCCAAACATAACTGGTTTAGCTAAGTGTGGTCATGAGTCACACCGAAACCCACGAAATTCGTGTTAATTGGTGTTGTCAGATTCATGAATTTGACCTGAACTGATCCAAAAGGATACCTTCAAGTTAACACCGTTTCCCATTTGAACATTAGCTGTGAATTCTCGATCAATGGATGTTGCTGCAACCGTGATGATCCAGGGAGCCAGATTTGTGGCAGACCCGGGCGCCCCTTGGTTACCAACCGAAGAAACAACAGTTATCCCACGACTAACCGCATGAAACGAGCCAATGGAGATTGCATCACTAAAGTAATCACCTTGAGGGGCATCTGGACCGAGAGATAAAGACACAATGTGCACCCCATCTCTGACCGCATCATCAAACGCAGCTAATATGTCAGCATCATAACAACCTGAATCCCAGCACGTCTTGTACACCGCAACCCTAGCCATTGGTGCACCGCCTCTCGCACCACCCTGAGCCAGACCTTTGTAGTTCATGTCCATCACATAACGCCCTGCAGCTGTTGAAGCTGTGTGGGTCCCATGCCCGTTACTATCTCTTGCTGATCGATAAGACCGCTCATTCTTTGGATCATCTATGTATTCAAGCTTATCTTGCTTTTCAGCTTCATATCCACTCAGATAATATCTAGCACCTATAAGTTTCCTATGTGAAACACAAAACCTAGATCAGATTTTTTTGTTTCACATTTTATTAAAAAAATAACAAAACAAAACAAATCCGAAAAATCAATCATGGAGGTAATAATAAATCAAAAATAATTGATGAAAGACCTGTTACAATGTGTAATATTGAATGCTTCCCCTGATTGGCATTTTCCTTTCCATCCAGCTGGCACAGGAGGCATGTCGGTATCGCTAAAACTTGAAGATTCAGGCCAAATTCCTGTTAATTACACACATTTTTGTTTCGAGAAATCAATAATCGCGTATGTTTAAGGCACAAATACCTCATGGACAATCTAATATTAAAGTGGAAACTTTCTACCAACTAAAGTTATGCTGGTAAACACATCTAAAGTATGAAAGAATTTTATGGCTTTCATTCATATCATCATCATCGTACTCGGTATATCCACTATTAGCAAAGCTAAAGTAGGGTCTAAGAAGGGTAAGATACAGATAGTCTTTTATCTCTAACCCGTAATAAAGAGGCTGCTTCATATAAAGATTCTAAACTGGATCAAAAACAAAAATCTGGCCTCTTTGCATTAGTGTTTCTTATAATTTCTACATTGATATTGACATATAAAGTACCAAAAGTTGTATTTATTGATCAATATGAGCATACAGAATACAGAATTCAAGAATCTTGTTGTCATAGAAAGTTTCTAAATAATAAAAACAGTCCTAGATACAGTTGTGATAGCAATCATAAATTCAAAACCAAAAAGACTATTTAACCTTTTTTCCTAAAGTAAAGACGACATGGACAACTGTTCTTATGGTCCTAGGGAGAGGAGAGAGAGAGAGCATATACAACAAAAAGCACTCATTTTACAGTTGTTCTTGGGAATTAAAGAAATCAAACCTGTATCAATGAAACCAATGATGACATTAACTTGATCTTTGGTTGAAAAACCAGAGATCTCCATCGTTTCTTCCCCAACAAGACCAATGAAATCCCATGAATGTGTTGTATGCAAACTTCTTTTCTTGTTTTCAAACACAGACACCACCTCTGGCATCTCTGCAAGATTTCATATTTTCATTATCAAATTGCATGTTAAAATAAAAATAAAAAAAAAAAAGTACAAAATTCACAAGAACCAATATCTTTTTTATGAACTTACTGGATATTTGAAGAGCTTGATCATCTGTTAATCTGGCTGCAAAGCCTCTAAACCCATGCTTATAACTGTACAAATGAGATGCTTCTGCTTCTTCAACACTGATTCACCAAAACCAACAATTCAAAAGGGGGGAATTTTAAAGAACCAATTTTTATTTAAACCCAGATTCAAAATCAAATGGGATGTGATAATTAACCTTCCACTATGAACAGAAACAAGCATTTGATGATTTTTGATCAAAATTTCATCTGGGTCATCTCTATCATTGCCACCCATGTACACCACATACACCTACACCAAGAACATCAGCATTACCAACCAGAAAACAACAATTCTTGAATAACATGGACGAAGGTTTATTAGGGCCGGGGGGGGCGACCGCCCCCCCTCTTTTTCCGTCCGTAGTGTTAGTTTTTCGGCCGAAATGTTATTTTTAGTTAAAAATAGTGGTTTCGCCCCCCCTCGATTCAAAAATTTAACATGTATTTCGGGTTTCAAAAATTTTCGCCCCCCCTCTTAATCCGCTCAAGCTCCGTCACTGTTGAATAACATCCAACAAAATGCACCTTAGCAGAAGTGAAGATTATAATCTGTGCCAGAATGAAAAGACCCAAAAGGATATAGTGAGAAGAAGCCATTTTTTTTGCAGGTTAGAGAGTGGCTCTTTCAACAGAAGATTATTTATTTATTTATGATTTATTAAATTGAGAGAATTTGGGGACAGTTTTGGAGTAAATAAAAGAGGACGCATGAGGAATGAGAAAAGAAAGAATTAAGAGGAATGGGGGAGATGGGTCACAGGGTTACTGTGTCGTTGGCTGATGATGGCATGTAGTGGTGCTTCGTGTTTTTTTTTTTTTTTTTTTTTTTTACAAATATTTTTTTTTGTCTTCATGTAATTATAGCCCACTTAAAACAGAGAATTGAAAATGTCATTTTCTAATTAACGTACAACAGATAAATAATTAAAAGACAGATTTTTTTCGTGTGACTTCTTTGTAAGGCTCTGTTTGGGATTACTTATTTAATTTTAAAATGACTTTTTGTTAAAAATGTTTATTAACTTAAAACTTTTTGAAATGAAGTTTTTAAAAATTGTTTGGATTAGCTTTTTCAACATTAATTGTCAAAATGACCAAAAAATACATTTTTTATTGACACTATTTAATGCTATTGGGTAAAGGGTAAAGAGTGAGGTAGATTTGTCATTTTATGTCAATAAGTCGTAAGTTATTTTTAAAAGCTAGAATTTTTAGCTTTTGAAAAACAACTTATCACATTTTACAAAAAGTCATTTTTTAAAAGTCCTTTTGGGTTTGGCAAACGATTTATTGACTTACTGGCTTTTTAAAAAAGCCAATAAGTCGTTTTTAAATGAAATTCCAAACAAGGCCTAATTGATAAGATGAATTATTTGTTTATCGAGTAGCGATTCATTTAACTGTTAAAAAAACTAAATGATCAGCGTCGATACGATTGTGAACATGTGTCCATAAATCACCAAACTATAACTAAAGTAGATTGTAATTTGCGAAGGGTGGGGTTATCTACACACCTCAAAAACACATTTCAACACCTCGCCGCCACCCATACGCCCCGTAGTGACCACTACGGGGCGTTTTGACCACCAACCTGACAACCTTTAACGAGTCAGACATTCTCTGTCAGTGTCAGCCCTATATGCCACGTAGTGACCACTACTGGGCGTATAGGGTTAAAAAAATTAAATTTGGATGTTTTAGTGTGTTTGAAGATGTTTTATATGGTGTAAAAATATATTAGTTTTGTTTAAAGCTTATTTTTTATATTTTGCGACGTATCTCTCGTTACGTTTATTTTTAACCCAAGTAAAAATGGGTTGTAAAATCTTATATATTTGTTTAAAACTTGTTTTTTATATTTTACGGTCTCTCGTTTGGTTATTTTTATAAACGCATGTTTTTTGTTTGTAAAAATCTAATAGTTTTGTTTAAAACTTGTTTTTTATATTTTACGGTCTCTTGGTTCGTTTATTTTTAATTGTTTTTAAAACTTGTTTAAAACTTTTTTTAAGAGTCAAATCTTTTTAAATTCCATATGTTAAGCTAGGTTTTGAAATTTAAATAATTATTTTTAATAATAATTTAAATATATAATTGATATATAAATGATGTTACTTGTTGATGTTACAGAATAACATGATAAATAATGCATCACCAACCAAAACATATTTAAATAATAAACATGCATCACCAACCAAAACAACCAAATATATGCACGCATCACCAACCAAAACTACCAAATATATACAAAACATAAACATGAATACAAGTGTCTGTTTACACATAACAAATACAAATATAACTAAAAATACTAACTAACCATCGTGAGGTGGAGGTGGAGGTGGAGGTGGAGGGGAAGGAGGATAATCTCGTGACCGCGGAACTGCAGGGAGCTGGACCCCCTGAGCATGAGCATGGCTAAGCTCGATGTGCACCTGCCACGAGATCATATCCTCCAACCGGTCCACTCGTCGAGTCAGCTGCTAGGTGGTATGAGATAGCTGCTGAATAAGCTGGAGATGATGCTGCTGGATCTGCACCTGCTGCCGAATGAGCTGTTGTGTCGCATCGGCAATACCCTGCAGCATAGCCTCGACACGAGCAGGAAGCCGCACGGCTCTGTATACGCACTCAGGATGCTAATGTGGCTCCCCTCGTCATGTGGTAGAGGCTGCTGCGGGGCCTGCTGCTGGAGCTGGGGCTGCTGCTGGGGCATGCGGTCGTCGTCTCTGTAATGGAGATCATTTGGCCCTAGCTGCCAAATGACCCCTTCTTGAGTGCAAACCGTGCATCGTCCTGCTATCTAATCGAACAGGTTGCACAGCCTCCAAATATGCAGGCTCTATATCGATAAGCCCGTGAAACCGAGCAATACGTGTCACATACACCCCTCGTAGATCCTACTCTCTCCTGACGGTGGTAGTAGGTAGAAAAATACTCCGCCAAACACCGTGCAAGGTTGCACGGTCTCCCACTCAACAAAAAATATAAATAAAATAAATCTTGTGACGTGCACCACTCATGGCTCATGCCACGTCCTATAATAGACGAGACAATGCACCGGTGAAAATACCTAATAAGCGGGTCACGAATACGTGAGACCCGGGCACTACGTAAAAACGGCTCGTCGCCGATCCGAGGCCACCAGGCACTGACGACAGCGTCGTCAGTAGTAGAAATAACCGTTGTGTAGATCGGCATGTGAGTCTCCTCCTCGGTGTACAAACCGGTCACAATCGCAAACTCTCTCAAACTCATGTCGTACGACTCTCCGCACAGTCGAAACGATATCTCTTCTTATGGCTGTGGCTGGAAATCCAGATCCTGAGGCCGATAGATGAAGGTGGAAAGAAATTCCACCGTGATGAGTCGGTACTGAGGGGCGTAACACATGTCAAACAGTCGAGACCATGGCGTGTCCTCGCCAATGATGGTCTTCATCCTCTTACGCACGCCAAGCTGCGTCAGCAAATCGTAATCGATGGCCTTCTGTTGGCCCATCGATTTCTTCAACAGCCTGTCGCATTTGTTACGCGCGACTGCTCCCTGAGGGGACTGCAACCATGGGTGGTGCGGAAGCTCATCGAACTGGTCACCCTCGTCAGAAGACATGTCTGCATAATAATAATAATAATAATAATAATAATAATAATAATAATAATAATAATAATAATAATAACAATAATAATAACAATAAAAATAATAATAAAAATAATAATAATTATAAAAATAATAATAATTATAAAAATAATAATAATAATAATAATAATAATAAGCATACGAATAATAATAATAATAATAATAATAATAATAATAATAATAATAATAATAATAATAATAAGCAAACGTGGCGTAGTGGTACCAAACGGGGCGTTTCATTTGAATTTCTTGCGCAAATGGGGCGTAGTGGCCCAAACGCCACGTTTTGTTCGTTTTCGAAGAACAAAACGCCACGTATTGCTCAAAATGTGGTGTTTCGTCCCACGTGTGCCTCAAGACCCAACGCCCCGTCATCCACCTTGTTCTAATCAACCACGGGTGATCGTCGACGGTGGCCGTTTGCTTGTTTTAATTAGGCCATACGCCGTGGCGTTTAAGTTTTCTTTTTTTTTTTATTAACTTTGATAAACAATATTTATATTTAATTATATTATATATAATTATATTATATTTAATATATTTTATTTAATTATATTAAATTTAACTATATTTTATTTAATTATATTGTAATTAATTGTAATATATTTAATATATTATATTTAATTGTATTATATTTTAATATTTATTTAATCATATACACAATAATATGCATTTTATACGAAACGTTACGATTAATTATAGAAAGTTACAAAGTTTTGTTGGAAACAATGACAGATAAATACAAATTTCGTTGTCACAAAGTTTCGATGTAGTAATATACTTCTTTGTTTGCTTTTATAATCGGTTGATACCCGTGGATTCGTTCCTGATAATTTGTCTCCCATTCACCGGTGACATCATTTCCGTAACGTTTCCAAACCGCACTTAGAGTTGGAATTGGATAATCCCCCTCCAACCTTAGGTTGACGAAATGCATGGGCATATGAAGAAGACAAACCACATTATGTTGTCGTATTGCCGATGGAGCTAACCATAACGGGAAAAACGTGATACACCCTTCTTGACTGAGAAGGTGAACTATCACGCCAAATCGTTGTGCAACAACAAGTCTCGTATAAGGCATAAGCAACTAATGTTCTTCTGGTGCAGGTCTAATATCAAACCAATTTATGCTATGACGTACTGCGTCATATAAAGTTGGGTCCATCGAGTTAAAAACATATCTGTATGCTTCACTATGGGTGTCAACCTCTTGTAATAGTTGTTGGCGAACGAAACCCCATTGATTTTCATCGAACCCTAACTCAACGGCTACAGACCTGAATCCACAATTACTGTCTGGCAAAACATCTTGTATGTTGCTTACATAGCAATGAAACATTGACGAAATGTAACCACCAAACCGTCTAAGATTGTTCATTCCTTCTGGTTTCACTGGTGAAGCAACTACGGAGTTAATTTGACTTGTCTCGAGTCTTTTTTTTCCTCTAGAAGACGTTGAACGACTACGTTGTATTGCGGGTCTTTGCTGATTGGACATTGCTGGGGTGAATGAACTATGCCTTGGAAGTTGAAAACTCCTCTCTTGTGAGTCGACAACTGCGATATGTCTGGATTCATTCTCACGTTGTTGTTGAGCCTTCAATGTCGGATGTCCGCGTGTATCCTTCTGAACCAATGGCGTTTTCTTTTCACTTTTAAACGGAAACACTTGCGAAAGTATTTTTTTTAACTAGACTCTTTTTCACTAACGTAGGTTTTGAATTTATTTCATGTGTCTCCAGACCCATTTGTCCTTCGACGTCGATTTCTTCGTCTTCTAGAAGTGTCGGGTTCCGAGAATCAAGTTTTGTCCAGAAGATGTCTATATATCAGAAAGCGGGATAATCGTGTCTGAGTTTGAACCCAAGACTTTTCATCTCATACGCAAAATATCTAGCAAATGTTGTTATATATATATATATATATATATATATATATATATATAGATAGATAGTTTGAAAACTACTCTTTAATATGAAAACCATGAAAATCACGTAAAAATCATTTAAAAAACGTTTTTTTTTCTGATTTTTTTATAGGTTAGTAACATTATTTGGGACATTTTTATAAAAAAAACGCCAAGTAGATATTTAAAAAAATATATTTTGTAAAATCATGTAAAATATACTTAACATCTAGACACAAAATGTTTTACGTGTGTTTATAAAATATTTTTTTAAATATTTACTCGGCGTTTTTATATTTTTTTTTATAAAAATGTGTGCCAAATAATGTTACAAACCTGTAAAAAAATTCAAAAAAATAAATGGTAAAACTCATTACTTTAGAGAAAACTAAGAAAACTCGTACTAAACAATCAATTTAAAAAAAAAAAAAACAATTCAAGATTTTTTATATTTAGCTTAGAAATTGTATAAACAAAAAAATTTTTTAATAAAAATATGTAGATTACAAAGTTACGTATATGTAATAACATGAGTCACATATATTTTTTTTATTTTTTTTTCTTTTTGTTAATAGATCTAACCTTATAATAAAACAAAATGTAAAACAAAAAACAAAAAACGAAATTGATTAATAACAATTGTGATTAGTTTTCTAAGTTTTATCTATAATGGAGGTTTTCTATGGAACACTCCCATATATATAATATATATAATATATATATATATATATATATATATATATATATAGGGGAGGGATATTCTACAAAGCCTATAAACCTTAAAAAGGGTAGGAAGTAAATCCAGCCATAGATCATGGCGTTTGACGGTTCAGATCTGGCGGTGGCATTTTTGTAATTATTTTGGTGTTTCGGACGCGCGCATTCGATAAAACAAGGGCAAAAAAGTCTTTTGGCGTTTTTTAAAACCGAATGAAAACACCGGAACATTAGTATTGTTCCGTAAATCACGTGAAAAACCTAAATCTTTTCCAGATTTAACACCATCGTTAAACAAAAAAATGGATTCAGTCGATCGCTACTCTGTAAAATACAAACGTATGTTCTTCGTTTTTCATAAATTTGCTGTTGAATCATCTGTCGTTTATACTTTCTGAGTATTTTTTTTCCGTTATTTACAGGTATTCGGGATCGAAAATCAACTAAAGTCGAAATCAATAACGACATTGAGGGTACTGAAGGAAGTAAGGTGTTTTCTCATCGAAGAGGTACATGATAATGTCGTGCATGTCGTTTTATTTGCTGTGTATTGTGATTGTTGAAACATTATGTAAAAACATCACATGGTGCATGGTGTTTATGTTTATGTTTATGTATTTTGCTTCATATAAATTGTAAAAAATAAATGGTAACTGATTGTATTGTACACTTACATGTATTTATACTTGGAATTTTGTAATGAAATTATTGTAGTATTTTTCTTCTGTGTATTTTGTTATTGGTGTTTATCAACATGTTTATGGTGTTTTTCTTATTGCGTGTTATACTCATATGTTTAACTGTTGTATTAGTGTGTTTTTTAAAAAAATGTTTAATTTTTTTCAAAATGCTAATGTATCTACACCATATTATGGTGTTTTTTACTTTTTCATACATCAGTTAGAAAAAGTGAACGAATACCAATCAAAACATCCTTCAGTAAATTCACAAACACCAAGTATACTCCAGTTATACTTGACCTGCCTGACTCTTCAACAACAAAACCCTGTCCAGGCTCAATAATGAAAGGAAAATCAGTTATCGATGACCATGATTCTGATTTTGTATCATCAGATGATGACAAAAAACTACATCAGAGGAGGCTGATGATTCTTAAAAAAAAGGCCCATAAAAAAACAGAAAATAGATACTCCGGTGCCTGACCCATTAAATAAAGGAAAATCAGTAGTACAACATGATTCTGATTTTGTTTCATCAGACGATGAACTAACACTACAACAACGGAGTCTATTAATCCGAAAAAAAGGGTCACTCAAAAAAAATACAAAAACAAGCCACGACCATTCCCAAGTCCAAAACAGTTCACACATCGGCTGTCCATACAAACAGTACAGAACAACCATACTACAAATTTGATGGTAGAAAAATACTTCAGAGAATCTCACCTGCAAACCTGGTAAATTGGTTTGCAACATTTAATGAACAACAAAGAAAAGTTGTTGAAAGCATTGGTTTTGCTAGTGTGTTGAACTTGAAGGTAGATTGTATACCTACAACATTGGCTTTTGGTTGGTGCAAAATTACAATGATCAAACCAGTACACTTAGACTTCCTAGTATGTTAGGATTTGTGTAACGAGTATCATGATCATTCTTCATGTTAGTATGACGTTGAGCTTCGATAGCAGTTTCATAATTTGTCAAAAATTCAACCAACGTAGATTTCAGATTGAATACTTGTCCAAAAAAATGATTTTCGCTTTCGGACCTGGACGTAGTGCGCATTAAACCAGACATATCTTCATATCTGTAATATGCTGGTATCCATGAATCTCTCAGTTCAATATATCATCCAACCAATTGTTTTCTTCTAATCCAAAATCTTCAACTAAATCTTTCCAAGAATCCTCAAACTCTTCTGGTGTTATATCATCAGTCCACACTATGTCACATATTCTTTGTTTGAAATCCGTGCTATTACATAAATGTGCACCAACCTGTAACCATAAAACCATATATATAATAAACACCACAAGTTCTTGTGTATACTATGTAACAGATATTACAAAAAAAATAACCTTCAATGACAGTTTATGCATAACATGCCATATGCATAATCTATGTCGACTGTTTATAAATGTTTCGGCAATTGCTTTTTTCATGGCTGGATCCTGATCAGTAACAACAACTTTTGGTTCGTACCCAAAAGCTTTAAGAAAACACCTCAATAACCAATTATATGTATCAGCCGTCTCAGAACCCAATAATGCGGCACCAAACGATACATTGTTATAATGGTTATCAATTCCAGTGAATGGCACAAACACCATTGAATACCTACAAAAACAATAATATATTTTTTCAATAATTATTAAAACACCATAACCAATATAAACCATAACTATAAATTTAAATTTACAAAACAAGAAAATATCTGATTCACGCACAACTAAAAAAAACATACTTGTTCCTAATGAACCCACACTAAACATCAAAACTATATAGACAACATACATTAAAAACCTGCATATATCTAGACTAAACACTGTAAACACCCTAACTATAAAAAAACACCATACATATTAAACACCAAATATTCACTGAAAGGATTGTGAGAACACCTGTTTGATCGATACGTGGCATCGAACGACATAACATCTCCAAAGGTGAAATAATTCCTCTTGGCATCCTCATCAGCCCAAAACAAACCCTTTAGTCGGTCTTCATCATCGGTGAAATATTCACAAGAAAAATTCGGCAAATGTTCCTTTTTTTTCATCAAAAAAACTAACAGCCATTTCAGCATTATATTCACCAATAAACAGATTTAGTTCTCTCTTAAAATTCTTGCAGTCTTCCTTAGTTACACCAACCTGCTCAAACCCAACAAACATAGTTCTCATCACATTAAAAGCCTTAACTGGCCCAAGATTTATTTTTGACATACTGTGAATCATATGTTTCTGTAGATGTGTCAGCTGTCTTGATGATACAAGAAAATGCATATCCTGCTGCTCAACAAAAAAATGATTGTGTTCTTCTACAAATTTCTATATTTTCCATTCATTATTAGTGAACTCCAACCGAATGTGTGCATTACATCCTGTCCGTTTTGACGAGTTTGATCTTGTGACCTTTTGTTTATAATATTCATCCATTGTATCAATCCTTTTCATTTTGTTAATTCCCTCTTTCGAACAAACATAGTATTTCAGCTTTTTAACCCCTCTCGGATCACTATATTCGGTACCCTTCCGTACACCAAAACCACCAACCGAAGCATATTTCGTATAAAAATGATATGCATCATCAAGTGTTTTAAATATCATACCAAACTTAGGCTTACTCGCATCTTCAAGATCAGGAATATACACCTTCTTACCTGATTTTGGTGATACTCTTTCTATTCCAATATAATTAAAGTTTTCCAGACCTTGTTCCGGAAAAAAAATAAACAAGCAATCATTACCATATATTATAGAAAACACCATATAATATCAAAACACTAAAACAATCATTATCACAATCATTATCACACATACTATCAAACAACAATTTTCAATAAAACTCCTTACAAAATAAATTAAAACAACAAATTATAACGTAACTTAAACAGATTATTATACATCGTATGTTTCTAACATAAAACACCATAACTCACATTACATAACACTATAAACGCCATACTAAAATATATCAAATTTCATTACACATCGTTAAATCCATGTATCATTAACATCACAAATTAAAAAACACCAACAAAAACATCACAAAAAAAACAACATTTTCTAAATCAAAACGCCATTACCCCTGAATCGTACACAAATTCGCAAAAAAAAACATATCAAAAAACAATTAATAAATTCGAATCCATACTCAATACATATTCGCAAAAAAAAAAAATTACCTTCTACATCATTTCTATTCGAATTATTCAAATTCTCATTGAAATTCACTTGATCCATCGATCTTCTGTCCTTTTCGCAATGATTTTTTGATCGAAAATTAATAAAACTTTAAAAAAATTAAACAGCCACCGATTTTGTGTTCTTAGTCTTCTTAATTACGATTAGGTTTTGAATTGAAATTAAAAATGGAATGATTGTTAATTCCGGATCTGATGCGAAGATGGTTACTATTGTGTTTTATGGTTACGATTGTGTTTTTTGAAATTACCCGCTAATGATCGAAATTACGTAAATGTCCTTTTTTAATAATTTTAATCCTTGCCACGTGTCACTCTATTAAACCTTCCTACACTTTTTAGGGTTTTGTTCCTTTGTATTCTAACCCTATACTATATATATATGTAGGCATGTAAACGAACCGAACGAGCATGAACACATTAACGAACATAAATTTTGTGTTCGTGTTCGTTTATTAAGAAAAGGAATATGTTCCTGTTCGTGTTCGTTTGTGTTCGTTCATTAATAAATTAAACGAAATGTTCATGAACATAAATGAACACAAACGAACCAAAATAAACGAACAAACATAAATGAACATTGTTTAACACCATTGAACATAAACGAACATGAACACTATTGAACAGACTTAAACGAACACAATTTAACATGCATAAACGAACACAAACGACAAGTCTTTTATATGTAAATACGTAACATTCATAAATTAGATAGTTGACCGAACATAAACAAACATTAACGAACACAAATAAACGAACAGTTCATGAACATAAATAAACGAACACAAATTTTATGTTCGTGTTCGTTCATTTGTTAAATAAACAAACATAAACGAACTTCTTTCCGAGCAGTTCACGAACTGTTCGGTTCGTTTAGAGGCCTATATGCTTGTGTGAATTAGTCATCGTTTTAATGAGAATTATTTTAAATTGGGTATGAGGATTGCATCAAACAGAAATATATATCACACTATCTGAACTAGGGTAAAGATCCTATAATAACCCTCTCTTATTGCATAACCCGAAATAACCCTGCAAGATGAACCCGAATCTTTGTTTTTTTTTTTTTTTTCTAAATCTTAGTTTTACATGTACAAAAATATGTTCTTTTATGAGTTTGGGCTAATTCTTTTTCGTTTGTGATCCTACAGCACTGTAAATATTACAGTGCTGTAAGGCAACTTACAGTGATGTAGGATCACAAACGAAAAAGAATTAGCCCAAACTCATAAAAGAACATATTTTTGTACATGTAAAACTAAGATTTAGAAAAAAAAAAACCAAAGATTCGGGTTCATCTTGCAGGGTTATTTCGGGTTATGCAATAAGAGAGGGTTATTATAGGATGCGGATCCATCTGAACTAAATATTATAAAAAATATATATTACATGGGTTTATTTTAATATAAAGATACATAATTTCATCAGGTTTCTTTAGTTAGATATTTTGTTTCATTGATCAATTATTTATACAAGTAAAATGATGATGCGAAACCCTGTCGTTTCTTAAAATTATATAAAATATTATTATAATAAAGTAATAAACCCTAACTAATATATATTAATTTTCTCTAATGGAATTTGAGACAAAAAAAAGTTGTGAAATTTTAGGGGCGAAATTGAAAAATTGTAACTTAAGAACTAAACTATCATTTCCCTATTCACTTGAAAACGCTCGTCGATCCAAGATAATTGGCATCTATAAAAGCTAAGAGATGCATTTCGATGTTCAATGGTTGGATTCGATTTTCAGATGTTGGATTCGATGTTTCAGAGAAGTCGAAGAATTATAGATTTGGTCCCTTTTTACCCGAAAAAAGTCAAAAAAAGAAAAACCGATTAGGCGATTTAGGCCGATTTTTACAACACTGGATCATTCACCGTACAAGTAGTATGACACAATACGATCTGTGTAGGTGAGTGTCAGCAACTTTATATAAAGGCCATGGAGAGGTCATTTGTGGGCCTTGTGGCTCATGCTTCTTTCTTGGTGAGAGGCTAGAGGAAAGGAAAAAAGAAGGTCCTCTTGTTGGAGGAATCTCAGTTTGAACACCTCTCTACTCAATTTTCGTTTTATCTTATTAATTATATTGGGTAAAACAAGACATAGGCGATAGGATGGTTAACAAAAGGGCTGTCAAACTAACTTGAGATACAAATAAACATACACAGTGAAATAGGTCTAGAAAGAGAGATGAAGACAGACCCCTACCCAAAAATATGATAGAGAGATTGTTTCGTAAGAGACCATCGACAAAAAAAAATATGTTTCTTTTTATTATTACAAAACATACCAAAGAATTATCAAACACAACATACACAAAGCTAAATAACTCCATAACTCGAGAAAAAGACCAGCAAATAAGCTATTTAAAATCTTTGTAATGACAAACAAATAAACTTTATAGAGAGAACTCTTGTATAAACATCAAGAAAATCACAACTCTTTACAAATTATGCACACAAAGAACAAGTTAGAAATACTAAATAAAGCTTCTCTCATTTTACGTTGTCCACATTTTTTACTCCCTTGTATCAAAAAACAACAACAATCATGTATGATAAGTTTTACACGTAACATGTTTATTTATAGGGTATGAAAAGAATAGAATATAGGCAGATTTTTCTTTTTTTCTTTTACCCAAAAAAAAAAAAGAAAAGAAAAAAAGATTGCTTATAGAGTGACACCTGACTTATGATTAAACTGAGAAAAGTAAACAAAAAAAATCAAGATTTAGCATTTTGAAAATGGCTTATTTTTATCAAAGGAATTTACAAAGACGTATTAGGTATATAACCATTGAGAAAAGAAAACATTAAGAACGAACTTTAAAATAAACACTTCGTTATGTACTTATGCCTTTCATTATTTGAAGAGCAAAATGAAAACAAAAAACAAATAATTTTTTGAATCATTATAACATTTTGGACCGAAAGGAAAAACTAAAGCTAATTTGCAATAAGTAAATACCAATTGCAAACTATTAATGATGATAAACTAAATATATTTTAGAATGGGAAATGGATTAAGCAATGAGTAGTTCAGGCCTTCAAGCGGAGCTACTTTTCTAAATAAAAGATTGTGCAAAATTGTCGAGGGGTTAGTTATGCTTAGAGGTGCACAAACCGGTCAACCAGTTGAAAACCAGTTTCGGAATAACCGAACCGGTTAACCAGTCAAAGTCTAGAAATCGGGTTTTACCAATAACCTGTTCGGTTAATAACCGGTTTTTCAAACTTTAAAACCGAAACCGATATAATAACCGAAACCGGTTAACCGCAAAATAATCGATTTTTTACTAAAATGGACCGGCTAACCGGTTTGGTCTCTTAAAACCTCAAACCGGTACTAAACCGTAGGTTTTTTCAAAAATCTATAACTGATACGAATAACCGGTTCAATAACCGGTTACGAATTCGGTTAACCGGTTTTTTTTATGCATCCTCTGGTGATGCTTGTTAAAATGTTATCTTTTAATGAATTATAGTCTTTTATTGGTATAAATGTAACCTTAGCTCTAAATTGTTAAGATGTTGCATTTTAATATTATCTTTTAACAATGTAGACTTAAGATTATCTCTTAACCATTAAATGTTATAAACCATTAAAAGGATACCAATAAGAGTGTTCAAAACTGAATATCGGAACTTTCAGATATCCGAACTCGGGGAAAAAATCGAAAATTTCTAAAAAAAAATTATTTCAGATATCCTTAAAATATCTGAAAAATTATCCAAAATATCTGAAAGAAAACTATTTACGATATCGGATATCCTAACAATCCGAAAATTTTCAAATTAGGTATCCAAATCCGAATCTGAACTTCCGGATATCTGAAGTTTTCAGATATTTCGTATTTAGATTTTCGGATATTTTGAATTTAAAATCAGAAGTTTTTGAACACCACTAACTATCAAAAAGTCATAAACGAAGGAATTTATAATAAGTTATATAGATAACATGTGTAAAGATTAAAAAAAGGATGAAATAAAAACAACAAAATTGTACAAACTCGCACATAAATTAGAAAAAGATTTTTCTCGTACTTGAGAAGAATATTCTCTCATTCGGAAAATTTGAGCATCAATAGATTTTTAAACCCTAAATAATCATGGAATTACTAAGAGTGTTAAAAAATCCGTATCCGAAATCAAAACAGAAATATTCAAAAATTCGAACCGAAAATTTGGATATCCAAAGTTTCGGATATCTGTAAATTCGGATTCAGATACAAGTTTTGAAAAATTTTAGATAGTTCGGATATCTGAAATATCCGAAATAGTTAGTTTTTCAGATAATTTTCGGTTATTCGGGTAATTTTTCTAATATTTCGGATTATTTTTTCAGATAATTTTCGTATATTCGGGTAATTTTTCTAATATTTCGGATACTTTTCGGATATCCAAAATATATTTTTTTTGAACTTCAATATTTTTTCCGAGTTCGGTAATCCGAATTTGAACATCCTACAATTTGGAATGATATTGGTTGCTAGTCTTTCTATTTGTAAGTTGAAATAGAGAACGAAATAATTCTAACATAATAAAAGAATAGCCGAAGATTAACTTAGAAAAACATTTGTTAACTGAAGGCTTGTAGCAGTCTTTGATTCAAATTTAGAATGAAACATATATACTAAGGGGCTGTTTGGTAACTTTTAATGGAACCTTTAAGAGGCTACCTCTTAACCGTTCAGCATTTATCGCGTTTGAATTGAATTAAATTAACCTATTAATGATTCAGTTCAGCACTTAACCATTTAGCACCAATACCACACTTAACCATTCAGCACCAATACCACACTTAACTGTTCAGCATTCAGATGTCCAACCAAACGGTCTTAATCGGTTCAGCACTTAATGGTTAAGACCCTCTTAACCATTCATGCATCTTAAGCATTCGGCACTTAATGATTCAGACCCAACCAAACGGCCCCTAAAGCAACATCAGGGGGTTGGGGTTTCTCCTAGGTGAGCTCAGGGCCTCAAGCATATGCCCAAAGTGTTAAATCCGAAGAGATTGTTAAAACATCGTCTTGGGTGTTGTTGTAACAAATTGGTAAAAAATACCTATTAACAACTATGTTTTATGATTTCTCATGTATTTATTATTTTTATATTTTTCTCGTTTTATTTTTCACTGTTATATTTTATTAAATAATAAATATATAAAAAGTATATATACAACAACAAGCAACAAGCGTACCTAGTAAAAATCTCATTTGAAAAACTATATATATATATATATATTATTAATATAAATCTAATTATAAATAGTTATTATATTTTATACCTAAATAGCTATGAATTATTATTTAATTTTGTATTTATTAATTTGTATAATCTAAGCTAATTTACAATATAAAATTTGATTTGGATTGAATACTAAATTTATTACAAACACAAAGAAAATTTATGTCTTAAATTAATAAGCTCGAACTGTAAAGATCAAACACACTCTTGCAAATTCAATACCTAAGACTCTTAAAAGCGAACAAGATTTAAAATAGCTTAAATATAAAAGACACTTATATATATATATATATATATATATATATATATATATATATATATATATATATATATATATATATGGGAAAGATCAAATAAAAAGTATATTTGCCTAAGAAGGCTAAGAAGGATTTTTAAAATCTCCAAAACCGACCCAAAGGAACTCCGATTGATCTCATTTCGATGGCATTGGAACCGTCTTATCTTATCGATCCCTACAATATTAGCTTTTAAGTTTTTGTTTTAACAATTAGATTTAGATTTTAAGGTTTAGGGCTTGATTTTTAGCTTTTAAGTTTTATCTTTATGTTAAATATTTGTTTTTAAAGTTTTGGTTTTAGTATTAAGGTTTATTGTTTATGATTAAAGGTTTGTGTTTTAGGGTTCGACAAGCCGGTTCCGATGATGCAAAAATGAATTCAATCGGGGTTTGTTTGAGTCGGTTTTCTAGTTTTTGAAAATCTTTCTTAGCCTTCTTAGGCAAAATAGACTTTTTAGGGGAACCTTACCATATATATATATATATATATATATATATATACATATATGGAAGTGTTCAAATAATAACTCAATCTTAAAGCAATAACCCAGATAACTTTGCCAAGATGAAGCCAAATCTTGGATTTTTTTTAACATGATTGTAACACATTTAGAACACTATGTTATTTTATGAGTTTGTGAAAATTCATCACCGTTTAAGAGATATCATCGTTGTAAGTTTTTGAATTACAACGCTGTAACTGTTTTAGGCCCAAAACTTACAACGATGTAAACTCTCAAACGGTGATGAATTTTCGCAAACTCATAAAAAAACATAGTGTTATAAATGTGTTATAATGATGTTCAAAAAAAATCCAAGATTTGGCTTCATCTTTGTCACACCCCGAGCCGGCAGGGTTGGATCGGATTCCCCGTCGGACGGAAGGTTCCCGGGGCGCGATATCGTGAGTGATAATCGTGATGATCAGATTGTTTACATTGCACATGATACAAATGAGAAATGCTAAATAGAATAGAATTACAAAGTTAAATTACATCAGTATCATTTATAATTTAACAATGTAAATCTATCATCAACATCATAAATTTTCTATCTTGTATCTACACAGGATATACAAAATATATTGTATAATGATGTTCCCAAAAGTATGCAGGTCCAAAAATACTAAGTCTTCTATCTGAAGTCCTAGTCCAGAAGCAATAACTTCTTAATTGACATGTTCGTCACCTGAGAAGTCATGCAAAAAGATCAAGTCAACACATGGTTGGTGAGTTCATATAGTTTAGTATTTGAAAAGTAGTTTTGTAACCCTTTTTCGGTAAAAACCTAACCTCATTAACTTCACCTGTAATATCCAGTTCGGTATGCTTATATATAGAGCATACGAAAGGGTCGAGCCTACAACCCGCCCAGACGCCATCCCACCACATACTAAACCACATATGACATTGTTGTTAATGATAATTAGGCACTTTTACCTATCCTTCATTTACATCACACCATAGTTCTTTCTATACATAACACGTTTGTTAAACTCCCAGGTAACAACCTTAATCTCATTAACACCACCTACAATATCCGATTCGGTATGCTTATATATAGGGCATATGTAGGGTCGAACTTACCGCCCGCCCAACCAACATCCCACCACATACTAAATCACATATGGCAGTGCTGTTAATGATAATTAAGCATTTAACCCCCATCAATAACTCACTTATTTCTTCAGTTCTTTGTTCCTGTAAACACAAAAGCTTGGGATCTCTATGGATTCCTTATGTTCATCATACAATCATGATCAACACATCATTTGTAGAAACAGTTCAATAAATGCTTAGTTAAATAAATAAACATTTAATAAAATCTAAGACCTAATGATTGGGCCTTGGTCAACTCGATTAGACTAGTCTAGCAATCAGGTACTTAGTAGTAAAGGAGATCTGTAAACCTCATCAAACATGTGACCTATAATCAATCAGTCTAGCTAGGAAATCTTTTGATATATAGGCTTTTATAGTTCTTTAGACCGTCCATAGTTTCGTATAGTTCTTTAGTTCTTCGACACATGTTATCTTTGAGCATTTCCCAGATGTTCCTCAAAACAGTTAGGGAATACTGTAAATATCATCAAACATGCGTCTCATATTCGATCAGTCTAGCTAGGACATCTTTCAAACCTGAGAATGGCACATGCTATCTTTGATATTTTCCAGTCAGACCCTTGAAATAGTTCTTTGTACTTAGTTCTTTGAAATAGATCGTTAGTTCTTTGACAACAAACCCTTGAAATAGTTCTTTGAAACAAATCGTTAGTTCTTTGAAATAGACCTTTGAAAATAGTTCTTTGATTTAGATCTTTAGTTCTTTGAAAATAGTTCTTTGAAAGTAGTTCTTTGATTTGAAACGATTATCTATTCATAATGAATAAACAACTTACTTTGAATTCCTGTATATTGTATACCTAAACAGAATCTAGGATAACAATTATACATATGAACATATGTTAAGTAAAAGCATTTAAGTAAATAAAATCTTACGAAAATAATTTACGCATGCTTCTCAGCCCCGTGTTTGAAAACAAAAATGTCTAGAAAAGGGGCAATGAACTCACCTGTGTTGCTATCACACCCCCACCTCTCGTCACCTCGTGTATGATGTCACTGAACCGGTTGCGGAAGCATAGTGGTGATGTCTCAGAGGTGAGGGGTGACTTACTTGATCCGATATCACAAGCACACATATTAACTTAAAGTAAATACATTATAAGGTTCGTCATTAACATCCATATTACAGTCTACAACTAAATCTATTTAATTACAACTAATTTATTCAAGTGTAATTATCCTAAAAGTGCATCCTCACCGGCTTTTACTGTTTACCTGCAAAAAGGTTTGAGTTTGAAACGTCAGCACAAAGCTGGTGAGTTCGACAGTTCAATTTAAAACCATATGATATGATAAGCATGTTCTCAAAAGTTCAGTTCCGGATAACCATGGGACCCGTATCTAGTTCCTTTCGGACGTCTAGTTCTGTTCTCAAGATATTACCCGTCGGTACATATCTTAGTGCCTCATTGTCTTAATGTCTATCAAACCATTAAGAAGTTCAGGAAATAGATAACAAACATTCACACAAGGGGAGATGCAATCCTCCCAGCAAATGGGGTGTCAACCAATAGTACTATCAATGTTTTCTATTCGGCCACACATGGGTTCACTAGATACAGTTCAAGAATGAGGACTTTTAGTTCCATGATAGAGTTCAGTTCTACAGGCAAAATCCCATGAAATCCCACAAAAATCACATGAAATCACACAGATATCATTGATGCATATCATATGTTCAGACAACAGTTTACAGAGTTACCTCGATGTTTATAAACTATTAAAAAGAAAAGGGGTTGTACGAAACTCACCTGATGATATATAGGTAGCAAAATATCTCGAAGCTGATGACAAAGAGATGATTCTGAATTTATTTATATTTTATGAATTATTTATGTTCTAGTTTACTGATTAGATCTTTCTGAACGTTCAATGTCAAAGACATTGCTTAGTAAGTCATCAAACCGTTATTAAATGTTTAATTGCTTACATTAGTATTATATCATACAATGTATGATAATGTAGGAACCTACATTACATTAGATTCCTAATACAAGGTTGATGACACTTTTGATTAATCAGAATAATCTCGGATTAATCAAATAGTTAATGTTGTTGATTATGATACTGTAACAGTTTCTAGATAATTCAATGGCTTAGGAATGATCAATCCTTGTTATTGATTACCCAAATATCATGAAATATCACAATGTAACATCAGAATAGGTGTAATAACCAGGTTTAACATACTAATCTGACTGTTATCATAAACATCAGATAATCGTTCCAATGAGTATGTTAATGATCGTGATTAGTTTGAAACACTTGGATTTAACTTTGAATTTCAAGGATTAACCCAACTAATCACCTACATTGTTATAATCAAATGGTTTAAACCATTATAATCATGGGTATGGTTTCATGCAAACCGGGCATTACAACGGATCAAAACAAGGATTTAACCGTTAAAACTTCGTGTTCTTTGTTTATAATCAATCCTAGCCATCATCTAGGCAATAATCAACAATCCTAACTATGTCATTACGTTTAAAATCAAGATCTAATCAATCAAAATCAAACCAGAAGGTTTAAACGGATCATTACCTAATCTGACGGATATCGGCGGCTAAGACAACGATCAGGACTTGTATAGATGATCGTTGAGATGATCCACACGATCTGATGACTTGAAAAGGGTGATTTGAGGGTAATTTGATCAAATTTTCGTCTGGTGGGTCGAGTTTGTGCGTCTATGTTCGAGTTGTTAAGAAATTCATATTCTGCATTAAAATCTGATAAAAGGATCAGATTTCTCCACCGCCACACCCGTCGCGTACCGCGGCGGGAAGCCCAAAAAGGCTTCGCGTACCGCGAAGATTTCCGGAGGAATCTTAGATATTTTACATGCATCGCGTACCGCGGAGGACTCTCAAGCCCACCTCCGCGTACCGCGACGAGCCCATTCGATCAACACTTAGAAATTTTTCTTCGTTTTTCGATTTCGGGCAATCCAGGACTCCGTTTCACACACGGTTTTCGCCCACGTTCATCATTTCTCGCCTACTATCAATCTGTAACAATTACAAGTATTAGAATGACTTGGATTTCTAAAACGATCAAATGTGCCCACGTCATTGATGACGTAATTCTCGTATGCAACTGTCACAGTCTCCTCCTGTTAGAGAAATTTCGTCCCGAAATTTAGTGAAGACTTACATTATGACAATCGTTTATGAGAATAGATGTGGGTACTTTGCTTTTATCCGATCTTCACGTTCCCACGTATATTCAGGTCCACGTTGCGAGTTCCATTGCACTTTAACAATTGGTATGCGACTACGTTTCAGTACTTTCATTTCTCGATCCATTACCTCTACTGGTTCTTCACTGAACTGAAGTTTTTCATCAATATGAATCTCTTCTAGAGGTACGATCAATGATTCATCAGTTAGACACTTCTTCAGATTGGATACATGAATAACATCGTGAATGTTACTAAGTTCAGGAGTTAACTCAAGTCTGTAGGCCACAGATCCAATTCGCTCAAGAATTTTGAATGGCCCTACAAATCTTGGTGAAAGTTTACCTCTTTTTCCAAATCTGAAAATGCCTTTCCAAGGTGACACTTTCAACATTACCCGATCACCTACTTGGAATTCGAGTGGTCTACGGCGATTATCAGCATAACTCTTTTGACGATCGCGAGCAGCTTTGATTCGTTCTTGAATGAGTGCGATCTTATCAGTTGTTTCCTGAATGAATTCTGGGCCTATGATTTGATTCTCACCTACCTCTGACCAACAGATAGGTGATCTGCACTTGCGTCCATAAAGTGCTTCAAATGGAGCGCATTGAATACTAGTATGGTAGCTGTTATTATATGATAATTCAACAAGTGGAAGATGAATATCCCAGCTACCTCCAAAATCAATCACACAGCTTCTGAGCATGTCTTCAAGAGTTTGATTCGTTCGTTCAGTCTGTCCGTCGGTTTGTGGATGATAAGCTGTGCTCATATTGATTTGTGTGCCCAGAGCTTTCTGAAGAGTTTGCCAAAATCGTGACATAAATCGACTATCTCTGTCAGAGATGATATAGATCGGTACTCCGTGTCGAGATACAATCTCATTAACATAGAGTTTAGAGAGTCATGATTACGTGAGGTTCTGGGTAATTTAGTGATGAAATCCATAGAGATCTGATCCCATTTCCACATGGGAATCTCAGGTTGTTGTAATAACCCAGAAGGTCGTTGATGTTTAGCCTTAACTTTGAGACATGTTAAACATCGATCCACGTATTCAGCTATTTTTTTCTTCATTCCAGGCCACCAGTAAAAATCCTTAAGATCTTTATACATTTTATCAGCACCTGGATGAATAGAATACCTGGATTTGTGCGCCTCATCCAAGATAATTGTTCTAGAGTTACCGCAAAAAGGAATCCACATTCGGTTTTTGAAATATAACAGTCCATCATTTTTGGTATCGAGTTTCTTGTCTAATCCTCTCAGTCCCTCAGCAGAATAGTTTGTTGCTTGTAAAGCTTGTTGCTGAGCTTCTTTGATCTGAGGAATCAGACTGGTTTGAATAGTCATACCTAATGCTTTCACACGTAAAGGTTTGACTCGTTCCTTGCGACTTAAGGCATCGGCTACGACATTCGCTTTACCTGGATGATAACGAATTTCACAGTCATAGTCGTTTAGTAGTTCGACCCATCGCCTCTGTCGCATGTTCAACATTTTCTGATCTAGAATGTGTTGGAGGCTTTTGCGATCAGTGTATATAATACATTTAGTTCTGTATAAATGATGTCTCCAAATTTTGAGTGCAAACACCACTGCACCAAGTTCTAGATCATGTGTGGTATAGTTCTTCTCGTGTACTTTCAGTTGTCGAGAAGCGTAAGCAATTACCCTATCCTTCTGCATTAAAACACACCCAAGACCTTAACGAGAAGCATCACAGTATACTGTGAAATTATCAGTACCTTCCGATAATACCAAGATAGGTGCGTTGCAGAGTTTGTGTTTCAATAGTTGAAACGCCTCCTCCTGTTGAGAATCCCATATAAACGGTTGATTCTTTTGGGTCATTGTGGTCAGTGGCAAGGCTATCTTTGAAAAGTTCTTGATAAACCGGCGATAATAACTTGCCAACCCCAAAAATTGATGTATTTCAGTCGGGATTCGTGGGGTCTCCCACTGTTTCACCGCTTGAATCTTACTGGGATCCACTTGAATACCGTTTTGATTCACTACATGACCAAGAAATTGAACTTCTCGTAACCAGAACTCACACTTGGAGAACTTGGCATATAATTTTTCATGTGCCAAAAGTTCTAGAATTAATTTCAAGTGTTGAGCATGTTCTTGTTGGTTCTGAGAATAAATGAGAATATCATCAATAAACACAATCACAAATTTATCCAGATAAGGTCTACATACCCGATTCATCAGATCCATGAAAACTGCTGGTGCATTTGTTAAACCAAACGGCATTACTAGAAATTCGTAATGTTCGTATCGGGTTCGGAAAGCAGTTTTTGGAACATCATCATCATGTATACGCAACTGATGGTATCCGGATCTTAAATCGATTTTTGAGAAGTAAGTAGCACCTTGTAGTTGATCAAACAGATCATCGATACGAGGTAGTGGATAACGGTTTTTGATTGTCAGTTTATTAAGTTCCCGATAGTCAATGCACATTCTGAATGAACCATCCTTCTTTTTCACAAAAAGAATTGGTGCTCCCCAGGGTGAGAAACTAGATCTGATAAAACCTTTGTCTAATAGTTCTTGTAATTGACCTGACAGTTCTTGCATTTCGGATGGTGCAAGCCGATACGGGGCTTTAGCAACAGGTGCTGCACCTGGAATTAAGTCAATCCGAAATTCAACTTGTCTTACTGGGGGTAATCCTGAGATGTCCTCAGGAAATATTTCAGGAAAATCTTTGACTACTGGGATGTCTGTGATTCGTTTAAGTGAAGAATTGTGCTCAGTCACGTGTGCCAGAAAAGCATAACAGCCTTTCCTTAAGAATTTCTGAGCTCGCATACAAGATATAATACCAAGTTTTCTACCTGCTCGTTCTCCTTGAACTATCAGTGTATTACCGTTAGGTAATGGAATACGGATCATCTTGTTTTGACACACAATTTCCGCTTGGTTATCAGAAAGCCAGTCCATACCGACTACAACATCAAAGCTCCCAAGCTCAATAGGAAGTAAATTGATATTGAAAAGATGATCATTCAAATTCAAGGAACATTCTTGAATAACACTGTTAGTTTTGATTAACTTGCCATTAGCAAGTTCAATAACATAAGGAGTTTCTAGGTCTACCGTAGGCAATGAAATTAATGATGCAAATTCAGAAGAGATAAAGCTCTTATCTGGTCCTGTGTTAAACAGAACTGATGGATATAAAATATTAAGAAGAAACGTACCAGTGACAATGTTCGCATCATGTCTTGCTTCAGTAGCACCAATCTGAAAAGCTCTCCCCCTAGCTTCATTTCCCGGATTGGTGTTATTGCTTGGACAGTTTCGCATGAGATGGTCAGGGCTTCCACATTTGTAGCATGACCGATTGGTTTGAGTGGTTTGTCGTGTTGCTTGGTTTGGTGTTTGAGCAGGAAAGTTGCAATATTTAGCATAATGTCCAACTTGGTTACAGTTCAGACAAACAGGACATGGTCCCGTGCGATGGAGTGGACACTTATTGCATTTGGGCGTCTGCCCAGTATAAGCTTTCCTCTCAGGAATAGCAGCACCATAGTTTTTCACAGTTGGCTTGCTCTGGGTGATTTCAGCCAGAGCCTTAGCCTTGGTTTTGCCAAACCACTTTCGTTTGGTACCTTTCGACACATTCGAGGTACCGACATCACTACAGCCGTGAGCCGTCTGAGGTTTCAAAGATAGAGTACCACTCCTTACCGCCTCATTGGTAAGCTTAGTGGTCAAAAGAATCGTATGTTTCTGAGTTGTAGGTTCAGCAGCAGTCCATTCCCCGAATCTGGGGAATCAAACCCTTAATGTACTTCTCGATTAGAGCTGCTTCCGTAGGAAACATATCGGGAAGTAAACAAGTAAGTTCGTGAAACCGATCGGTGTAAGCCAGACAATCAGCACCGATCATAGAATGATTCCAGAATTCCTCCTGGAGTTTTTGAATTTCAGTGATTGGGCAGTACTCTGATCTAATCAGAGTTTTGAAATCATTCCAGCCCATTGAGTCAACTGTAGCTGAACCCAAAGTCTTGGCCTGGGTATTCCACCAGGTCAAAGCCGAGTCTTTCAAAGAACAGGCAGCATAAGACACCTTATGCTCCTCCAAACACTGACTGATTTTGAGTTTGGTTTCCATCTCCTCGATCCACCTTAAAAGACCAGACGCTCCTTCCTTGCCCGTAAAAGTAGGAGGGTTGCAAGAAGCAAAGTACTTATACGTACACCCTTGCTGTGGTGGATCAGGAACAGTTGTTTTTGTGTTTGTTGCACCGGTGGTAGTATGAGTTTCGACGTGACCACCAGTAGCATTATGTTCAGCATGATCATGTTCCCCACCAGAACCTGCGGTAATATGTGGTTGGTGTTGTGTCAGAACACCACAAGCAGATAATTGTTCACGCACAATTCGTGCTATCATAGCCTCATTTGTTTCAGATCCGCTTGTACCAGCAGGTGGCACAGTGCTTGCTCCAGGGTTCACTGGCGGAGCAGTATTTGTTTCCAAGTTCCCAGGTGGAACTACGTTCACTTCCGGATTAACATGCGGATCCGGATTCGATTCAACATTCACAGGTGGGATTTGATTTTGTTCAGGGTTTGTAATGTTCTGAGCAGCTTTCTTAGCTGGTCGACCTCTTTTAGGAGCCATTAATCTGCTAACAAGCAGACAATTTCAGGTCAGTTTAAGAACATTAAAAATATAACCCGTTCCATCACATAATTTCAATCATATTCAGTCACACTGAAAATTTCATATTGAAATGTGATTATAAAGAATACAGTATCACTACATGAATTTAGTCCAGACATGTTCACTTTACACACAGATCACACAAATATTCGTAGTTATACTTAGTCCTGTTATTTCAAAAACATGTTAGAGTCTTACCCAGCTCATTGCATTGCAACACATGTTTTTAGAAATATGTTCATACAGGACTAGGATACGTTCTCGCACAAGTTCTCTGATATGTTCTTAGCTCATACACTAAGTTTTCATACAAATAATAGATATGTTCCCGTTAAGATATGTTTTTGTACAGTATGGCTCTCGTACTGTACTTTAGTTAAAGACATGTTCACAATTAGATATGTTCTCAGTTGAGACATGTTTTCGTACAGTATGGCTCTCGTACTGTACTTTAATAACATATATGTTCGCATACAGTATTGCTCCCGTACTGTATTTCAGCGAAATATATGTTTTTAGTTCAATATATTCGCATACAGTATTGTTCCCGTACTGTATTTCAGCGAAATATATAATTTTAGTCCAATATATTCGCATACAGTATTGTTCCCGTACTGTATTTCAGCGAAATATATATTTTTAGTTCAATATATTCACATACAGTATTGTTCCCGTACTGTATTTCAGCGAAATATATATTTTTAGTCCAATATATTCGCATACAGTATTGTTCCCGTACTGTATTTCAGCGAAATATATATTTTTAGTTCAATATATTCGCATACAGTATTGTTCCCGTACTGTATTTCAGCGAAATATATATTTTAGTTTGACATGTTCTCATCTTTATATGTTCATATACAGTTATGTTCTCACATAGAAGAATTAATTATAGTTCACACATCACAAACATAGTTCACTATACAGACAGATATACAAAAACACCCACGTTATTATACTATCATAGTTTTATACATCATAACGTTTTAATACAAGAATTATCAGGAACGATACATCAACACTAACTACCGGGGATCCATTTCCACAATCAAAACTTCCCATCCACATCACACACTAACAACCTATTCGTCTGTACATAAGATATCCCAAAAAGAACTACATGAACATACTTATCGTAAAAAGTACGATAAGCAGGAAAACACCATGGCTACTGCTGCCATGATCACGCCCAAAACTATCATCTTAGTCTCGAAACTGGCCATCCCAAGCCAAATTAGAAACTCTCTCACCCTCACCACTCCAGCCCTCAACAACTCAACCTGCTGCTAAAAGGTAGCAATAATCCTCCGCACCCACGTCCTATGCAACCGCTCCTCCACCGAGGTCCTCCACGCCTGTGTATCTACCTCTAATGTGTTCACTCGATCTATAAGGGTCAAGTGAGAAGTCAAAATCTCTAAAACAGTGCTACGGGTATCGTCTATCATAGCACTCTGCTGCTGTATATCCTGACGCATCCCTTGCTGATACTGAGTGACCTGCTGTAGCTGAGCTCTCCACTCAGCTTGGTTGGAGGATTCTCCCAGCTCATGTATGGTCTGTGGCTCATCTCGGGGAGCCATCTGACGTCTAATGGGTAGTCCCGTGGTTTTGCGGGCTTGTCCCCGCATCCTTCGTAATCCGTCCCACGAGGGGACTCTCCGTGGAGAGGAGTCCTGTCACCTCTCAGCTGAAGTAGGAACTAAGGGTGAATGAGGGGGACTGGGTATAATGGGGGCTGCTGATGGTAGTACTGGTGATGGTGGTGGTGGTGGAGTAACAGGTCTAGGGGATGATGGTGTACGTGGTCCGACAGGGGTCGCCTGAGAGGCTGCCGATGATGCCTCACTAGGATCTGAGTCTGATCCTGCGCTAGAGCTAGGGGTGTCATCCAACCTCAAATAAGGAAACCTCTGGTAAATATACTGCTCGGCTGGATCAGCCATCGCTGTACAATCAAAATCTCTAATCAGTATCATGAAGTAAATATTAAATAACAATATTTAACATAAACATGAACATGATATGATGCTTCTTCCTATCTCAAAACAACCATTCGTCCTTATAGTTATTAAGGTTATGCTTAAATTAAAGTAAACTAGAATGCACACGTGTTGCAAATTTCAGTTATGTTGGCCACTCATAACTGGAATTTTTACCACCTGATTATCCTGGCTTAAATAAAAACAAGTTTTGTTCAATATTAATGTTCGGTGCTCTCTGTGTCACTATACGAGCCTATGGTTATAGTCTAGGTTTCTAAGAAAACCTATATTCTATAACCTGTGGCTCTGATACCACCCTGTCACACCCCCACCTCTCGTCACCTCGTGTATGATGTCACTGAACCGGTTGCGGAAGCATAGTGGTGATGTCTCAGAGGTGAGGGGTGACTTACTTGATCCGATATCACAAGCACACAGATTAACTTAAAGTAAATACATTATAAGGTTCGTCATTAACATCCATATTACAGTCTACAACTAAATCTATTTAATTACAACTAATTTATTCAAGTGCAATTATCCTAAAAGTGCATCCTCACCGGCTCTTACTGTTTACCTGCAAAAAGGTTTGAGTTTGAAACGTCAGCACAAAGCTGGTGAGTTCGACAGTTCAATTTAAAACAATATGATATGATAAGCATGTTCTCAAAAGTTCAGTTCCGGATAACCATGGGACCCGTATCTAGTTCCTTTCGGACGTCTAGTTCTGTTCTCAAGATATTACCCGTCGGTACATATCTTAGTGCCTCATTGTCTTAATGTCTATCAAACCATTAAGAAGTTCAGGAAATAGATAACAAACATTCACACAAGGGGAGATGCAATCCTCCCAGCAAATGGGGTGTCAACCAATAGTACTATCAATGTTTTCTGTTCGGCCACACATGGGTTCACTAGATACAGTTCAAGAATGAGGACTTTTAGTTCCATGATAGAGTTCAGTTCTACAGGAAAAATCCCATGAAATCCCACAAAAATCACATGAAATCACACAGATATCATTGATGCATATCATATGTTCAGACAACAGTTTACAGAGTTACCCCGATGTTTATAAAGTATTAAAAAGAAAAGGGGTTGTACGAAACTCACCTGATGATATATAGGTAGCAAAATATCTCGAAGCTGATGACAAAGAGATGATTCTGCATTTATTTATATTTTATGAATTATTTATGTTCTAGTTTACTGATTAGATCTTTCTGAACGTTCAATTTCAAAGACATTGCTTAGTAAGTCATCAAACCGTTATTAAATGTTTAATTGCTTACATTAGTATTGTATCATACAATGTATGATAATGTAGGAACCTACATTACATTAGATTCCTAATACAAGGTTGATGACACTTTTGATTAATCAGAATAATCTCGGATTAATCAAATAGTTAATGTTGTTGATTATGATACTGTAACAGTTTCTAGATAATTCAATGGCTTAGGAATGATCAATTCTTGTTATTGATTACCCAAATATCATGAAATATCACAATGTAGCATCAGAATAGGTGTAATAACCAGGTTTAACATACTAATCTGACTGTTATCATAAACATCAGATAATCATTCCAATGAGTATGTTAATGATCATGATTAGTTTGAAACACTTGGATTTAGCTTTGCATTTCAAGGATTAACCCAACTAATCACCTACATTGTTATTGTTGGATCAGATGTTCTCATTTGATCAATATTAGGTTATAGCAGCGGAATTCAAAGATGAATTAGCTCAAAATTAGCAAGAACAAAGTTAATCTAATAGAACAGTAAAGCACAAGTTATTATAGAAAGAGAATTCTGCAAAAGTAATAATTCATTCAATTTGCACTAACTTCGTTACAGATACAATATGTCAACTGCCCTTATATAGAAGCAGTGACGTCTGATGATGTCACATGATGTTGACACCTAACAGACAAAAGATAACTACTGAAATAACTAAACTACTGAGAATGTTTACAACATCTGAAAACATCCTCTTACAACTACTGAAGAAATAAAACTACTGAAATAAAACTACAACTACTGAAGGCTAACTACAACATCTGAAAATTAACACTTCAGCTGTTGTAAACAACATCTGAAGACTTGTTCTTCAGAGCTTGTAACTCTTCAGATCTTCTCTTCAACAGTCGTTTGTCTTCAGCTGTTGTGTGCCTCTTCAGTTGTTGTGTGCATGTGGGACTTAGAGGATTTTCTGATCAGGCTCATTGGTTCTTTTGGTCCAACAAACTCCCCCTGAACCAATGCAGCCAAAACCTCTAATTATTTGTTGTCCCACTTATTGTTGATTTTGCAGGCAGAAAGATGTGTCTTTTTCCTTAGAGATCAGCTTCTAAGATGACCAATTAAGTGTAGGCCTGGATGACAGCAGCTTCAGAAGATCTAACAGTTGAAGGATGAGAGAGAACTCCAATTGGGGAATGGACTAAGAGTTGTTGCCTCTCTCATTGAAGCTACTGCCCATGCACGAGTCTAAAAGATTCTCTGACATAGGCTTCCAGAAGGACTACTTGATCTTCAATGGTTAGTAGCTCTGGCTCACCTTCAAAGAAGAACTCAGGTCCATAGTATTCAGAAAGGTACCTGCTTGTAGACCCATTGTGCAGTTCAATCCTTGTGATTTCTCTGTATACAAATTCATCTGGATGTTTTCCTTCCAGGAACAATTGTAGCTCATTCTTCTTTAACCCTTCCATTCTATTGTATACCAGCCCCTTCTTGATCATTTTTTTTCCAATAGCTTGGAAACTGGCAGTTTAGCATTGTGAACCTTCTTAAAATCTTCAATGATTTCCCAAGGGTCCATCACAAACCCAGCCATAATGTCAGCACTTATCACCTTTTTGATTCTTCCTCTGTAGGCTTGGGGAATGTTTCTTTTGTGTATCCTGTGCTGTACCCTTGGGTCAGGCCATACCCGGATTACTTCTTTCCTATACTGGAAGGTATGCCTTAGTGCAAATAACCTTTGTGCTTCCTTCCTCATAGCTGTTAGCGAGGAAGTCTGAGGGTAGTCTTTGTCTACCAATCTCAGAATTTTGTCATCATATAGTCTCTGACTTTCCTCTTCTTCTATCTTCACTTTTACAGCTTGCATCTGAGATTCAGGAGTCATTACAGGAACAATGGAAGACTCAGGCTTTTTCAGTTTTAGAACAGTTGACAGTGGTTGCCTATCTTCATCATCTTCCTCCTGAATCATCAGCTTTCTCCTCTTCTTGAGAGGTGCATCAATTGTTTTGACATGTTTTGATTTTGGGATGGAAGTGGCTGATTTTGGAGCAGGTTTATGAAAATTAAGCATGCTGGAAGTGAGTTCCTGTTGAGATTTTTTAAGCAGCTCCTTCTTTTTCTTCAGGCCCACCACATCCATTGCTTCAACTATCAGTTCTTTGTTAGGAGTCTCAGAGCTGCGGATCTTTGTTGTAACTTTGATCCCAAGCCCTGATCTCAGAAACTGATCTCCCTAAGAATTTGGCTACAAACCTAGCCATGACATGAAGTCTCTCACTTTCTTCCTTGTCATATTGCTTCCAAATATTGTCTATGTGATTTATTTCCAATTCCCTGATCTTCTTATTCAGATCTTCAGGTTCAGCATCCTCCTTGAAAAGTTGGCTTATGATTTCATCCATGGCTTGAAAATGGACTTGATCAACCTGTTGTACTAGCTTCTGAAGCTCAGACATTTCAGGCTCTATCACATCAGCAGCCTTTTCAACTATACTCTTTTCAGCTTTTTCACTTGCAATCTCTTTCTCTACAACTTTTTCAACCACATCAGCCTTGGAAGATTTCTTCTGCCTTTTGTAGGTAAATTTCAGAGGAGAGACAGGCTTTTCAAAGTCTATAGCTTCAACTTGTATACCCACTTCCTGTACATCACCAGAATCTTTCCTTTTTGTCTCTATGACAGAACTAGACTCCCCCTTTTTGGCTGCAGTTGGTGTAGGAGGTTTAAGGCTAGAAAGAATTGTTTGAACTGCACCATCTATCATTGTTTGGATTTGTGTTTGTGAGGGAAGTAGCTTGTCAAGAGATTGGGAAATAAGGGTTTGGAGGATGGGAGTGATGAGAGGAAGAGCAGCAATGAAAGCAGCAACAAATGCTTCTGGGGGGGTTTGAGCCCAGAGGATTTGTGCCTGAAGCAGAGGCAGGTGGCTGTTGTTGTTTTTGTGTGGAGGATGAAGTGTTTTGGGGACCTCCAGAAGTTGAAGGTGCCATCTGTGGGTTAGAAAGGGCAGATGGACTTTTATCCTTGGACATTTTGGTGAGCAGCTCATTGAGTCTGCAGACCTCAGCCTCAAGGAATTTGTTTTGATGTAGAACATCAGCTAGGGTCCGTTGGTCATCATTAGCCTTGGCTAAATCATCTGACCTCCTGATAGTATCAGGATGTACCTGAGTTGAGTGTGGCTCAACATGTTCAGGTGCCCCTTTGTCTTGGTACTGGGGACTTCCAACCTCAGGGATAAACCCTTCATCAGTTGTTGCCTCTGGCAGGGTCTTAGATATGGTACTACTATCAATCACTCCAAATGATGGAGGTGATGAAGTAGCAGCCCTGTCAGATGTCAGAATCTCTCTGTCCACACTAGGAGATCTGATATGGTAGTCAGAATCCTGTGGGTTATCAGAAACACTTTGATCCTCCCCCTCAATGTTGGAGCTAATCCCAGTGGTAATAGGTGTCTGGGTAGGGATAGGAGTGTTTAGCTGATCCAGGATTTGTTCAATTACAAAAGTTGGGCTTTGTTGGGTGGTTTCAGTAGGAATAGGCTGTGAAGCAGAGTGCACCCGGGGAGATTGGTGCTGTTCAATAGAAGCCTTTTCAAAGGAAAGAGGCTCTAGAAGTGTGTCTACCCCTTCCATGGTTGCACCAAGTTCCTGTTGAGAGGAAGCCTGGGCGGTTTCAGCTGGTGGAGTCTGATGGACCACTGGCTGACTACTTCCAGTGACCATGTCATGCCTTGGTGAGGCATGGGCAGACTCAGGGGACTCATTTCCCTGAGCAGCCTTTTTGGGCTTTTTGGAATGTGGTTTGGTGGGGACTTTGGATTTTGATTTGGAAGTGGAGACTGTGGGTTCCCTATGCTTGGGTTTTAGCTTTCGGGCAGCCTCTTTGAGATTGAGGTTAGTGTTGTGTCGGGAATATACCTCCAGTAGAACTGCTGGAGCAGAGATCCCCTGACCAACAAGGCCATTGTGCTTTAACTGTTTTTCTATGATGGCCATGATAAAACGTGGGTAAAGAAGCCATCTAGAAGAAACAGGTTTAGCAGCATGTTCAGTTAATTCTGAAAATAAAATTTGCGAAAAATTTAGTTTTTGTGATTCTAGGATAGAGAATAATACCTGCTGCCACCTTGATGACATCTGGTCCCATGAGGATGATTTTGGAGCCAAACAGATGTTGATCATGTGAAAGATAAGACGCTCAGGATCATTGAAATGCTTCTTGTATAGAGTTGAGTCACTCAAGTCACCCTGGTATTCGTGACTTGTGAAACAGAGGTCAGTTAGGTTCTTTGGAAATTGAGTGACTAAGTTTGGATCATCAAGTTGAAGAACCTCCCTCAGTTCGGCTGGACTGATGTGCACATTGTGTCCATTTACTGTTGAGCGAAGGGAGATAACACCAGTGCCGACGTTAATGAGCTCGACATTCATCCAGAATTGATGAATAGATTCAACATGAATTGTTGGATTGAGAAGAAACGCGGTTTGAAATTGAGATGCATTCATGAGATCAACAGCTTCATCAAACTTGGACCAGAAGGATGATTTGGTGAGATATGCGACTGAGTTATGACGAGGTTTAAGGTTCATTGTCGCCTTGGAAGCAGAGACTTGAGAGGGAAGATAGGTTTTTGAAAAAGATTGAAAGTTCTGATGAAGTGGTAATGAAACAACTGAAGAGGGTTTGGATTAAATAGATATTGGAAGTTGTTCTTCAGATGTTATAAAGAGAAAACAGCAGTGGTTGAAACAGCTGAAGAGTAAAGTTACTCATCAGGTGTTGTTGACAATTTTTGTTCATCAGCTGTTTTCATCAATTGCGCATCAGACGTTGTGAATCATCAGATTTTCTCATCAGATTTTGTGAAAAATTTGTCATCAGAACTTGTGAACAAAAGTTGTTCATCAGACTTTGTGAAATATGTTTGACCTTCAGTACTTTGTCAACCAAAACCCATCAGTACTTTTAACTGATAATATTGGTAAAGATCAGATGTAGGATCAGTACTTAACTGATAATATGCTCTGATACCAATTGTAGGATCAGATGTTTCCTTGAATCAGTACTTCTGATACTTATCAGTACTTACTGAAAATATCAGGAGTTGCAAGGTGATAGAAAATAAATATTTTTGTATTTTTGAAAATTTTATCTGGTGGATGGAATTTTATTAGTGTGAAAACCAATTTATTCAAGTTGCAGCATACCAAGCCTTAGAACTAAATTTTGAAAAGTTGAAGGGTCTAAAGGTTTAGTAAAAATATCTGCAAGTTCATCAGCACTAGGAACAAACTTTGGATCAATCAGACCCTTTTCAAAACAATCCCTTATAAAATGATGTCTGATTTCAATGTGTTTGGTCCTAGAGTGCTGAACTGGATTCTTGACAATACAAAGAGCTGAGGCACTATCCATTAACAATGGTGTCTTAGACTCTTTGATGCCATAATCCAAAAGTTGAGTCTGAAGCCAGAGAATTTGTGAAGTACAGCTTGCAGCAGCAATGTACTCGGCTTCAGCTGTGGAGGTAGCCACAGATGTTTGTTTCTTACTCTGCCAAGAAACCAAACAGTTTCCTAGAAACTGACAGCCACCAGAGTTTGATTTTCTGGTAAGTTTGCATCCTGCATAGTCACTATCAGAGAAAGCAACAAGCTTGCAGGAATGCCCAGTGGAATACCAAATTCCCAGTGATTGAGTGCCCTGCAAGTATCTGAAAATTCTTTTAACAACAATCAAATGAGATTCTTTAGGTGCAGCCTGAAATCTAGCACAAACACATGTAGCAAACATAATGTCTGGCCTAGATGCTGTGAGATACATCAAGGAACCAATCATACATCTATAAAGTGTTTCATCAACTGATTTACCTTTCAAATCTGCATCAAGTTGTGTGGTGCTGCTCATGGGGTTAGAACATTGTTTACAGTTTTGCAAATCAAATTTCTTTAACAGCTCTTTTGTGTATTTGGATTGATGAATGAAAATTCCATCAGGATTTTGTTTGATTTGAAGACCCAAGAAAAATTGTAATTCCCCCATGGCACTCATTTCAAAATTCTTGGTCATTAACTCAGTAAAATCAGCACACAACTTTGGATCAGATGAAGCAAAAATTATGTCATCAACATAAATTTGAACAAGGAGCTTATGCTGTCCTACTTTCTTTATGAACAAAGTTTTATCAATGGAGCCTCTAGTGAAATTATTTTGAAGAAGAAAAGTGGATAGAGTGTCATACCAGGCTCTAGGTGCTTGTTTCAGCCCATAAAGAGCTTTATCAAGCTTATACACCCAATCAGGATGTTTATTGTCCTCAAAGCCTGGTGGTTGGCACACATACACTTCTTCTTTTATTTTACCATATAAGAAAGCACTTTTGACATCCATTTGAAAAACTTTTAATTTGTGTAAGGCAGCATATGCTAAAAACAACCTAATTGCTTCTAATCTGGCTACAGGGGCAAAAGTTTCATCATAATCAATACCTTCTTCCTGAGAGAACCCCTGTACAACCAGTCTGGCCTTGTTCTTAACTATTTGACCATTTTCATCAGTTTTATTCCTAAACACCCATTTAGTGCCTATTGCACACTTACCTTGGGGTAAAGGAACCAACTCCCAGACTTGTTGTTTCTTGAACTGCAACAACTCCAACTGCATAGCCTCCACCCAGCTATTGTCTCTAAGTGCTGTGTGATAGTTCTTTGGCTCTTGTTGACTGACAAATAAAGCATAGAGACAAAAGTTTGACAATTGACTTCTTGTTGAAACACCAGCAGAAATGTCACCCAGAACTTGAGATAATGGATGATCCTTCAGTTCTTGATATGGAATAAGATCAGTGCAAGTGTTTGCTGGAGGTCCAGTTGCTGCAGATGTTGATGAAGAACCCGGGAACAGTGCAGCAGGAATTTCAAATGATGTAGAAGATTCTAGAATTTCATCAGCATTGGTATTGGGAGGAACAACTGGAGCAGGAGGAGCATCAGATTTAGCAGACATTGGCAGATTATCACTAAATCTGAACAGATGAGTACTTTCATCTTCATCATCAAGACTTCCTTGTGTGGTTGCTGAAGACTCAACTGGAGATTGATAGGATTCATGTTGCAAGATGTCTAGATTAAACATCTCAACAGGATTTTGTGGAATAGAATCTTTTGGACATTCATTGAATTTGACATGAAGAGTTTCTTCAACCATCTTTATTCTGCAGTTGAACACTCTGTAAGCCTTGCAAGTTGAAGAATAGCCAACAAAATATCCTGCATTAACTTTGGAGTCAAACTTTTTAAGTTGATCTTTGGTATTGAGGATATAGCAAGGACACCCAAAAGCTCTGAAGAAGGAAATCAAAGGGGTCAAATTATGAAGCAGTTCATAAGGAGTTTTCAACCATCTTTGATTCACCAAAACCCTGTTGTGCACATAACAAGCAGTATTGACAGCTTCTGCCCAGAAAGTCAGCATTGTTCTGGCAGCTTCAATCAAGGTTCTGTTTTTCCTTTCAACTACTCCATTTTGTTCTGGAGTTCTAGGAATGTTGTACTGCCTCTTGATTCCCTTTGACAGATAAAACTCATCCAGAATATGATTTCTGAACTCTGTGCCATTATCACTCCTTACACACTTGATAGGAAGAGAATATTGCTTCTCAGCATACAACACAAAGTTTATAATGGACTTGGCAACCTCATCTTTTGAGTGCAAGAAGAAGGTCCAGACAAACCTTGAGTAATCATCAACAATTACTAAGCAATACTTCTTCTTTGCCATACTCATGACCTTCACTGGCCCAAACAAATCCATGTGCAACATTTGCAAACAACCAGTGGATTTGGGATCACCAATTGGAGGAAAAGAAACTTTGTGTTGCTTCCCTTTCAAGCAAGCAGTGCAATTCTCATCACAACTAAAATCCTTCATTGGAAGACCTCTAACCAACCCATGTTTCACCAGTTGATTCATGTTTTTGAGATTCACATGACCTAATCTTCAGTGCCACAGATTTGATTCCTTGAAAGAAGCCTTAGAGAATAAACAAGGATGACCTTTAACAGAGATTTTCTTTGACAAATCAAAGGCATAAACCTTTCCCACTCTGTTAGCCTTAAGGAGAGTGTACTCATCTAAGACTTTGCCAATCAGAGGCAACACTTCAGAAGACAGTATTCTGCAGTCTTGCTTGGTGAAAAGAGAAATGTGACCCTTATCACACATCTGACTAACACTCAAAAGATTATACTTAAGATTCTCCACATGATTCACATCATCAAACCTTATCTCACCATTTGTCACATAACCTTTCCCTATAATATAACCCTTAGCATCATTTCCAAAAGACACAAATCCCTTCCTTCCTATAAAATAGTCATTAAGAAGAGATCTGCTCCCAGTCATATGCATGGATCCTCCACTGTCAACATACCAGATGCTATTTTGGCATGCTGAAGGACCCTGCATACATCAACACACTCAGTTAGACTTTTGGACCCAAACCATTTTGGTTTTGGGTCTTGTAACATATGAGGAAATAGAATTAGCATTTTCAGTTGAAGCAACACTTGAAGCATTCTTATCAGAAAGTTGAGCCTTAACTTTTGATTTTGGTTTCTTCTTTTGAAATGAAGCAACAGATACCTCTGCTAGATTAACTCGTCCTAGCAGTTGTTGCATCATTAACATCAGTTGATTATGGTTTTGAGTTAAAATTTTGATTTCATCAGACACATCAGGACTTGACTTTTGATTTTTGTGTTTTGTCAACTTAGTTTCTTTAATTGATGAAGAATCTTTCAAGTGTAGTTTCTTTGAATCTGGAACAACCCCTTTATCTTTCTTGGATTTACTTGATTCATTTCCTTGTGAGGTTTTTCCAGATTTTGAAACTACTGATGATTCTGGTACAAACTTGGAACTAAATTCATTTTTCATTTTGAGTGTGTTCTTGTTTTTATGCTTTATTTTATTGAATTTAGAACCTTTTCTGTACCAGCATTCATCAGAGGAATGATTAAACAACCTACAAATTTCACAAGGCACCCTCTTGTGTTTCTCCTTGTGAGTATCGACAAGTACTGAAGACTTAGATACTGAATTTGTCTTCTTCAGTACTTGTTTAACATCAGTCTTTGTAGACATGTTAGCAACAGCTGATGTGTTGATAACCTCTGAAGAGTTATTCTTCAGCACTTGTCTATCAACACGATTTTCATCAGCAGTTGTAACATTACCAGCTTTTTCTATAACTGCTGATGAGACACTCTGGCTTATCAGAAGCCATGCATCTTTCTCTAGTGTCATGCCCATCTGACTCAACCAGTTTTAAATTTAATTCATTTGAAACATTTTCATCAGGATCAATCTCAATTAAAACACTATCCTGACATGTTTCACCCTGAATGACATTTGTACATCCAATAGAGTAAGAATATGTCTCAATATCCACAGTTTCAGACTCAGATTTGCATGCACTTAACTCACTTTCAGAGGATTCTTCAGCATCAGACTTTTCTGAAGATTTGGTGGATTGGAATACAATGTACCCTTCAGACTCACAGTCAAGATTTTTTGGTGTATAATCAGCTGGAGGGGCAGTATGATTGTATCCAATACCAAACTTCACATTTGATGCTGTTTGTTTGTTTAATAACATCTCAAACCCCTTGCAAGACTCAACCCATTTTTCACACTCTATTTGGGTTGCTGCAAGTGTTTGTTTCAGATCATTGTGTTTTACAAGCATGACTTCCACCCTAGCCTTTTCATCAGACAATTTACACTTGAGTTTATAAATTTCAGACTCTTTTTCATTCAAAACTTTCTCAAATTCAGTTTTATTCTTAGTCACAACCTTTTCTAAATCCAACTTCTCATTGATTAATTCAACATTTATTTCTCTAATGGAAGCAAATGCTGAAATACATGATTCTGAACACAACTTAGCTTTTGATTCAGATGATACCTGAGATGTTGAAGAAGTTGGACCTGAGGTGTCAGTTGAATCTATAGCCATCAAAGCAAGATTCCCAAATGGATTGTCTCCACCATGTGGACCGGCTTCAGAGTATAACTGCATATTGAAATCAGATATGTCATCAGGTAAACTACTCCAATCAGCTACTCCAGGGGTGAAGAAGCTCTGATGTTGTTGTTGTTGTTGAGGCTGTTGATTTGTTTGAGATTTGCTGGGGTCAGGAAGAGCAGGTGATTGAGAGGGTATTAGTGCTGGAGTGTGAGTGGATTGTGGCATATAGAAGCAAGGATATGGATAAGGCATAGGACTTTGTGGTACAAAATGAGCTGGATAAAATTGTTGTTGACCAGACCCAGAAGATTGTTGTCCTTTGTTTTGTGGGTTATTGCTAGGAAAGGTCACAAAGGGTGCAGAGGAACTAGGTCCAGTAGATTTGCACTCTCTATTAAAATGACCAAGCCTGTGACACTTGTGGCACCTCAACTTCCCTTTGTCAAAACCAACTTTGGTTTTGCCAGATAATCCGGGAAATTTTCTTCCAGTTCTTTTGTAGAATTTTTAAGATCTTATGTTGATTAATGCCATCTGACTTAATATATCCATTTCCTCCAGATCATCATCTGGAATTCCTTTCAAATCATCCATCACAAAACACAGATTATCACCATAATTTCCTGCATTTCCATCAACTCCCACAAAAGCATGTTCAACATTGTTAGTAGAGAAATCAATATGTTCATCATAAGAACATTCAGACCCATTAAACTCGGACTCTTGACCAATCAAAGCAGTATTGCCGGGAATAAAGTCATCAGTGAGCTTGCCAGATGAAGACAGCTTTCTTTTCTGTTCTACCTCTCTCTCAAATGTTAAGAGTTTCCCATGGAGTCGGGTGAGGGATAGATGTTCTAGATTTGCACTGGAGCGTAGGACAATAGTATAAGTGTCCCATCTCTCAGGCAATGATCTAAGAAACCTGTTGTTCATCTGACTATTGGTATATTCCTGTTTAACCATTTTCAACTCAGAAATCAGACAGGAGAACCGCTCAAACTGTTGAGTCAATGACTCACCCTTTCTATGAGAGAATGTCTCATACTGTTGGGCGAGGATTTCTCTTGTGTTTGCTAAAACCTCATCGGTTCCACCGAATTGTTCTTTCAGTGCAACCCAGAGATCATGAGCAGTATCATGATGCATCAAGCCTGAATAAATCTCATTCGGCAAAGCCATGGCTAGAATACCATGAGCTTTCGCATCAATTTCAAACAATTTGATATCCTCATCTGAATACATATCCGATGGTTTCGGAATCATGATTTTAGTTTCAGGATCAGTGATCATGGGTTTATACGGACCATGCACTACAGATTTCCAACATCCTGCACTGTTAATTGACAGGTGATGTAGCATTCTACGTTGCCAAATGTTGTACTCACTCCGAACCAGCATCGGAGGCTTGGTTGCGGAGCCTGTGTTGTGCGGATCATTGTTTGGAGTTGTCATGATTTCAGATTCAATCAATATCAACAAAATTCAAATGAATTAACACAAACTTCAACCAATTGATTCAAAGCAAATTGATATTGACAAACAAATCAACAGAAGTTATCAGAAATCTTCAGACTATAACAAATTCTTACTAATCGGCTAATTCGATCAACCAGAGAACTGAATTGAGCAGTTTCAGAGATCAATTGTTTAATCGATCAATGATTAACCCGCTCTGATACCAATTGTTGGATCAGATGTTCTCATTTGATCAATATTAGGTTATAGCAGCGGAATTCAAAGATGAATTAGCTCAAAATTAGCAAGAACAAAGTTAATTTAATAGAACAGTAAAGCACAAGTTATTATAGAAAGAGAATTCTGCAAAAGTAATAATTTATTCAATTTGCACTAACTTCGTTACAGATACAATATGTCAACTGCCCTTATATAGAAGCAGTGACGTCTGATGATGTCACATGATGTTGACACCTAACAGACAAAAGATAACTACTGAAATAACTAAACTACTGAGAATGTTTACAACATCTAAAAACATCCTCTTACAACTACTGAAGAAATAAAACTACTGAAATAAAACTACAACTACTGAAGGCTAACTACAACATCTGAAAATTAACACTTCAGCTGTTGTAAACAACATCTGAAGACTTGTTCTTCAGAGCTTGTAACTCTTCAGATCTTCTCTTCAACAGTCGTTTGTCTTCAGCTGTTGTGTGCCTCTTCAGTTGTTGTGTGCCTGTGGGACTTAGAGGATTTTCTGATCAGGCTCATTGGTTCTTTTGGTCCAACAGTTATAATCAAATGGTTTAAACCATTATAATCATGGGTATGGTTTCATGCAAACCGGGCATTACAACGGATCAAAACAAGGATTTAACCGTTAAAACTTCGTGTTCTTTGTTTATAATCAATCCTAACCATCATCTAGGCAATAATCAACAATCCTAACTATGTCATTACGTTCAAAATCAAGCTCTAATCAATCAAAATCAAACCAGAAGGTTTAAACGGATCATTACCTAATCTGACGGATATCGGCGGCTAAGACAACGATCAGGATTTGTATAGATGATCGTTGAGATGATCCACACGATCTGATGACTTGAAAAGGGTGATTTGAGGGTAGTTTGATCGAATTTTCGTCTGGTGGGTCGAGTTTGTGTGTCAGTGTTCGAGTTGATAAGAAATTCATATTCTGCATGAAAATCTGATAAAAGGATCAGATTTCTCCACCGCCACACCCGTCGCGTACCGCGGCGGGGAGCCCAAAAAGGCTTCGCGTACCGCGAAGATTTCCGGAGGAATCTTAGATATTTTACATGCATCGCGTACCGCGGAGGACTCTCAAGCCCACCTCCGCGTACCGCGACGAGCCCATTCGATCAACACTTAGAAATTTTTCTTCGTTTTTCGATTTCGGGCAATCCAGGACTCCGTTTCACACACGGTTTTCGCCCACGTTCATCATTTCTCGCCTACTATCAATCTGTAAAAATTACAAGTATTAGAATGACTTGGATTTCTAAAACGATCAAATGTGCCCACATCATTGATGACGTAATTCTCGTATGCAACTGTCACAGTCTCCTCCTGTTAGAGAAATTTCGTCCCGAAATTTAGTGAAGACTTACATTATGACAATCGTTTATGAGAATAGATGTGGGTACTTTGCTTTTATCCGATCTTCACGTTCCCACGTATATTCAGGTCCACGTTGCGAGTTCCATTGCACTTTAACAATTGGTATGCGACTACATTTCAGTACTTTCATTTCTCGATCTATTAGCAAGTTCAATAACATAAGGAGTTTCTAGGTCTACCGTAGGCAATGAAATTAATGATGCAAATTCAGAAGAGATAAAGCTCTTATCTGCTCCTGTGTTAAACAGAACTGATGGATATAGAATATTAAGAAGAAACGTACCAGTGACAATGTTCGCATCATGTCTTGCTTCAGTAGCACCAATCTGAAAAGCTCTCCCCCTAGCTTCATTTCCCGGATTGGTGTTATTGCTTGGACAGTTTCGCATGAGATGGTCAGGGCTTCCACGTTTGTAGCATGACCGATTGGTTTGAGTGGTTTGTCGTGTTGCTTGGTTTGGTGTTTGAGCAGGAAAGTTGCAATATTTAGCATAATGTCCAACTCGGTTACAGTTCAGACAAACAGGACATGGTCCCGTGCGATGGAGTGGACACTTATTGCATTTGTGCGTCTGCCCAGTATAAGCTTTCCTCTCAGGAATAGCAGCACCATAGTTTTTCACAGTTGGCTTGCTCTGGGTGATTTCAGCCAGAGCCTTAGCCTTGGTTTTGCCAAACCACTTTCGTTTGGTACCTTTCGACACATTCGAGGTACCGACATCACTACAGCCGTGAGTCGTCTGAGGTTTCAAAGATAGAGTACCACTCCTTACCGCCTCATTGGTAAGCTTAGTGGTCAAAAGAATCGTATGTTTCTGAGTTGTAGGTTCAGCAGCAGTCCATTCCCCGAATCTGGGGAATCAAACCCTTAATGTACTTCTCGATTAGAGCTGCTTCCGTAGGAAACATATCGGGAAGTAAACAAGTAAGTTCGTGAAACCTATCGGTGTAAGCCAGACAATCAGCACCGATCATAGAATGATTCCAGAATTCCTCCTGGAGTTTTTGAATTTCAGTGATTGGGCAGTACTCTAATCTAATCAGAGTTTTGAAATCATTCCAGCCCATTGAGTCAACTGTAGCTGAACCCAAAGTCTTGGCCTGGGTATTCCACCAGGTCAAAGCCGAGTCTTTCAAAGAACAGGCAGCATAAGACACCTTATGCTCCTCCAAACACTGACTGATTTTGAGTTTGGTTTCCATCTCCTCGATCCACCTTAAAAGACCAGACGCTCCTTCCTTGCCCGTAAAAGTAGGAGGGTTGCAAGAAGCAAAGTACTTATACGTACACCCTTGCTGTGGTGGATCAGGAACAGTTGTTTTTGTGTTTGTTGCACCGGTGGTAGTATGAGTTTCGACGTGACCACCAGTAGCATTATGTTCAGCATGATCATGTTCCCCACCAGAACCTGCGGTAATATGTGGTTGGTGTTGTGTCAGAACACCACAAGCAGATAATTGTTCACGCACAATTCGTGCTATCATAGCCTCATTTGTTTCAGATCCGCTTGTACCAGCAGGTGGCACAGTGCTTGCTCCAGGGTTCACTGGCGGAGCAGTATTTGTTTCCAAGTTCCCAGGTGGAACTACGTTCACTTCCGGATTAACATGCGGATCCGGATTCGATTCAACATTCACAGGTGGGATTTGATTTTGTTCAGGGTTTGTAATGTTCTGAGCAGCTTTCTTAGCTGGTCGACCTCTTTTAGGAGCCATTAATCTGCTAACAAGCAGACAATTTCAGGTCAGTTTAAGAACATTAAAAATATAACCCGTTCCATCACATAATTTCAATCATATTCAGTCACACTGAAAATTTCATATTGAAATGTGATTATAAAGAATACAGTATCACTACATGAATTTAGTCCAGACATGTTCACTTTACACACAGATCACACAAATATTCGTAGTTATACTTAGTCCTGTTATTTCAAAAACATGTTAGAGTCTTACCCAGCTCATTGCATTGCAACACATGTTTTTAGAAATATGTTCATACAGGACTAGGATACGTTCTCGCACAAGTTCTCTGATATGTTCTTAGCTCATACACTAAGTTTTCATACAAATAATAGATATGTTCCCGTTAAGATATGTTTTTGTACAGTATGGCTCTCGTACTGTACTTTAGTTAAAGACATGTTCACAATTAGATATGTTCTCAGTTGAGACATGTTTTCGTACAGTATGGCTCTCGTACTGTACTTTAATAACAGATATGTTCGCATACAGTATTGCTCCCGTACTGTATTTCAGCGAAATATATGTTTTTATTTCAATATATTCGCATACAGTATTGTTCCCGTACTGTATTTCTGCGAAATATATATTTTTAGTCCAATATATTCGCATACAGTATTGTTCCCGTACTGTATTTCAGTGAAATATATATTTTTAGTTCAATATATTCACATACAGTATTGTTCCCGTACTGTATTTCAGCGAAATATATATTTTTAGTCCAATATATTCGCATACAGTATTGTTCCCGTACTGTATTTCAGCGAAATATATATTTTTAGTTCAATATATTCGCATACAGTATTGTTCCCGTACTGTTTTTCAGCGAAATATATATTTTAGTTTGACATGTTCTCATCTTTATATGTTCATATACAGTTATGTTCTCACATAGAAGAATTAATTATAGTTCACACATCACAAACATAGTTCACTATACAGACAGATATACAAAAACACCCATGTTATTATACTATCATAGTTTTATACATCATAACGTTTTAATACAAGAATTATCAGAAACGATACATCAACACTAACTACCGGGGATCCATTTCCACAATCAAAACTTCCCATCCACATCACACACTAACAACCTATTCGTCTGTACATAAGATATCCCAAAAAGAACTACATGAACATACTTATCGTAAAAAGTACGATAAGCAGGAAAACACCATGGCTACTGCTGCCATGATCACGCCCAAAACTATCATCTTAGTCTCAAAACTGGCCATCCCAAGCCAAATTAGAAACTCTCTCACCCTCACCACTCCAGCCCTCAACAACTCAACCTGCTGCCAAAAGGTAGCAATAATCCTCCGCACCCACGTCCTATGCAACCGCTCCTCCACCGAGGTCCTCCACGCCTGTGTATCTACCTCTAATGTGTTCACTCGATCTATAAGGGTCAAGTGAGAAGTCAAAATCTCTAAAACAATGCTACGGGTATCGTCTATCATAGCACTCTGCTGCTGTATATCCTGACGCATCCCTTGCTGATACTGAGTGACCTGCTGTAGCTGAGCTCTCCACTCAGCTTGGTGGGAGGATTCTCCCAGCTCATGTATGGTCTGTGGCTCATCTCGGGGAGCCATCTGACGTCTAATGGGTAGTCCCGTGGTTTTGCGGGCTTGTCCCCGCATCCTTCGTAATCCGTCCCACGAGGGGACTCTCCGTGGAGAGGAGTCCTGTCACCTCTCAGCTGAAGTAGGAACTAAGGGTGAATGAGGGGGACTGGGTATAATGGGGGCTGCTGATGGTAGTACTGGTGATGGTGGTGGTGGTGGAGTAACAGGTCTAGGGGATGATGGTGTACGTGGTCCGACAGGGGTCGCCTGAGAGGCTGCCGATGATGCCTCACTAGGATCTGAGTCTGATCCTGCGCTAGAGCTAGGGGTGTCATCCAACCTCAAATAAGGAAACCTCTGGTAAATATACTGCTCGGTTGGATCAGCCATCGCTGTACAATCAAAATCTCTAATCAGTATCATGAAATAAATATTAAGTAACAATATTTAACATAAACATGAACATGATATGATGCTTCTTCCTATCTCAAAACAACCATTCGTCCTTATAGTTATTAAGGTTCTGCTTAAATTAAAGTAAACTAGAATGCACACGTGTTGCAAATTTCAGTTATGCTGGCCACTCATAACTGGAATTTGTACCACCCGATTATCCTGGCTTAAATAAAAACAAGTTTTGTTCAATATTAATGTTCGGTGCTCTCTGTGTCACTATACGAGCCTATGGTTATAGTCTAGGTTTCTAAGTCAACCTATATTCTATAACCTGTGGCTCTGATACCACCCTGTCACACCCCCACCTCTCGTCACCTCGTGTATGATGTCACTGAACCGGTTGCGGAAGCATAGTGGTGATGTCTCAGAGGTGAGGGGTGACTTACTTGATCCGATATCACAAGCACACAGATTAACTTAAAGTAAATACATTATAAGGTTCGTCATTAACATCCATATTACAGTCTACAACTAAATCTATTTAATTACAACTAATTTATTCAAGTGCAATTATCCTAAAAGTGCATCCTCACCGGCTCTTACTGTTTACCTACAAAAAGGTTTGAGTTTGAAACGTCAGCACAAAGCTGGTGAGTTTGACAGTTCAATTTAAAACAATATGATATGATAAGCATGTTCTCAAAAGTTCAGTTCCGGATAACCATGGGACCCGTATCTAGTTCCTTTCGGACGTCTAGTTCTGTTCTCAAGATATTACCCGTCGGTACATATCTTAGTGCCTCATTGTCTTAATGTCTATCATACCATTAAGAAGTTTAGGAAACAGATAACAAACATTATCACAAGGGGAGATGCAATCCTCCCAGCGAATGGGGTGTCAACCAATAGTACTATCAATTTTTTCTGTTCGGCCACACATGGGTTCACTAGATACAGTTCAAGAATGAGGACTTTTAGTTCCATGATAGAGTTCAGTTCTACAGGAAAATTCCCATGAAATCCCACAAAAATCACATGAAATCACACAGATATCATTGATGCATATCATATGTTCAGACAATAATTTACAGAGTTACCCCGATGTTTATAAAGTATTAAAAAGAAAAGGGTTTGTACGAAACTCACCTGATGATATATAGGTAGCAAAATATCTCGAAGCTGATGACAAAGAGATGATTCTGCATTTATTTATATTTTATGAATTATTTATGTTCTAGTTTACTGATTAGATCTTTCTGAACGTTCAATTTCAAAGACATTGCTTAGTAAGTCATCAAACCGTTATTAAATGTTTAATTGCTTACATTAGTATTATATCATACAATGTATGATAATGTAGGAACCTACATTACATTAGATTCCTAATACAAGGTTGATGACACTTTTGATTAATCAGAATAATCTCGGATTAATCAAATAGTTAATGTTGTTGATTATGATACTGTAACAGTTTCTAGATAATTCAATGGCTTAGGAATGATCAATCCTTGTTATTGATTACCCAAATATCATGAAATATCACAATGTAGCATCAGAATAGGTGTAATAACCAGGTTTAACATACTAATCTGACTGTTATCATAAACATCAGATAATCATTCCAATGAGTATGTTAATGATCGTGATTAGTTTGAAACACTTGGATTTAGCTTTGCATTTCAAGGATTAACCCAACTAATCACCTACATTGTTATAATCAAATGGTTTAAACCATTATAATCATGGGTATGGTTTCATGCAAACCGGGCATTACAACGGATCAAAACAAAATTTTAACCGTTAAAACTTCGTGTTCTTTGTTTATAATCAATCCTAGCCATCATCTAGGCAATAATCAACAATCCTAACTATGTCATTACGTTCAAAATCAAGATCTAATCAATCAAAATCAAACCAGAAGGTTTAAACGGATCATTACCTAATCTGACGGATATCGGCGGCTAAGACAACGATCAGGACTTGTATAGATGATCTCTGAGATGATCCACACGATCTGATGACTTGAAAAGGGTGATTTGAGGGTAGTTTGATCGAATTTTCGTCTGGTGGGTCGAGTTTGTTTGTCTGTGTTCGAGTTGATAAGAAATTCATATTCTGCATGAAAATCTGATAAAAGGATCAGATTTCTCCACCGCCACATCCGTCGCGTACCGCGGCGGGGAGCCCAAAAAGGCTTCGCGTACCGCGAAGATTTCTGGAGGAATCTTAGATATTTTACATGCATCGCGTACCGTGGAGGACTCTCAAGCCCACCTCCGCGTACAGCGACGAGCCCATTCGATCAACACTTAGAAAATTTTCTTCGTTTTTCGATTTCGGGCAATCCAGGACTCCGTTTCACACACGGTTTTCGCCCACGTTCATCATTTCTCGCCTACTATTGATCTGTAACAATTTCAAGTATTAGAACGACTTGGATTTCTAAAACGATCAAATGTGCCCACGTCATTGATGACGTAATTCTCGTATGCAACTGTCACAGTTGCCCTGTACTGTACTACCACAAAATGCGCGCTCTTTATTTATAGGCTATGTATCTTCAGTTCCTGAGTTGTTTTAAGAGAATTCGAATACGATAAGTACTTAAAATATTCGTTGTATCTAGGGTTTGGTCTCGGTGTGCAACTAAGTGTCTTATGTTACTAGTATGCTTCTAAGATTTTCTCTAACTAGTCTAAGATACTACCCAAAATTAAGCCCTTATCCCACAAGAAATCATTCCAAATCTTTAATTAACTCATTTTACTTTAATTTGCCTTATGTTATTCATTATGTTAAAATCATTTAGTTTTATTTGAAAGAGCTTACAATTTAATTTATGTTATTAAAATATAATTAATTTAAGGAAGTGAACTTCACACATGATGGGCTTGGGTTAAGCCCATTGGGCCAGCCTCAGGCCCGTTACTAGACTTTGATTTTCAAGTGGTTTCTTATTAGTACTTTGATGAACTAAGCCAAGATGAGTTAGATAAGTCACCTAGGTTAGTTACACATCCTCATGGAATTTCTTAGGGTTTAGGTGTTAATAGTTATATCAACACTTCAAACCCCATGTTATTGCTTTAGCCCTTGTAACCCGTCGTCATATTTGGTTCCAATATGATGTTTACAACTCTTGTTTATATGCCAACATACTTTATGAAATTTCTTGTTATCCTCAACCCCATGTGTTATTTAGAGATACATGTTTAGAATTAAGTTGATTCTTTAATAGGAATCTTAACACTCCCCATGCACACACATAACTACACATTCAACCCATGCATATTCATTCATGTTGCCCCCTTGCGTTTCATGTCTCGGAACCCTTTGATTTCGATTCGTAGGTTACACCTAGGTCCGTAGCCGAAAAACCCTGGCCGAATCAGTAGGGCCGAAAGAGCTTAGGGCCGAACCTGGATAGCCGTATGAGGCTGGCCGGCGAATGGATTAGCCGACCGAAAGAGATGTATGGCCGATTGAGTGCAGCCGAGTGTCTGGGTCATTCGTCGGCCGAGTAGAGTGTTGTGGGCGAATGAACCACGACCGAAAAAGGCTGGCCGAACGAAGACGTTTGGCCGAGAGAAGAAAACCCTGGCCTATTCGGCCGAATGAGATAGTGTGTCAACCAAGGCCATTCGGCGGCTTGAGGGATGTGGCCATTCGACCTTTCGAGTTGCAACAGGTCACCCTCACCCTCTCAAGCTTAATGGCTATCATACGAACTAATACTTCTCCCTACATCATTCTATGGTGTAAGAGTGTGTTTTCCCTAAGGTTTAAAGTGCTTAGAACCGGTTTAGAAGATGGGTTCGAAATTAGGGTTTTCAAACCCTTAAACCGAACCAAAACATGAATCTTACCTCAAATCTATCGGTTGGATGCTCATATCCGTTCTACTTTCAGGTTTTACGAGTGATGGTGGTCGTTTTGACACCAAAAGGGGTCAATTTGGTGAAGAAATGAGAAGGTTAGAGATGGTGGTTCTAGAGAGAGAAAGTTAGAGAGAGAAAGAGACGATGGTGATGGTGAAATCTGGTTGGTGGGTGTTGGTATGGCATTGAATGCCATAATAAACGAGTCAAAAATACCCGGGTTCGTTCGGGTCCGTTTGGTTTAGCTCGGTTTCGCGTAAAAATGTCAGTTTTTCGTCGTTTTCGCAACAAAACGACTCGGTTTTAAAATAGAATTTATAAAATTATTTTAGGTTGTGATTCCTAATAAATTAACTAATAATCTTCTGTTTATTTTAAATTTTCAGAAATAATTAGTTTATGGTTTACAATCGAATCGTACGGTCGTCGCGCGTATTCGTTCGAATCGTCACCCGTACGAACACAGCGATAACTATACTTTTTAATATTGTTTTCTAGTTATTGGATATCATCCAGAACGTTAAACTTCCGGATTTATTCGTACAGATCGTCACCTATACGAATAATCTGTCAGTTTAGCATTCACATAACGACATCCGTTGTTATTTCGTTCTATAAAGCTTCACATACGTTTATACATAATAAAATCATAACAGATAATCACATGATGGTTTTGTGTTGCCAGATAATTATCTGACTAACGAACCATTGTTCTGAACTTCGTTTCTTTGAAATGATTCTGGTTTTGATATTTGATAACACAAACTGATAATGATTCATGACATGATTATGATATACGAATGAAATGCACATAATTTGTACCTGATTACTGTTCAAGTTACTGTAGAGATCACGTTCCCAAGTTAACTCGGGTCCGCGCTTTGAGTTCCATCGAACCGTTACAATCGGAATACGGCTTCGCCTTAGTTGCTTAACCTTGCGATCCATAATCTCCAAAGGTTCTTCGATAAAGTGTAACTGTTCATCGACTTGAATTTCTTCGATTGGAATGATGAGTGACTCGTCAGCAAGGCATTTCTTTAAATTTGAGACATGAAATACATCATGCACACCACTGAGTTCATCTGGTAGTCTCAGTCTAAATGCCACAAGACCAATACGTTCTATGATCTCGAATGGTCCCACGTAGCGTGGTGCTAACTTGCCTTTCTTCCCAAAGCGTACTACACCTTTCCATGGGGATACCTTCAACATGACACGGTCTCCCACTTGGAATTCCAACGGCTTGCGCTGTTTGTCGGCGTAGCTCTTTTGTCGGCTTCTTGTAGCTTGTAGTCTTTGTTCAATTTGGGCAATCTTGTCGGTAGTCTCTTGAATAAGCTCTGGCCCAGTTATCTGGTTGTCTCCAACTTCAGTCCAACAGATCAGTGATCGACATTTTCGACCATATAAAGCCTCGAATGGTGCCCATTCGATGCTACTATGATAACTGTTGTTGTAGGAGAATTCAATCAGTGGCAAATGAGAATCCCAATTCCCACCGAAATCCAACACACAGGTTCTTAACATATCCTCTAGGGTCTGAATAGTACGTTCGCTCTGACCGTCCGTTTGTGGATGGTAAGCTGTACTTAGATTTAGCTGCGTCCCTAGAGATTTCTGTAATGATAGCCAGAACCTTGATGTGAATCTGCTATCTCTGTCAGAAATAATAGACAATGGCACACCGTGGCGTACCACTATCTCATTGATGTACAATCTCGCCAATTTATCCATCGTGAAAGTGTCCCGCGTCGGCAAGAAATGAGCAGATTTTGTCACACGATCGATGATAACCTAAATCGTATCATGACCACTGGAAGTGCGGGGTAGCTTGGTAATGAAGTCCATAGCTATTTGTTCCCACTTTCAGAGCGGAATTTCAGGCTGTTCCAGTAAACCAGACGGCTTCTGGTGTTCCGCCTTTACCTTCGCACACGTAAGGCGTCGGCCCACATACTGAGCTATATCTTTCTTCATTCCCGGCCACCAATAAAATCCACGTAAGTCTTGGTACATTTTATCGACGCTTGGATGCACAGAGTACTTGGTCTTGTGTGCTTCCTCAAAGATAAATCTTCTTAGTTCATCTACCTCAGGAATCCATACACGATCCTTATAGTAAATGATTCCATCAGGCTTTGTCTTGAATTTCTTTTCTGCTTCGCAGTCAAGTTCTTTCTTCAAATTTCCTCTATCAACTGATTCCTGTTGTGCCTGAATAATTTTTTCTCGTAAGCTTGTTTGCACAGTCATTCCCATGGCCCTGACGCGCAAGGGTTTGACCCATTCCTTCCGGCTCAAGGCATCAGCTACTACATTCGCCTTTCCCGGATGGTACTTGATTACACAATCGTAATCATTCAGAAGTTCAACCCAACGTCGCTGTCGCATGTTGAGCTCCTTTTGATCAAAGATCTGTTGCAGACTCTTGTGATCTGTAAATATGGTACACTTGGTGCCATATAAGTAATGTCTCCAAATCTTCAGTGCGAAGATTACAGCTCCCAGTTCAAGATCATGAGTAGTGTAGTTCTTCTCATGAACATTCAACTGTCTTGATGCATAAGCGATAACTTTGTCCCGTTGCATCAGTACGCAACCAAGTCCCTGATGGGATGCATCACAATAAACAACAAAGTCATCACATCCTTCTGGGAGAGATAGAATTGGAGCATCACACAATTTCTGTTTCAATGTCTGAAAAGCATCTTCTTATTTCTGTTCCCAGACAAACGGTTCACTTTTCTGAGTTAGTTTAGTGAGAGGCAAGGCTATCTTAGAAAAGTTTGAGATAAACCTTCCATAATAACCTGCCAACCCCAGAAAGGACCGTATCTCCGTCGGTGTCTTTGGAGTATCCCAGTTCTTTATTGCCTCGATCTTGGCAGGATCTACATGTATTCCCTCGCTGTTAACTACGTGACCCAGGAATTGAACTTCCCTTAACCAAAATTCACACTTAGATAATTTGGCATAAAGTTTCTGTTCCTTCAACAACTCCAGGATCTTTCTGAGATGTTGCTCATGATCTGCTCTGCTCTTAGAATAAATCAGTATGTCATCGATAAAAACAATGACAAACTGATCCAGATATGGCTTGCACACTCGGTTCATGAGGTCCATGACAACCGCTGGTGCATTAGTCAACCCGAAAGACATAACCATAAATTCGTAATGCCCGTATCTGGTTCGAAATGTCGTCTTCGGTATATCTTCGTCTTGAACTCTAAGCTGATGATATCCAGACCGCAAGTCGATCTTTGAGAAATATTGGGCTCCTTGCAGTTGGTCAAACAAATCATCAATCCTCGGCAATGGATACCGATTCTTGATGGTTAGCTTGTTCAGCTCTCTATAATCTATACACATCCGAAAGGATCCATCTTTCTTCTTCACGAACAAGACCGGAGCTCCCCAAGGTGAGTAGCTCGGTCTAATGAATCCTTTATCAAGAAGCTCCTGTAACTGGTTGGATAATTCCTGCATCTCTGAAGGTGCTAACCTATAAGGAGATTTATCAACAGGAGTTGATCCAGAAACTAAGTCAATTCGGAACTCTACCGGTCGCGCAGGTGGCAAACCTGGCAGGTCTTTAGGAAATACTTCCGGATACTCTTTCACTAGCGGTACTTCTTGTATTTTCTTCTTGTCTTTCTCCTTTTCCACCACATGAGCCAGGAAAGCTACGCACTGCTTCTGTAAACACTTACGTGCTTTTATGCAAGAAATGATTTTGACACTTCGTTTTGCTTGATACCCTTTAACTTCCAATACACGATCATCCGGCAATGGAACTCGAAGCAGCTTTTCAGAACAGATGACTTCCACTCGGTTAGAAGAAATCCAATCCATTCCAACAATGATGTCAAAACTACCCAACTCCATTGGTATCAAATCGATGTTGAACGTATGACCATTAAGTGTCAATGGGCAATTCCTGTATACTGTACTAACTGTGATCTGTTTCCTGTTAGCTACTTCTATGATGTAAGGGGAATCTAACTGTTCCTCTATAGAATCTAATTGGCATGCAAAATCGGTAGAGATAAAACTCTGATCCGCACCAGTGTCAAATAGAACAGATGCATAAAAGTCATGTAAGAGAAATGTACTAGTGACCACATTCGGGTCTTGGCGTGCATCTGGTGCTCCTATGACAAAGGCTCTTCCACGGGGTGCTTGAACTGCTTGTTGTGCCTTCTTCGGGCAGTTATTTGCAAAATGGCCCTGTTCGCCACAGTTATAGCATCCACCGTTGTTCTGGTTGTTGGGTGGAGGGAGAACTAAGGCAGCACTGTTGACTGCTTGGTTAGGTGTCATCCGGCAGTATTGGACGCAATGGCCCTTTAGTCCACATCCCGTGCATTGCTTGCAGGAAGTGTTAGCAGCATGATGATATTGACACTTGGTACACAGAGGAAATGTACCAGCGTAAGGCCTTCTGTTAGGGTTTTGTGGTGCAGCTGCTACTTGGTTGAGAGGTGTGGCCATCGTATAGTTCTTGATGACCTTTTGTTTCTTCTTAGGATGATGGTGGGGTTTCTTGGACGACTCTTCCTTGTTCTTGGCAGTGTCAGCCTCTTTCTTCAGAACACCTGAGACTACCATCAGATCCGTGAGTTTCCCAAACAAACTCACAGCAGACTCCACTATGACAGGATTTGCAGCAACCACTAATCCTTGTATGCAGGCAGGTAACCCACATACATACCTGTCAATCCGTTTCTCCAGAGTCATTACCATGTCCGGCACCAAAGCAACCAACTCGTGGTAACGAGTGGTATATCCCATGTGGTCTGCCCCTTTCATCACATGGTTAGACAGTTCCACCTCTAGTCTCTGTAGCTCATTCTTGGGGCAAAACTCAATTCTCAGTAGAGTCTTGAAGTCTTCCCATGGCATCGCCATAGCTTCATCTCTTCCCTTGGCATTGATCTGTGAGTTCCACCAGGTCAAGGCTCGCTTGTTGAACGTTCCAGTGGAGTAGTGAACCTTGTGGTGCTCTGGACAACTGCAGAGGTCCAGAGTAGCTTCAACCTTTTCTATCCATTGGATCAGGCCAACGGCTCCTTCATTACCGCTAAAACTAGGCGGCTTACACCCCATAAAGGACTTGTAAGAATGATTTGAAGCACCACTAGTGTTTCCACTGGCTTCCCCTGACGAATGCCCGGTGTTGCTGCTGTCGTTCCGTAACTGATTGAGCATATCTGGTATCACTTCTTTCAGCTGATTAGTCAGCTGACTGCTCTGTTGAGTCATCAATGCCACCGTAGCCAGATCTAGTATTGTAGTCGTGCTCGGACCCGGAGGTGGGTTACGTGGAGGAGGAGGAGGTGGAGGAGATGGTGGTGGTAAATCAGCTGGTAATGGCGTTGACGAATGTGGAGCTGAATCTTGCGGTGGTGCAGGTAACGAGGGAGTTCGTCTTCTGGGCGGCATTCTGATCATAACCAATAAAATTATCGGTTAGTGCAATGATCGAATGCAGAAGACACAATGCAATAAAGTCTTAAGTCTTGTGTTCTCTACATGCAGGGTCCCTAGGTTATAGTCTAGGCCAAAGCATTTAAATAAATGAACTATATTTCTCTATAACCATGGCTCTGATACCAATCTCTCACACCCCGAGCCGGCGGGGTTGGATCGGATTCCCCGTCGGGCGGAAGGTTCCCGGGGCGCGATATCGTGAGTGATAATCGTGATGATCAGATTGTTTACATTGCACATGATACAAATGAGAAATGCTAAAGAGAATAGAATTACAAATTTAATTACAACAGTATCGTTTATAATTTAACAATGTAAATCTACCATCAACATCATAAATTTTCTATCTTCTATCTACACAAGATATACAAAATATATTGTATAATGATGTTTCCAAAAGTATGCAGGTCCAAAAATACTAAGTCTTCTATCTGAAGTCCTAGTCCAGAAGCAATAACTTCTTAATTGACCGGTTCGTCAACTGAGAAGTCATGCAAAAAGATCAAGTCAACACATGGTTGGTGAGTTCATATAGTTTAGTATTTGAAAAGTAGTTTTGTAACGCTTTTTCGGTAAAAAACCTAACCTTATTAACTTCACCTGTAATATCCAGTTCGGTATGCTTATATATAGGGCATACGAAAGGGTCGAGCCTACAACCCGCCCAGACGCCATCCCACCACATACTAAACCACATATGACATTGTTGTTAATGATAATTAGGCACTTTTACCTATCCTTCATTTACATCACACCATAGTTCTTCCTATATATAACACGTTTGTTAAACTCCCAGGTAACAACCTTAATCTCATTAACACCACCTATAATATCCGATTCGGTATGCTTATATATAGGGCATATGTAGGGTCGAACTTACCGCCCGCCCAACCAACATACCACCACATACTAAATCACATATGGCAGTGTTGTTAATGATAATTAAGTATTTTACACCCATCAATAACTCACTTAGTTTTTCAGTTCTTTGTTCCTGTAAATACAAAAGCTTGGGATCTCTATGGATTCCTTAAGTTCATCATACAATCATGATCAACACATCATTTGTAGAAACAGTTCAATAAATGCTTAGTTAAATAAATAAATAAACATTTAATAAAATCTAAGACCTAATAATTGGGCCTTGGTCAACTCGAGTAGACTAGTCTAGCAATCAGGTACTTAGTAGTAAAGGAGATCTGTAAACCTCATCAAACATGTGACCTATAATCAATCAGTGTAGCTAGGACATCTTTTGATATATAGGCTTTTATAGTTCTTTTGACCGTCCATAGTTTCGTACAGTTCTTTAGTTCTTTGGCACATGTTATCTTTTAGCATTTCCCAGATGTTCCTCAAAACAATTAGGGAATACTGTAAATATCATCAAACATGCATCTCGTATTCGATCAGTCTAGCTAGGACATCTTTCAAACCTGAGTATGGCACATGCTATCTTTGATATTTTCCAGTCAGACCCTTGAAATAGTTCTTTGTACTTAGTTCTTTGAAATAGATCGTTAGTTCTTTGACAACACACCCTTGAAATAGTTCTTTGAAACAGATCGTTAGTTCTTTGAAATAGACCTTTGAAAATAGTTCTATGAAAATAGTTCTTTGATTTGAAACGATTATTTGTTCATAATGAATAAACAACTTACTTTGAATTCCTGTATATTGTATACCTAAACAGAATCTAGGATAGCAATTATACATATGAACATATGTTAAGTAAAAACATTTAAGTCAATATAATCTTACGAAAATAATTTACACAAGCTTCTCAGCCCCGCGTTTGAAAACAAAAATGTTTAGAAAATGGGCAATGAACTCACCTGTGTTGCTCTGTACTGGACTACCACAAAATGCGCGCTCTTCGTTTATAGGCTATTTATATTCAGTTCCTGAGTTGTTTCAAGAGAATTCGAATACGATAAGTACTTAAAATAGTCGTCGTATCTAGGGTTTGGTCTCGATGTGCAACTAAGTGTCTTATGTTACTAGTGTGCTTCTAAGATTTTCTCTAACTAGTCTAAGATACTACCCAAAATTAAGCCCTTATCCCACAAGAAATTATTCCAAATCTTTAATTAACTCATTTTACTTTAATTTGCCTTATGCTATTCATTATGTTAAAATCATTTAGTTTTATTTGAAAGAGCTTACAATTTAATTTATGTTATTAAAATATAATTAATTTAAGGAAGTGAACTTCACACATGATGGGCCATTGGGCCAGCATCGGGCCCGTTACTAGACTTTGATTTTCAAGTGGTTTCTTATTAGTACTTTGATGAACTAAGCCAAGATGACTTAGATAAGTCACCTAGGTTAGTTACATATCCTCATGGAATTTCTTAGGGTTTAGGTGTTAATAGTAATATCAACACTTCAAACCCCATGTTATTGTTTTAGCCCTTGTAACCTGTCCTCATATTTGGTTCCAATATGATGTTTACAACTCTTGTTTATATGTGTGAAAACTCAAAATTCTCAGGTTAGAATCATAACTCGAAAATGAAGAGAATGAGTGTAAGCGAAATCGCGAAACGAGGCTCCGATTTCAAGATACACTGAATCGAATATATCAATAGATAAGAGGTCAAATATTTTGAACTCTTTAGGTCTTGAGATTATAAACATTGGAAAGAACTCGAAAAATCGTGAACGTAGGCAAAAACTGTGCGCAAAACGGAGTTCGTATGCTCTCGGAATCGCGAAACGAAGATTAACTCAAAATTGGAAGAAACCCCCGTGGGGCGGTACGCCCCGGGCCATGCACCCAGTTGGGGCGATGCGCCCGGGGTCACTATGTCGGCAAAAATTTGTTTAAGCGATCAGATTGCATGGGGAACCTCAAAACGCATCCCTTTCGACCTTAATCGACCTCCAGGCAAAAAATATCAACTTTCTATCATCCTAACTCCATTTTTGAACCATCAGAAGCCATAAATCGCACCAACAATCATATCTGCAAGTCCCGATCGCTGTTTTAACCGCAGAACATCATTAGATCAGGTAAAGGTTCATTTTAACCTTCTAGTTTGATTTTAAGTGATTAGATCTTGTTTTTGAACGTAATGAGATAGTTAGGGTTGTAGATTATAGCCTAGATGATGGCTAGAATTGATTATAAATGAAGAACACGATGTTTTAACGATTAAATCTTTGTTTTGATTTGTTGTAATGCCCGTTTTGCATGAAATCATACCCATGATTATAATGGTTTAAACCATTTGATTATAACAATGTAGGTGATTAGTTGGATTAATCCTTGAAATGCAAGGTTAAATCCAAGTGTTTCAAACTAATCACAATCATTAACATACTCATTGGAACAATTATCTGACGCTTATGATAACAGTCAGATTAGTATGTTAAACATGGTTATTACACCTATCTTAATGCTACATTGTGATATTTCATGATATTTGGGTAATCAATAACAAGGATTAATCATTTCTAAGCCATTAAACCATCTAGAAACTGTTTTAGCATTATAATCAACAACATTAACTATTTGGTTAATCCAAGACTATTCTGATTAATCAAAAGTGTCATCAACCTTGTATTAGGAATCTAATGCAATGTAGGTTCCTACATCATCATACATTGTATGATATAATACTAAAGTAACCAATTAAATATTTAATATCGGTTTGATGACTTACAAAGCAATGTCTTTGACATTGAACGTTCAGAAAGATCTAATCAGTAAACTAGAACATAAATAACTCATTAAACATAACTAAATGCAGAATCACCCTTTATTATCAGTTGGGAGATATTCTGCTACCTTTATATCATCAGGTGAGTTTCGTACAACCCCTGTTCTTTTTAATGTTTTATAAACATCGGGGTATAACTGCTAAACTTTTCTTGATCATATGATATGTGTCACTGTTATTTTTGTGATTTCATGTGATTGTTTAGAACTTGTGGATTTCATGGGATTTTGCCTGTAGAACTGAACTCTATCATGGAACTAAAAGTCCTCATTCTTAAACTGTATCTAGTGAACCCATGTGTGGCCGAACATAAAACATTGATAGTACTATTGGTTGACACCCCATTCGCTGGGAGGATTGCATCTCCCCTCGTGTGAATGTTTGTTATCTGTTTCCAGAACTTCTTAATGGTATGATAGACATTAAGACAATGAGGCACTAAGATATGTACCGACGGGTAATATCTTGAGAATAGAACTTGTCGTCCGAAAGGAACTAGATACGGGTCCCATGGTTATCCGGAACTGAACTTTTGAGAACATGCTTATCATATCATATTGTTTTAAATTGAACTGTCGAACTCACCAGCTTTGTGCTGACGTTTTCAAATTAAATCTTTTTGCAGGGAGACAGTGACACTCGGTGAGGCAGCACTTCAAACACTAGTAATTAAATAAGTCAGTTGTGTAATAAACTTAGTTGTAAACTGTGATACTGATTCTAATGACGAACCTTCTAATGTATTTACTTTAAGTTAATCTGTGTGCTTGTGATATCGGATCAAGTAAGTCACCCCTCACCTCAGAGACATCACCACTATGCTTCCGCAACCGTTTCAGTGACATCATCAACAGGTGACGAGAGGTGGGGGTGTGAGAATATGCCAACATACTTTATGAAATTTCTTGTTATACTCAACCCCATGTGTTATTTAAAGATACATGTTTAGAATTAAGTTGATTCTTTAATAGGAAATCTTAACACTCCCCATGCACACACATAACTATACATTCAACCCATACATATTCATTCACGTTGCCCCTTGTGTTTCATGTCTCCGAACCCTTTGATTTCGATTCGTAGGTTACACCCAGGTCCGTAGCCGAAAAACCCTGGCCGAATCAGTAGGGCCGAAAGAGCTTGGGGCCGAACCTGGATAGCCGTATGAGGCTGGCCGGCGAATGGATTAGCCGACCGAAAGAGATGTATGGCCGATTGAGTGCTGCCGAGTGTCTGGGTCATTCGTCGGCTGAGTAGAGTGTTGCGGGCGAATGAACCACGATCGAATAAGGCTGGCTGAACGAATGGGACGTTTGGCCGAGAGAAGAAAACCCTGGCCTATTCGGCCGAATGAGATAGTGTCTCAACCAGGGCCATTCGGCGGCCTGAGGGCTGTGGCCATTCGACCTTTCGAGTTGCAGCAAGTCACCCTCACCCTCTTGAGCTTAATGGCTAGGATACGAACTAACACTTGTCCCTACATCATTCTATGGTGTAAGAGTGTGTTTTCCCTAAGGTTTAAAGTGCTTAGAACCGGTTTAGAAGATGGGTTCGAAATTAGGGTTTTCAAACCCTTAAACCGAACCAAAACATGAATCTTACCTCAAATCTATTGGTTGGAAGCTCATATCCGTTGTACTTTCGGGTTCTACGAGTGATGGTGGTCGTTTTGACACCAAAAGGGTCGATTTGGTGAAGAAATGAGAAGGTTAGAGATGGTGGTTCTAGAGAGAGAAAGTTAGAGAGAGAAAGAGACGATGGTGATGGTGAAATCTGGTTGGTGGGTGTTGGTATGGCATTGAATGCCATAATAAATGAGTCAAAAATACCCGGGTTCGTTCGGGTCCGCTCGGTTTAGCTCGGTTTCGCCTAAAAATGTCAGTTTTTCGTCGTTTTCGTAACAAAACGACTCGGTTTTAAAATAGAATTTATAAAATTATTCTAAGTTGTGATTCCTAATAAATTAACTCAATATCTTCTGTTTATTTTAAATTTTCAAAAATAATTAATTTATGGTTTACAATCGAATCGTACGGTCGTCGCGCGTATTCGTTCGAATCGTCACCCGTATGAACACAACGATAACTATACTTTTCAATATTGTTTTCTAATTATTGGATATCATCCAGAACATTAAACTTCCAGATTTATTCATACAGATCGTCACCTATACGAATAATCTGTCGGTTTAGCATTCACATAACGACATCCGTTGTTATTTCGTTCTGTAAAGCTTCACATACGTTTATACATAATAAAATCAGAATAGATAATCACATGATGGTTCTGTGTTGCCAGATAATTATCTGACTAACGAACCATCGTTCTGAACTTCGTTTCTTTGAAATGATTCTGGTTTTGATCTTTGATAACACAAACTGATAATGATTCATGACATGATTATGATATACGAATGAAATGCACATAATTTGTACCTGATTACTGTTCGAGTTACTGTAGAGATCACTGTTCCGGCACGGTTCCAGCACTGATGTTACAATCTTGGTAAAGTTATCTGGGTTATTGCTTTAAGAGTGGGTTATTATTTGATCACAATCCTCTATATATATATATATATATATATAAGCAGAAATCCAAACAACTAGTTGAGAGCAAAACTATCATGATTTACTGGAGTAGACAATTTTTCCCAAATATAGTTGTGTATTGTTGATGGGTTTATTGATTGTAGATAGTCAAGACTCTAGATTAAAACTTAAGATTGAGTTGGTTATTAGTACATCAGTGTATCAATGATATTATTTTTTTTATTTTTAATATTAAAAAATATGTATGAGTAAAAGTAATATGTTTGTGATATGATTGATTTAACCTTAATATAATAGATAAATAATGAAGGCGGTATATGAATATTAAACATCGTTTTATTTTATATGGTTTATTGAGTTTGAAACTTGTTGGTTGTCATTATATATAATAACTCTTCTCCAAAAGATTTAGTTTTGTTGTTTAAAAAAAGTTTGCAACACAGCTTGTTGCCCATTTATCTTATATTTTGATGTAATTCTTTTTGTTTTATCTATTTAATACTTTAGAAATATGAAAGTTTTAAATTCTTGTGTTAAATATGTTTATTTCTTTTATTGAACACAAAGGATATGTGAGAGGAGTTGATAGGTGTGTGGGTTATTAGTTATTGGTTATGAGTTTAATCCTAGCTCTTTGCTACCTTTTGTTTCTTTTTTTACTAAGCTCATTTGCAATTGTCGCCTGACATTTTTCAAGTCCATCCTAATTTGGAAAACTTATTCCCGTCCTCCTAAAATAATAAAAGAGTATAATTAGGAGACACTTGTCATTATCTTAGAACCTCACAATTTTTAATTTCTCGTCCAATACTTGACCCAAAGTAAATTCTAATATTGATTTCACTTTACCTAAAATACTCAAACCACTATTTTTCCCATTTCATCCAACTTGAATACCCAAAAACCCTAGATATGTTTCATCAACAGCTTCCATATAAGGGTGTAAACGAGCCGAGCCGAGCCGATCCTAAGCTCGTTAAGACTCGAGCTCGGCTCGTTTAGATAAATTTGGGCTCGAGCTCGAGCTCAGCTTGCTAAGAGCTTTATTGTCTAGGCTCGAGCTTGGCTCGTTAGAAAAATTTTTAGGCTCGAGCTCGGCTCGGCATGGCTCGTTTAGATTTTATTTATTTCATTTATTTACTTTAATTAATAATTTAATTATATTTATAATTATATTTTCTAAATTTAACATAAAATATTTTATTTAAATATATTTATCATAATTTTATATATAAAAATAATTAATTTTATAAATAAACACTTAATATAATAAATAAAAATTATATAAACAAAAACTCGTTAAGGCTCGTGAGCCGGCTCAAGCTCGAAATGTAAAGCTCGAGCTCGGGCTCCATGACTAAACGAGCCACACTTTTTACCGAGCTTTTTACCGATTCAATCCCGAGTATTTCACGAGTTGCCTTGGTTCGATTACACCCCTAGTTCCATCTACTATTTAACATATTTGGTAAATTATTAATTTCTATTGCATATTATTTCTGCACAAGCATTTTAATTTCTTTTATATAAAATCACAACAAAATATAGTAATTACTTTAACAAGTATAAATTAAATGAGTTAATATCAATGACTATTGCTCTAGTTAATAATACGGTTCATTAAATATTTGGTTCAATTTTTTTTTATTTTTTCTACAAAAATTTAAAAAACCTTTGTTTGATTTTATAATCCCCCACTTTCAATTTTGAAATCCTTATTTTTATAACAACTTCACAGCAAAAAAAAAAAATAATTGTCTTCTCGGTTATTATTTGTCTAGTCAACATATTTATCAAATACCATATTAAATCATTCAATGTCTTCAATACTAATAATCCTCTTTCTCGATTATACATTTCGAGTCAAGAATAGAGATGGTTTAAAGTTAGTTCTAGATAAAGAGAATAAACCTACAAACTCTACGCTAAACATTGTATACAAAAAATTTACAGAGATTTGTGTTATAAAATTCAATTTTAGTTCAATTGATTTAGCATTTAATTTATTCAAATCATAACAATTGTGTATAAATTTAAAGACTTTGGTGTTTTCTAACATTTCAACCAGTGTAATACACATGTTTCTATGCTTGTATTATATATATAACTAGCTTATTGATCCCGTGTATTATACGGGTTGAATCATAAAATTATATTATATAATATGAATTACCATTAAGATATAGAAATTGTAAAATAAAATTTTTACGGTTCATCTTTAATCTATACATGTTTACGACAACTACATTTTACGTCGGGATGATGTCACACCCCCAATTTTCAACTAACGGAATCATACCGTTTGGGACGTGACAAACCAGGATCTCAGATCATTAGACATAACGAAGACCTCTATATGATTTTCAAACATACTTTGGTCTAAAACTGTAATATCAAAGTTCTAACGTTGCGGAAGCGTTTTTAAAACAATAACAAACATAACGGTTTGAAAACTGTAAATTACAAAGCAAAGTCTCAAATGTGCAAATCCAAAACAATAGAAATGTAAATTATGCATGCGACTCGATCTCCTAGTCCATGCTTGCTTGATCTTGTACCTTAACGTCCTGAGAAAATATGTAAATCAAGTCAACACAAAAGTTGGTGCATACACAGGTTTGTTTGTTCACAAATGTTTGAAACAACAGTTTGAAAAGAAGTGTTTGCAGATAACATAATCACACATGCATAGTCATGATAGCTAGTCATTTGTACTATTTACATAAGCGGTCGACACCGAAGCTGACTGTTAGAGTGTAATTTGCCTTTTCCACTATTGTCTAGCACAAACAATAGTAATGTGAATTGGCTAGTCAAACACTTGCGTAGACCTACAATCTACCAAGTGAGGTTTGTCAAACCTAGTAGATCTATTTCCAACTACCACGCTTTGCACTACGGCAAATTAAACGGTTCGATATGTAAGGACTTGTAATGCTATGTTCGCACTTAATGTAAACAGCTAACTCATGCAAGTGATATGTATCTAAAATGTTTGTGCACATGTTTTCTCCCCCAAAACAGTTAAAATAAGAAAAGGGGCCGTGTACGCACCTGTGAATGTAAATTGAATGATCAAACACACGTGAACTCGCGTAGATAATCCTCTACGAAGAATCTGTGTCATTACAATAACATTGTGTTATTCGGGATATCGTTTTGTGTTTGAAATCACATACGTGTCAACACACGTATGTTAGATTGTTAGAAACGTGCATACGTAAGTACGCGTGACTTTAAAATCATTTAATTAAATCATATAACCGAATACGATTTTATTTTATTTAATTAAGCGTAACTATACGCAATTATGTTTTCGGGTTAAAATCTAAATTTTATTATTTTATTTGGTTCGGGGTTTCGTTACGGTTCCAACGCAACTTGAACGGGTCGAAACGGAGTTAGAATGAGTAAGTTATGAGTTAAAATCCAAAAATGTTTCAAAAACCTAAAACAGTTGGAGCTCGGGTTCGAACCCGCGACCTCCAACCCAAACACACATATGCTACCACTCAATCTGCTTCTACATTTGCAACAGAATCCCCATGAAATTTCTTTTAACTAACAATGGTCAGGTTCCCCTTGGTTTTATTAAGTCGAAACACATTTGACCCAATTCGAACCCCAATTCAATTAGAATCAACCCCAAACCATAGGGTTTCTATTCCATGGATTCAAAAGACTATGCAGGTGCTTTTAATTTGAAAATGAATACCCATAACCTGATTAATCGGTTATAAACAGATTCGAATTCAAGTTCCCAACCCACTAATCAATCTTGCTAAATTCGTTTAGATTAACTAATAAAATCTAAGGGTTTTCATCAATCATGATCCTGCGAACCTATCTATGTTATTTAATTTTACTAACAAACTCGTTTTAGTTACAATCCTCAAATCGTTTTATGTGAATAACCCTAGAACTTGCAATCCCACGATTCGTTGTAATTCGAAGAAACAAGCAGAGGGTTTTCATTAGAAAGAGGTTTTCGAAACTATCTGTAACATTTGATTTGAGTTTTAAACCCGTTCGAACAAAAACCCCCAATTCATTCTTGTTCAAGAACCCTAACAATCGTTCTCATTCAATTTGTTATTGTTTTACGAAATTGATCAAGTATTTTCAATCAACAGAGAGTTTCGAAACTCTCTGTGATGTTTGATTTGGGTTTTGAATTCGTTTAATTAAAATCCCCCAACACGTTTTTCTTTAGGAACCCTAGAATTCGAAATCATGAAATTCATTATATTTAGATGTAATTATCATAGGGATTTCTTTTAGTAGGATATTCCAAAACTCTCTGTGTATTTTAATTTGATTATAAAACGCGTTTGACTCAAAACCCCCAAAACGACTCCAACGATGAACCCTAGTAATCGGATTCTATCAATTCGCTGTTAGAAACCACAATTTAGCATATGGTTATGTTTAATCGAAGTGCTTAGGTTGTGTAGAAATAAACTTGCACCTGATTTGATGTAGAATTGTAATAGTTCGACTATAAGCTTCAATTTTGGCCACCCCAAAATCGATTCTTCTATCCACGACTTCTGAACTCGAATTGATCAATGTACAACCTCCTAAGAATGCCGACTGAAATCTCTGTAGGTTCAATTATGATAGGTGTAATCGAATTGTGGGTATTCATATCCATTTAGTAACGGTTTAAGCATTTTAGATCATTTATTGGTTTAATTCGAGTTTTAATGTATTGATAACTGGTGATAACATGTAATTGTCATCATTGTGTGTTTATTGAAGATTTAATCAGGTTAATTATAGTGTATTAACTTCGAATTTCAAATTTCTCTCATATGTACTAACGAATTTTGACTTTAAAAGTCAAACTAGTGTGTTTTAACCAATTACAAGTTCAATCCTTGAAATTGAAGTGTTTTTGTACTGATTTTGTTTAATTCTAACCCTTGTAATTTATTTTTGTTCGATTACATATCATTTCAGTTAATTCTGGGTTTAACGGAGTTAATCCGGAATGCCGGATTGTCACAGATGACAACTATTGTCACATAGTCACATGCATGCATGCATATATGAGTTTTGATATATTGTATAATTATCATCATTATTCTTTCTTTAATTAAAATTTAAAATATTTGTGTTGATTATCTTGATAATTTAATTTGAAAATTTTTTGAATTTCAAAATTATTAATCAAAAATGGAAAATGTTTTATATGATTAAATCTTTATTAGTATTTAACAAAAATTAATATCATCTTTTTTAAATTAGTAAGTTTGACTACATTTATTAAATTTAATTTATTTTTAAAATATTAAGGATTAACGTAATGGTGACAAGTGGCATTAATTGCAATTTGTCCAATCATTTATTGACATGTGACATGTAGTTTAACCTAATAATGACAAGTGACGGAGTGTTATTCTTTTATTATATAGTATAGATATGATTTTCCAAAATAACTTTCGTTTACCGTAAATAATAAGACTGACCCCAAATTAAGAACATCAATACTATTATTTATTTGTTTTTATCTACGTTTAGGTCTTCATATATAAACCATTATAACTTTATACGTTTTTTTTATTTACTTAAGCACATTAATATAAATGTGTGAAGCACGTGATAAAGTTTGTAAACATGTCGTATCGTGTGATGTCGTTTTTGAGTTTCTTATACTTATTTTTATAAAGTTAATTTTAACTAAAATTCTTATAACGTAATACACGACACATAATAATATTTTTTTTATCTACATTTCTTTCTTTATAACCAATCCGTTGTAACTTCACGTGTTACTTTTAATATAACCCCACATAGCAACGTTTTAATATAACCCCACATAGCAACGCTTTAGTTTAGCCATAACACTCAGGATAACTTAGCTCGTTTGTGCTAAAGTTAGGTAATTTAAAATGTTTGAGATTATATTAAAAAAATAATATAAAGTTAAATATCTAAAAACGTGTATTTAGTCCATATGTAAATTTAAACTAAAATAAGCATCCTTTGTATGCAATTTATTCGATAAAAGGCAACGCCTTGTGTATCGTCTAATATTATCAAGAATAAAATATAAAGCAAGTAAAAAAGTCGCAATAACTTTTATGCAATTGAATCATATAGCCTCTTTCATATTGTTCTTTCTAGGTGGATTTTAGTTGTTGAGAGAATAATAACAATTAAATTGTTATTTTTCTAGGCCTCGTTTAAATTTTTATTTATGGGTTGCTAAAAGGTATAATTAAAATATTGAATGGTGTTTGCTGACTTTTAAAAACGTTGATTTATGTAATGATTTTTCCTTTTGGAGTCTACAACCATAAGATTTTATGAATAAAGTTGAATCCCTAACAAACTTGAAAATAGTAAAATTAGGGATTTTATGATTGATGATAAAGACAATTGATATTCACAAAACATTTTGTACATATTTATAGAAAGAAAATATATTCTTTATCTAATGTTTGGTTTACAAGTGAAATAATAATAATAATAATAATAATAATAATACCCTGTAAAATTTTAATTTTACGATTTGTGAGTGTTGCACGTGTTCAAGTTTTTTGTCCTAGATTTTCAAATTTTATGAATATATTTTAGATAAAGTTATATTTAATAGAAACTTATAATAATTCCCAATAATTGTTTATGATCACGGATATTTGAGATTTTTTGCTTATATGAGTTTTTTCAGTACTTCCATGTTGGGATTAGTTACTAATTCAAATTCCTAACAACATTCCTAACAACATTGCCGTTGAACTCAAAAAAAAGAATATATTAGAGGGGGAAATGAAAGATATTTTGTTCTACCATAGAAAATTATTTGATTCTTGCCTATATATATATAAAGTATAACGAAACCTAATAAAAATATATTTGTATAGAGACTCATTTAACCCATTAATAACTTAATCAATTAAAAGTACAACAAAGAAACCTAATAAAGATATTACCTAGTGGGAGGAAGATTTCAAATTTGTGATTGTTGATTAAGCATAAAACTGGTTCTAGTTCCGGTTCCTTCAAGGTCAACTCTTCAACTACCATTGTCGACGATTGTAAGAGGAAAGATTGATGTTGTCGATTGGAATTGAGAAGTGTCGTCATGCCATTTATAGGAATTCGGATTTCTACAATTGATTAGGAAATAGCATTGCAATTGAAACCAGAAGAGTGTCAGAATTCATTTAACTATGTAAAACAAATCAATTTTCTTCAATAATTTTGTTAATGTTTATTCATTATCATAATTATCATTGATCCAAAAAAAGGTTATATATAAGGGATCATTTTTAGTACTCATAGATAGCACTAAAAATTTAGAGACAACCATGCATAACTTTAAGCATGTATATTGGAGTGAAGATCATTAAAATTAAAATTAAAAGATTTAGTTGTATTTAAATTGATTGATTAGATGGACCTATCAGTTCTTGATCAACTGATAATGTTATTAATTTTAAATTGTTTATTCAAAAGCATAAATGAATATAGAAAGCACTCACCCTTTACACAAGTTAGATGTTAATTGAAGCTATATTATGAGGATACCACTCATCAAAGTTGAAGTTTCAATGGGTAGATAGTCATTTGTTGCCTTTACCTAATAAACACTTCAATCAACATTAATTAAAATTAAAGATGAAAGATTTCACAATCTCCCCCATTCCTCTCTTACCACCTCTTGATATACTTTTTTTTTTTTTTTTATTATGTTTAAATTTTAAATATGCTAACAAGTAATTAGGTAAATGATAAATTAATTTAACTTAAAGATGGTTTAAATGTCAGATGCGTGTTAAGTAAATCAGATGCCAACGAAAATGGGCCTAAGCTAAAAATTTAATTTTTAAATATTGGATCCTCGAGAGTATTGGTCTTGAGTAGTTAGTTGTCCACACCCAATACCATCATATTAATATTCGATAGCAGACTCAGAACTTTTTGTGAATGGGGCAAAAAGGAATACGATCAAAATTAGTCTGACAAATATTTGATCAACACTATCATAAAACTATTTATACTTATTGGGTTGAATCCATTAGAAAGAGAATTTTGCCTAAAAAGATTAGTATCCAATAGGAATTTGACATGTGTTATGTTAAAAACAGAAATCCAGTACAAAAAACAAAGTCTAGAACAAAAAAACAAAAAATTTAGTACAAAAGAATAAAAATCCACTACATAAAATAAAAAACCAGTATAAAAAAAAAATCTAATACAAAACAAATCTAGAACACGAAAACCAAAACAAAAAAATCCAGTAAAAAATAAAAATTTAGTACAAAAATAAGATGATATGCCTAAATTATTGTTCATTTATTTTTTAACATGTCACATGTCAAATTTCTATTATTTTGCACTCTTTTTAGGCAAAAATCTCTTATATTTGATCTTTCCCTATACTTATTAACTATGATTTGATAATTTGTCAAACAACTTTCAATCAATATATATAATTATAAGATTTGCATCATTATTATATGGACATCTTGGGCTCCTTCAAATATGATAAATTATGCTCAATAATAAAATGTGCATTATTATAGTTTGCATTATGGTCTACACACACATATTCCAGACATAATGTTAGGTCTGCTAGCCGTTAAATACATGAGGGATCCAATCATCGATCTATAGTTTTTCTTAGCAATAGAATTCATGTGAATCAAGATCTTGTTTTGTTCTTGTATCAACATGCGTATTTGCGACCTTTGAGTATGAAAGGCTACACTTCTTGTCACCAACATATTTGGATTGCTTAATTAGATCCCTTCAAATGTTTCTTCACCTGTATACCAAGAAAGAAAGTTGGTTCATGTAACATCAGTGCCGGACGCGTGCCGGAACAGTGATCGCAACAGTAAACCGTACAGTAAATCAGGTACACATTACGTGAAACTATGCTTATTTTGTTGAAACATCATTCTATACACGAGACTATTATACGATTGTCTGAAATCTGACTGAAACCTTAGGGTTTAACAGTCAGAAACATGTCAGACAACACAGTGTTGAAACATAGATACTTGATTTGATACTATTGTGTATAAACGTATGTGAGGTTAAACAGAACGAAACTATAACGGTTGTTGTTACGGAATGCTAAACAGACGAATTATTCGTATAGGTGGCGATCTGTACGAATGATTCTGAGAGTTTAACGTTCTGAAATAATGACTGAAAAGTAGAAAACAAGAATCAGAAAGCCAAACCATCGTTGTGTTCGTTCGAATGACGATTCGAACGAATACGCGCGATTGCGACGCGTTCTGACGAAACGAAAACGAAACGAACGATCATAAATTTAAGGAAATAAAATATTTCCTGTTTTACAATTTTGAAACTTATCATAAACGAAAATAAACGAAACTACTTTATTAACTCGCGAACAATTAAACGGAACGCGTAAAAATAACGAAATTCGATAAATAAATTAATTAAACGAAACTTAAAATAATTATTAGAACTTAATACCTCCCAAATAGTTAAAATCAACTCTTTTTATTTAATTACGAAAAATGCGAATAACGATCCGGAAACACGACGAAATTATGAACCGAGCAACCGAAACGAAGCCGAATACCCGCGGGGTATATAAACATCAAATGAAGAGTTTATCCTCATTTATTGCTTACACTCTCTCTCTCTCTAACTCAAATTTCCGGTTTCCACCTTCACCACCAATTCCAATCTTTGAAGCTCCATATCTCACTCGTTTCTTAACGAAATCGGGTGATTCTTGGACCTAAACGAAGATCTCGGCGTCCTCTACAAGGAAGTACAACGGATCTAAGCTTTTCACCAGCCAAATCTGAGGTATAATGTTGTGAAAGTTCACGAAAATAGGGTTTTCTTAAACCATTTCTTGACTAAAACCTTCAGCAGCCATAAACCCACCTCCCACAATATCAGTACCTTCGAGAATCATCTACCACACAACATTATGATGTAGAGCAGGTAGAATCTATGAGAATGATGGTGATTGAAGGTACAATTCGTGGAGGAGCCGAACCTGCATAAGCAACAGCCCCTCGGCGAACCTTGCTGGCCGGACCCAGCACCCATGGCCGAACCATTTCTTTGAGCGAACCTTCTGCAAACCCTAATGATAGGCGGCGAACCTTTGGGTCCCACGAACCCTCATGCACGAGCCACGAACCTTGAATGAGTCACTAGCCGAACCTATCATGCACAATCAGCCGAACTCTCGAGACATATTTCCAGCCGAACCCTTCAGTGGTAGACTACTCTAGTCGAACCCGATGGTGACGAAACCTGACCTGTGCAGAGTCACGAACCCCCACTGCCCTACATGATCGGGAACCCTCCTACTCAGTCATGAAACCATCAGAAACCACCGAACCATATGATGTCACCGAACCTAAGCACCCTTAAACCCAAAGGGTTCGCTGCTTTTGTGACCAACCGATGGCAACACTAGAGAATGAATTAGGTGGACCCAATCTAATTATCAGCTCACATGCTATTGCGTGGGGTGAAATAACAGGTCCCTGATTTTGTTGTCGGCTCAACAGATTCAAGCAAAAGCCCAACGCGAATGATTAGCTTAATTATTCGGCCCAACTAAGATTTCTATAGCCCGTTATTAGACCCACAGCTGTGATATTCGGCCCACCATACCTCGCCGGCTCATCATGGCAGTTAGCCTAATTCCTTGCTCGGCCCACTATTCATTGACCGGCCCAAACCTTTGCTTCCGGCCCATAACGATTAGAACAGCCCAAGTAATGTCAATCGGCCCAACATCCATTTTATTAGGCCCAAGAACACACAATAGGCCTAAGGATTTCTTAGGCCCACTCGTTATAGCCCAACTCATTATCTTTCGGCCCATAATAATCAAATAAAAGATATAACACATTGACAAATTGAATTTGGTTAACATGCATGGAATTTGAACAACTTACTACAAGGGTTGTTATGGATTAAGAAACCAAAGCACATGAACAAGAATGTGATATTATTTATGTGTCACTAGATTCGTTAATAAACAAAAAGGGGCCGAAAGACGATCGAGACCCATAGTGCTAGCCAACTTCAGGGCTAACACTAACACTTACACACATACGTATCAATTACAACTCATACTTATAAGTACAAACACTATTAAATCAATATAGGAACGTGAACATCATACCAAGTGCAAACAAAGAGCGCGTGCATTCTTATTCTACTTAGTCAACCACTACGGACATAAGGTGAGTTCATTTGTCCCTTTTCAAACTTATTTGTTTTACTTCGGGACTGAGAAGCATGTTAAACATTTTAATAAACTATTGAAATGTTATTTAATGCTTTTTAACTTACACGTGATGCTTATAATGATGCTTATGCTTGGAACTTAGTATACTTTAAAAAGCAATAAACTTGATACTTATACTTCAAACTTGAGGCTTGAAACTATATGTTGGATGCTTATGAAACTATATGCTTAAATATGAGACTTGATGCTTATGCTTATGCTTATGAAACTATATGTTTGAACATGATACTTGATGCTTATGCTTATGAAACTATATGCTTAAACATGAGACTTGATGCTTATGCTTGTGAAACTATATGCTTAAACATGAGACTTGATGCTATACCATGGATTTCATGATGAAACTATGTGTGGACACTTGAGACTATATGCTTGAAACTATTATTTGCACATGAAACATTAGACATGTATCTAATCATAGGCTACGTAATTGCTAAACGACTGCTAGTGCAGAGCTTGTACCTATGTATTGAGATACATGTAAACTAAACCATAACGAGGATAAGCTATTACCTATATAGGAGACATGTAATTGCTAAACGACTGCTAGTGCAGAGCTTTTGTCTGCTTATATGAGGTATGTAATTGCTGGATTAAACTAAACCATAATGAGGCTAAGCTATTATCTATATAAGAGACATGTAATTGCTAAACTTCTGCTAGTGCAGAGCTTTTGTCTGCTTATATGAGATATGTAATTGCTAGATTATTTGTGTATGCATGGCTTGTGTCTATGTATGAGATACGTAATTGCTAAACGACTGCTAGTGCAGAGCTTGTATCTTGTATAGGAGACACGTAATTGCTAGACTAAGCTTAACTAATTCATGAGATACGTAATGGCTAAACGACTGCTAGTGCAGAGCTTGTATCTATCCGTGAGCTACGTAATTGCTAAACGACTGCTAGTGCAGAGCTTGTACTCACGCATGAGATTAGGGACAGCTAAACTATGTGCGTGTGAAACTATGATGCTTGTTAAACATACTTTGAAACTAATACTCTTGAATGATATAGACTTGTAAACTTTGAAACAGAAAACAAAAGCTATGATGAGGAATGGGTTGATTGGTAGGTAAAAGGCTTAATTATCATTAACAACAGTGTCATATCCGGATTAGTATGTGGTGGGATGGCGTCTGGGCGGGTCGTAGGCTCGACCCAGGGGTATGCCCTATATATAAGCATACCGATTTGGATATTACATGTGGAGTTAATGAGATTAAGGTTTTACCGAAAGAGGTTTGTTAAAACTATTTTAAACTTATAAACTTTATGAACTCACCAACCATTGTGTTGACTTTGTTTTTCTTACATGCTTTCTCAGGTGAAGGACAGGTTTAAGCTAAGGCTTTGGATTGCATGCTAGGTGGCCTAGATAGAGGACCTAGTTGACTTTTGGAAGCACATCTTTTGTGGATATTACACATCACTTTTGATATCTTGTACAGATACAAGATATAAACATTCGATTCTTTTGTTAGGTTTACTTAGTTAAATTGCAGAACATTGATATTGTAATTTAACTTTGTAATCCTAGTTTAATGTTGATTGTGCTTTAGTTATTCTTAAACATTGATGCTATGAAAACAATCTGATCATTTGATTATCACTCACGATATCACGCCCCGAGAACCTTCTGCCCGACGGGGACTTCGATCCAACCCCGCCGGCTTGGGGTGTGACAGATTTGTATCAGAGCTCAAGGTTATAGAGAATAATAGGTCATTTACTTAAACGATTTGGTCTAGACTATAACTTAGGGACCCTCATGTAGAGAACATAAGACTTAAGTTTGCATTGTGTCTTCTGCGTTCGATCACTGCACTAACCAATATCTTTTGGTTATGATCAGAATGCCGCCTAGAAGACAACCTACTCAAGTACCGACTACACAGACTTCTGCACCACACTCTTCTACTCCGTCACCACCAGATTCACCACCGCCACCTCCTCCTCTGCAAAACCCTCCTCCAAATCCGAATGCGGGTCCAGTTATTGATCCTACTACTATCGCCTTGGCGACACTGCTGAGTACCCAACTGACAAGTCAACTGAAAGATGTCATCCCAGAGATGATAAACCGGATTCAGGGACATGGCAACACTTCTGGCCATACTACCGGAGAAGCTAGTAGAAACACTAGTCATACTTCTGACTGCTACTACTAATCTTTTGTAGGATGCAAACCACCGGGCTTTACTGGAGTCGAAGGCGCTGTTGGATTAATCCAATGGCTAGAGAAAATGGAGAACACTCTGGACATTAGCAGTTGTCCAGAACACCATAAAGTTCTCTATGCAGCCGGTTCATTCAGCAAGCGAGCTTTAACATGGTGGAACGCACAGATCAGGGCTAAAGGAAGAGATGAGGCAATGGCGATGCCTTGGGCAGAATTTAAACTTCTTTTGAGGAACGAGTTATGTCCGAAACACGAACTACAACAGCTGGAGATTGAGCTCTCGAACCATGAGCTGAAGGGAGCTGATCATATGACTTTTACCAACCGCTATCATGAACTGGTAGCCCTGGTGCCAGAGATGGTGCCAACCTTGGAAAAGCTAATTGATCGTTATGTAGCAGGATTACCTTCTTGTATACAAAGCATTGTACTGGCTTCATATCCTGCTACTCTGGAGTCAGCCATCTCCCTCTCAGCTAAGCTTACCAAAGTAATGGTAAAGTCTGGAGTTTTAAAAGATGATTCGGGAAAAGCTAAGGAAACAACATCAAAGAAACCAGAGTACCATCAAAAGAAGAAACAGAAGGTCGTAAAGAACCATGCGGCCGTCACTCCTCTAAGACAGGCACCTGCAGCACCTGTCAATCCTGTACCCAGAAACTATGGGGGAGAACATCCCCAGTGCTCTCACTGCAAGTATCATCATCCTCCTACTGCTCAATGTAGGAAGTGCACTAATTGTGGTCGGTTTGGCCACTGGGTTACTAAATGCCGTGTTGCTGTGAATCAGGCTACCAACACTGCCGCAAGAGCACTACCTCTACCACCACCACAGAATCTAGGCAATAACAACAATAACAGGGGGTGCTACAACTGCGGGGAAATGGGTCATTTATTACGCGACTGTCCAAAGAAAGTGCAACCAGGAGCACAAGCACCTCGCGGACGTGCTTTTGTTATCGGAGCCAATGCTGCACGCCAAGACCCTAATGTGGTCACTGGTACATTTCTTTTACATGACTCTTATGCATCTATACTATTTGATACTGGTGCAGACCAGAGTTTTATTTCATCTGATTTTGCACGACAACTTAGTCTTACTGAGGAAACTTTAGACTCCCCATACATTATCGAAGTAGCGAACGGAAAGCAAGTTACAGTTAGCACTATACATAGGAACTGCCCACTTACACTCACTGATTACACATTTACCATCGACTTGTTGCCGATGGAGTAGGGCGGTTTCGACATCATTGTGGGGATGGATTGGCTATCATTCAATAGAGTTGAAGTCATCTGTTCTGAAACGCTACTTCGGATTCCAGTAACGAATGATCGTGTATTGGAAGTTGGTGGGGATCAAGCAAAGCGAAACGTAAGGATCATATCATGCATAAAAGCGCGTAAGTGTCTGCAAAAGAAATGCATAGCTTTCTTGGCTCACGTAGTGGAGAAAGAAAAAGACAAGAAAACAATACAAGATGTCTGATAGTGAAGGAATACCCTGAAGTGTTTCCTGAGGATCTACCTGGTTTGCCACCGGTGCGGCCGGTAGAGTTTCGTATTGATTTGATTCTTGGAGCAACACCCATTGCTAAATCCCCTTACAGGTTAGCACCTTCGGAGATGCAGGAATTATCTAACCAACTACAGGAACTGCTCGATAAAGGTTTCATCCGACCGAGCTACTCACCTTGGGGAGCTCCGGTTCTGTTCATGAAAAAGAAGGATGGATCCTTTCGTATGTGCATAGATTACAGGGAGTTAAACAAACTAACCATCAAGAATCGGTATCCACTACCGAGGATTGATGATTTGTTTGATCAATTGCAAGGAGCTCAATACTTTCGAAGATTGATCTGCGTTCTAGATACCATCAGCTCAGAGTACAAGAAGAAGACATACCAAAGACGGCGTTTCGTACCAGATACGGGCATTACGAGTTTATGGTGATGCCTTTTGGTTTGACGAATGCACCCGCGGTTTTCATGGATCTCATGAACCGAGTGTGTAAGCCGTATTTAGATCAATTTGTTATTGTCTTCATCGATGACATATTGATCTACTCTAAAAGCAAAGCAGAACACGAACAACATCTTAGAATGATCTTGGAACTGATAAAGGAAGAGAATCTCTATGCCAAATTCTCTAAGTGTGAGTTTTGGTTAAAAGAGGTTGAAATCCTAGGCCACGTTGTTAACAGTGACGGAATACACGTTGATCCTGCCAAGATCGAGGCAATAAAAGATTGGGACACTCCGAAGACACCTATGGAGATACGTTCATTTCTAGGCTTAGCAGGCTATTACAGAAGGTTTATCTCAAACTTTTCTAAGATAGCCCTGCCACTCACTAAGTTGACACTGAAGAGCGAGCCGTTTATTTGGGAACAAAAGCAAGAAGAAGCCTTTCAAACTCTGAAGCAAAAGCTATGTGATGCTCCGATCTTATCTCTCCCAGATGGTTGTGATGACTTTGTTGTGTATTGTGATGCATCCCATCAGGGACTTGGCTGTGTACTTATGCAGCGGGACAAAGTGATCGCTTATGCTTCGAGACAACTAAAAATTCATGAGAAGAACTACACTACTCATGATCTGGAACTGGGCGCTGTGATATTTGCTTTAAAGATCTGGAGACATTACTTATATGGCACCAAGCGTACCGTATTCACTGATCACAAAAGTCTGCAACACATATTCGATCAGAAGGAACTCAACATACGACAGCGACGTTGGGTTGAGCTTCTAAATGATTACGACTTTGTAATCAAATACCATCCGGGCAAGGCAAACGTTGTAGCTGATGCCTAGAGTCGGAAGGAACGAGTCAAACCCTTGCGCGTCAGAGCAATGGGAATGATTGTGCAGACAAGCTTACATGACAACATTATGAAAGCACAACAGGAGGTTATTGAACGTGAAAACTTGAAGAAAGAACTTGATTGCGGTGTGGAAAAACATTTGGAAACAAAACCCGATGGACTTGTTTACTTCAAGGTGGCCGGGTATGAAGTTAAGGGTTTGGATTGCATGCTAGGTGGCCTAGATAGAGGACCTAGTTGACTTTTAGAAGCACATCTTTTGTGGATATTACACATCACTTTTGATATCTTGTACAGATACAAGATATAAACATTCGATTTTACTTAGTTAAATTGCAGAACATTGATATTGTAATTTAACTTTGTAATCCTAGTTTAATGTTGATTGTGCTTTAGTTATTCTTAAACATTGATGCTATGAAAACAATCTGATCATTTGATTATCACTCACGATATCACGCCCCGAGAACCTTCCGCCCGACGGGGACTTCGATCCAACCCCGCCGGCTCGGGGTGTGACAGTTCACATGTGAAAGTCATTTTTAAAGACTCAAAATCCTTGTAGAGCTTAAAGCTAGTGGAGCCAAAAATATGTCATCAACATAGATCTACACAAACAAGTTTTTTCCTTCCTTCTTCATAAGTAGAGTCTTGTATATTTGTCTTCTTTTGTTCTTGTTTTTCAATAAGTAGGTGGATGGTGACTCATATAATGCCCTAAGCGCCTGATGAGGTTCATATAAGGCTTTATCTAGCTTGAAGACCTAGTAAGAAAAAAATAGGATCTTCAAAACCTGAAGACAATGAGACACATGTGGTGTTTCTTTTTTTTTAAAAAAAAACTCTTCCTAGCCTCTTCAGTCTACACTGCGCAGACCATGGGCAAAGGTTGGGCTCTGCCGGCTGTTTGTTTTCTTGAAGACATCTCATTAAAAAATCTCTGCCCGTTCTCTTTTTGGCGCATACATAAATCAACCCTTCTCTCATCTTCTCACCCTCTTCTTCTTCTTTCTTCCAGGTTGATACATTCTCTTGAAATCAACCCATCAACAATTCATTATATCTTCTCCTTCCCCTGTCCCTTCATGGTCGTCTTTTCCACCTGCATTCAAAAGAGACTCTCTTCTAGAAATTGACCTACCAACCACCATCCTACAACAAACGAAGACCTACAATGAATTCACAACAAATGGTTGTGAGGTACTTCATGCTAGTCTCAAACTACAGAAACCGAAGAGAACAGTTTGTCTCTTACGAATTTTTTGGTTTATTTATGATTTGTGGTGTTGTTTGCATCGTTTGTTTAAGCATTTTCTTATTTCAGGTGTTGTGCCGATACCGTCGATTTTACTCCCGATGAAGAAGAGTCGTATGAAATTGGGGAATTGGAGTCAACAATACGTGGGGGAGACGACCCTTACGAGCAATTTGCTTCATGTATTTGATTGAATTTTATGTTAAAAAGAGGCTAAGATCAACAAATTGCTTAGTTGGAACGCAAGACGAGTTGCAAGAGAGTAAGATGAAGATAGTTATTGACCTTCCCAAAGTGGGAGCTTCTGTTCTTGGAGTGATATAACATGCTTAGAATTCAGTTAAAAATACAACATTGTGTGATTTTTTCTTATACATATTAGTTTTATGATTTTTTAGAATGAAAAAAAAAATCATCAATCAATGATTGTTTTCGTTAGTTGGTTGCAGACGCTAAAAAACAAACAGTCTTCTTTTAACAGACTACAGAGGTTTTGGCCAGCTCCCTGCTACAGAGACAAGCATGCAGACATTTTCCACATACTGCATAAAATTTACCTCTGAAATAACAAACGTCACCATAGATTTATTAAAAGCAGTTTCATTTTAATTTACATTTTACCGAAAATGATAAAACTTGTTAATGTAACTAAAACTTACATTATTTTCTAATGTTAAACGATAAGTGTTGTGGATATGTAATTATAATATTAAAAACACAAATATTTGGTTTAATCTTATTGAAATCATACGGGTTAACACGATAAGAATGAATTAATAATCAATCATTCACACACACACACACACACACACATATATATATATATTTCAGGTAAAATTGCAACTCTTACAACTTTATATTTTCACATTCATACTTTTTGCATTTCATTTAATTATTGTTTAATTAGATTAGTCAAATACAAACAAACAGCGAAACGATAGTTCGAGGAACCATCGAATCGTACATTGCACATTGGTTTTGCAAATACATACACAAATGCAAAACAATAATTTGGGGAATTATTGGATTGTGCATCACATGTTGATTATGTTTAATCAAGCATGCAAACAGTTCGTAATGACGAACATAAACTATCAAAGATAATTCGAGGAATTATCGAAACACACACGAGTCTCACGAACGTTGGTGAACAAACAATAATTAAACAATCATATGTGTTACTATGTAATTACGTGCTAATCATGTATTAGACGTTTAGGATAGACGTTACAAATCAAGTACGAACGAAATCGAATCATCAAAATCGAAAAACTATGAAATAGAGCCTTCGCGGTACGCCAAGAACCCTCGGCAAAATCCCCGGCGGTACACGAAGCAAGAGCGGGAGTTTTGAACTCCGGATTTCTTAGCGGTACACCAAGGCCATGCATAAGGGCCTTGGTGGTACGCGGCATGTTTCAGGATGAAAACTGAATATTATATTCATCGCGGTACGCTGAGGCCATGCATGATCGACCTTGGTGGTACGCGATGAGCCCCAGACGACAAATTTTTATAAAAAGCAACCCCTCATTTGTTCAGTTTCTTTTACGCTACATCGAACATTTCCACTCAAGATCGACTGAAACCCACTGAAATCCACTTTCAAACCATCTGGAATCACTAGTAAAGCCTCTTCTTGCAACTTGGAGGGTTTTTGGACCATTGGAACTTCAAGGAGAAGTCTTGGAAGCTATCCACACGCAAGAAGACCCTCATCAGTCACTTTTAGCTTCTGTCCAGACCAGATCCATCCATTTAAGAGCTCTTAAGGTAGTCTCTTATGCTTATCTATGGTTAGATCGTACATGCAAGGTGGAAAAACACACATGCAAGTTTGTTTGATCATGTACAACTCCACGTGGCTCTTGTGCACGAAATGTCAGTTGGTTCTTGTGTGATTTTAATGTATTTTGATGTAGATTGAAGTTAGAAATCATCTAGGATTGGGTATTGCTTGATATTGTGTTGATTTGGTAGCACTTGCCATAAAAGGAAAGTTTTATGTTGCATGTTGTAGATTGGTGATGATCTAGACATGTTAGACATGTCTAGATTTTGTCAAATTCATATTGAAGTGTTTAGAAACTCATTTTGGTATTTGATTTGGTGAAAAACATGATTTTGTATTTACTTGCTTTATATGGAAACTTTTAAAAATCAAAAGATGGGTTTTGGTGTTTTAACATGTTTTGGTGATTTGTAGTTCTTGAAATATGTTTAAAAATGATTTTTAACATATTGGGAAACTTTGATTCTTGAAAACGAGCTTTCGAACGATACTTACTATTTTAGGAAACTTTATTTGGGGCAAATGCCATAAACGGTGATTTATGCGCAAACGATATGTTTTGAGTGTTTAAATATGTTTTTACAAATATAGTAGAGTTATTGGTTTTATGAAATGCGATTTCATGACTACACTTTCCTTAAATGGAAACTTTCCAAAAATGGTAACTTTTACGATTCTTACACGTTACTTAAGTGAAAGTTGAACGATTAGAGTCATAGGATTCATGTTGATGTCTTACTCGCGTTTATGACACATAAACAATCTAAACACAACAAACGCATCACCAACGATTCGTCGAGTCAACACAAGTCAAAACGCACACTTGATTGAGCTCACCAACACTTGGAGTTTTATGGGATATGTGACAATTCGACATTCCGAGTTAACACCGTTAACCGGAAATTAACAGAAAATGTATAAAATCGAACAAAATCAAACCCAAAGGTTTGGAATCAAACAAAAATCAATTCCAAAGTGTTAATTTACAAAGATTAAACTTGTAAATGGTTTTAATTATCAATTTTGACTTTTACAAGTCAAAATTCGGCCAAAGTGGGTAATAAAATTTGAAATTCACATGAATTCAATGAAATTAATCGAATTAAACCTCCCATTAACGTATATTAATAATCATTAACAGTAATCATACGTTATTAGGTCTCTTAATGGTCGAATTTAACTCAAAACGAATCCAAAGGATTGAAACCGTCCCATTAACTACTAACTTCATACTAATTGATCAAAACTCTCACAATTGAGCATTCCTAAAACCCATTCGACACTTTTTAGCATCTGTTTCATCAATCAAATGAACAACAGAAGCCGTGGTTTGAAGATTTCGCTCAAGGGTCGGCCGAATTTCACCTACAAGTCGAGCTACTTCAATTCGATATCAAATCAGGTAACAAATCGCTCCTACACCACCTAAAACAACCGATTAAGCAAACCCCTATGTTGATTTCGTGTACCAACATCGAATTATATGAATTCATAGCTAGGGTTCATCATTATAAACGAATTGGGGGTTTGTGATTAAACGAATGCAAAAATCAAATCAAATTATATACACAGTGTCGCAATAGCATCATAATGGAAAACCATATGTTAGTTCTAACAAACATTAACGAATTGAAAGATTTCTAGTTTTAGGGTTTCCTTAGAAAAACGTTTTGGAGGTTTATGGTTCAAACGAGTTAATAATCGGATTCAATTACACAGAAAGATTCGAAATGATGGTGTTAATGAAAAACCCATGTTAATTTTATATTACAACCGAGAATTAAACAATTTAGATTTCTAGGGTTCATAATGAAAAATCGTTTGGGGGTTTCGAAGCTATTGGACTTGTTACTCGAATTAAGATGCACAGAAAGCTTCGAAATATTGTAGTAAATGAAAACCCTATGAAATCAAGGTATAATGTTATCTAATTTCAAGAAATTGGATCGTATAATAATGGGGTTAGGTTCGAACCTAAGTAGGTTCATAAAAACGAAGAATTTGATTGAAATAATCAAATTAAACTGGTGGGTTAATTCGATTAGACTCCAGGAACAAAACCCCTAAGGTTTCAGGTTCGATCGAGTTCGAATCGGGTCTCAATTGGAGCCATAGGGTTCGGTTTTATAAACAAAGGGGAACCGGGTTGTAAATGTTTAAAAAAATTGATTTCTGATTCATATTGCGAATCCCTAGCGGGCGAGACTGGTAGTGTATGTGTGTGTCGAGTGGGTGGTCGCGGGTTCGAGCCATGCATTGGCCGGTTTTTGTGAAAAATGCCATTTTTGGTATTTTTGCAATAACTTTCGCGTACGAACTCCGTTTTAACCCGTTCAAGTTGCGTTGGAACTGTAACGAAATCCCAAACAAAATAAAATAATAAAATTCACATTTTAATCCGAAAACGAAATCGCGTATGATTGCGCTTAATTAAATAAAATCATAAACGATTATATGATTTTATTAAACGATTTCAAAGTTTCGCGTACATACGTATACACATTTCTAACACTCTAACATATGTGTGTTGACACGTATGTGATTTCAAGAACAAAACGATATCCCGAATAACACTAAGTTATTGTTTAAACACAGATTCTTCGTAGTGAATTATCTACGCGACTGCACGTGTGTTTGATCATTCTGCTACATTCAAAGGTGCGTACACGGCCCCTTTCTTATTTTAACTGTTTTGGGGGAGAAAACATGTGCAACAAACACTTTTAGATACATATCACTTGCATGAGTTAGCTGTTTACTATAAGTGCAAACATAGCATTACAAAGCCTACATTATCGAACCGTTTAGTTTGCCGTAGTGCAAAGCGTGGTAGTTGAAGATAGATCTATTGGGTTTGACAAACCTCACTTGGTAGATGGGATCTACGCAAGTGTTTAACTGACCAAACACACATTACTATTGTTTATGCTAGACAATAGGGAAAAGGCTATCAAACATTGCAACAACAGTCAGCTTCGGTGTCGACCACTTATGTAAATAGTACAATGACTAGCTATCATGACTATGCAATGTGTGATTATGTGATCTACAAACATTTCTTACAAACAGCTTGTTCAAACATTTGGTTCAAATATTTGTGATTACTCATACAAACCTGTGTATGCACCAACCTTTGTGTTGACTTGATTTACATGTTTTCTCAGGACACTAAGGCACTAGCAAGGACAAGCAGGGACTAGGACGTTGAGTCTCATGCATACAGTTTACTTTAGTTGTTGATTTAAAAACATTGAACAATGTATTTATGGTTTTGCAGTAGTTACTTTCTATTATTAGTTTTGAAACGCTTCCGCAAATGTTAAACTTTGATTTTACAAATTAAGACCAAAGTATGTTTGAAAATCATATAGAGGTCTTCGTTATGTCTAATGATCTGAGATCCTGGTTTGTCACGTCCCAAACGGTAAGATTCCGTTAGTTGAAAATTGGGGGTGTGACAGATACAACACACCACAAAACACATTGTAGGACCAATAAGGAGCTCGGAAACAATCTGATTCCAAGGGATATCTACTCGACAGCCTCTGGAATAGTGCGGAATCCTATTCCAGGGTTTTCCAATCAAAACCAACAGCAACCGTGGTGATCCGAAGGTGTAGGAATGACGTTTGAGTGTGAATCAAACACCACGGGTTGAGAATCGAACTTGGACGATCAATGGCCGCTCAGATCTTCTAGGGTTTGACACTAGGTGCTCTGGGAAGAAGGAGGGCTCTCAAAAGTTAGGTTTGAAATGATTTGAACTTGTATATATAGACTGTAGTCATTTGGCCGAATGAGTGATCGAAGCAGCTCATTCGGCGAATGACTATGTCGAATGGACATGTCAGTCGAATGAGTCATTCGGCGAATGACTCATTTGCTCGCCTGTGTCATTCGCTAGGGCGTTCATTCGGCGAATGACTTCATTCATAGAGTCATTCGCCCGAATGGTCAGACTTCATACTCAAATATTAATTAACCAAATCAAACAATCATATAATCAATATTAAACATTAAGAACAATATGTAAAGACAACTTCCATTAATATAACTTGAAATTTACATGATGGATAATACAAAATTGAACTAGGGACATATAGTGCATCTACAAACTCCCCCTTGGACCTAGTTCAGTCTTTGGAAGTGTCTTTCTTCAAAAGCTTGTTAGAGATGGCTTAAAGCATATGCAGATCCTGATCACCCTCATGAACTGAAGTGCTTGTTCCATATCTTGTACATCAAAAAATATCTGGTGTCGAAAGAGAGCTTTGACGTCGTTGTGTGACAAGTTAGTCAACCACATCGGGTCAAATATACGTTCCATTTCCCATTTCTTCTCCTTGCACATAACTATCACAGCTTCTCCACTTCTCCCGTCGTAGTACCACCATCGGAAGCACTCTATAAAGTCTTGACGCATTTTCCGTAGAGGAATCTTCTTCATAACTTTTGGTGGAAGCCACTTCAGGATTACTTTGTGTTTCCGGGTATCTCCGTCTATCTCCGGCAGATAATATCTTTCAGGCTGTTGGGGCTGGAAGTTTACCCATCTCTTCCTGTACTCGTACTGAATTTGTCGAGAAAACCAAGCTGACATTCCAGAATCTTCACTATAAAGCATCCTCAGACGTGCTAATTGATTGACTTTGAAATCGGGCAACGTCTTAAAATCATGAGGATGCTTAAAGTAGTCAATGCCTCTTTCCCTCTTCACGGCGTAGCACCCAAGATCATGAAAGTATGCCCAGCTCAAGATTTGAACTCCAGCCTTGTAGCCTTTGGTTCTGTAAACTTTCTTGTGCGTCTGGCATCTTTACGGTGCTTTCTTTCATCAAGACCTCCCAATAGGCCTTCCATTCTTCTTTTCTGATCATCAGCTTCAGCTTTACTAACCTCAACCTGTTCTTCCAATTATTTGATCAGTAGATCTTCAGTAGCTTGATCAAACTGATCAGTGAATGTAGGAAGCTCGTCCTCAGCAGATATATACTTTGGATATTCTTCATCAGTGATATCCTCTAGGATGACTTCATCTACATCATCATAGGCCTCTGGAGTTGGCTCATCAAATACTGGAACAGAGGTATCATCAGTGATAACCTCATCAGGATTTAGCCTGAACAGTTCGGCTATCTGCTCCTTTGATAAGCAGTGAATAATCTCCCCCTCCTCTTTGTCGTAGCTTACTGAGTGCTGTATAATGCCTTGAGCGTCCAAAATCATCGTGAGTGTCTCATCCAGTTGACTTCTCACAGGCTCAGCTTCGACTTCCTCAGTAGCTGCTGGTTCTTCTGTTTGTGTAGGAGGAGGTTGAGAAAGAGCCTGTTTCTTCTTGTCCTGCATAGACTTGGACCGGATCTCAGAAGGAGAACGGGCTTGATCATCATCATCATCTGAACTTGATGAACCAGAAGACCCGCTCCCTGATCCGTCCTGATCTGAGTCATCATCTTTATCAGTGTCTTCGTAATCAACTTTCTCCTCGTCAGATTCATCCTCTTCTTCATCATCTTCCTCTTCTTTATTCTTTTCAGAATCTGAGTCATCAGAGTGGACTGTTGTGCCCTCAAGTCTAGGAGTGTTATCTTTAAGATCTTCAATTTGTTCAGCAAGACGATCATTCTCCGCCTCTAATGACAAAATCCGTTCATTGAAACCAGTGGCCGTCATTGCCAGCTGGTTGTGCTCATCTATGTACTTGAGCAACTGTTCTTCCTGCTGAGCAGATCTAGCTCTGAGATCTGCAGCTTGAAGCAACAATGCATCCTGATCAGTTATCCTCTGAGTGAGTTGAGCAATAACCAGATCCTGCTCCCTGCTCTTCCTTTCTTGATCCAGGTTCCTCTCCATCAGTCTCAGTACCATACTGTTCAGAGTGTTAAGCTGATCCACAACTGAGACAGTAGGCACAGACGTGTCAGCTCGTGAAATGGAGAGACCAGAAGAAGCAACAGTAAATATGGGAGCCTGAGCAATAGAAGTGGTCAGAGGGGCCACAGTAGTACGAATCGGAATAGCCCTTGACCTGGTTAGTGAAGAAACTGAGACAGCAGCTACTGATGTAACAGTAGTTGTAGCAGCTGTTGCCAGTTCTGACCTCCTCTGAAATAGGAATCTTGCTCTCTTCCTCCTGCAAGCTTGAGAAGATGTAGACTGTACAACAGCGACAGAGACAGCTGCAGTTGCTAGAGCAGAGGAACGAGGAGGAGGTGAAATATCAAACTCAGGAATAAATAAAGGATCAGTGATATCCTCCATCTCAGCTTCACTCCTCTTCCTCTTCCTCTTTCTCTTCATCAATCTTCCACCCATCCATACACTCTCAAACTCATCATCTGGAGTGTCTTCTGAATCAGAACTTTCAGCTTCATCAGCACCTGTTTTACCACCTTCATCACTTGAGTCACCTGACTCAATTCTGTCTTCAGCTGATAAGGTGCCAGTCATATTAACTGGAGCAGAGGTAGTGGCTGTAGAAGTAGTCATGAAATCCAACTCTAATAAAGAATCAATATCTATATTCTCCTCTTCTGCTGTAGACATACTAACTCCACCACTTGCACTCACATCACCAGCATCTACCCCACTAACATCAATCATGCTAACATCAGCAACAGAGATGATATCAACAGCAACAGTACTAGAGCTAACAACAGCTGAACTCACACCAACACTGGCACTTGCACCACCACCACCTACACCACTAGCACCAGTACCACTATCATGATCAATGTCATCATCAGGAACAATAATGTCCTCTACTTCAGAATCAGAATCCTCATGTCTCCATCTTCTACCAATCGGAGATATGTAATCAGGCCTAGAGAGATGCCCAAACAATGATCGTAAGGCAGGCTTCCTATCTTTTTCTCTGTATGACAATACTCTGTTTAGAGTAGTGTCATTCATGTGCTCCAAGCGTAAGATATCAGCATTGATCTTCGGCAGATTAGGCAACTGTGCGTCAATCAACTGCTGCAAGAATCTAGGGTACATTAAGAACTTCTTGTCCCCTTTCAGAGTCACATTCTCCTTCAAATGTGAGAAGACCATTTCTGAGAAGTTGAATGGCAGGTTCAGTACAAGTGCAACAAAGGCACACTGTATGGTCTCTCTCATGTCATCAAATCCTCCTCTCCTCGACCCAAGGCAATGAATAAGTACATGTGCTAAGTACTTGAACTATGGAGACATGAATGCCTTGTTCAGGATCCCAGCTCCAAGGTCACCTTCATACTTGCACCTCATGAAGCAACCTCGAACTAAATAACGATCTAGAAGATATGGCTGGTCAGGTGCATCTTGGAAACCACAAACTCTTCTGATGTGTTCAGCAGAAATGACCACGTCCTGTCCACGAACTTTGCCTCGAATGACTGTAGGCTCAGCTTCACAGTCGATATCAGCAGATGCCCAGAAGTTTTGCTGATGTGAAATATATGGCACATGTAAAGTTGATGTAACATCAGTGCCGGACGCGTGCCGGAACAGTGATCGCAACAGTAAACCGTACAGTAACTCAGGTACACATTACGTGAAACTATGCTTATGTTGTTGATACATTGTGCTTTACACTAGACTATTATATGATTGTCTGAAATCTGAATAAAACCTTAGGGTTTAACAGTCAGAAATATGTCAGACAACACAGTGTTGAAACATAGATACTTGATTTGATACTATTGTGTATAAACGTATGTGAGGTTAAACAGAACGAAACTATAACGGTTGTTGTTACGGAATGCTAAACAAACGAATTATTCGTATAGGTGACGATCTGTACGAATGATACTGAGAGTTTAACGTTTTGAGATAATAACTGAAAAGTAGAAAATAAGAATCAGAAAGCCAAACCATCATCGTGTTAGTTCGAAGGACGATTCGAACGAATACGCGCGATGGCGACGCTTTCTGACGAAACGAAAACGAAAACGAAACGAACGATCATAAATATAAGAAAATATAATATTTTCTATTTTACAATTTTGAAACTCATCATAAATGGAATTTAAAAGAAGTTGTGTTAATAAATCGCGAACAAATTAACTAAACGAGTAAAAATGATATAATTCGATAAATAAATTAATACAACGGTCTTTAAAATAAATTCAAATGATAAACCTATCTTAAAAACCCTAAAATAATCCTTTTTATTTTTAGTTACGAAACACGCGCGTATTAATCCGGAAACGCGACAAAAATATGAACCGAGCAACCGAAACGAACCGAACACACTCGTGATATATATACCATAGATGATGGCATTTAATTCATTTGTTGGCAAACCCTCTCTCTCTCTAAACTTAAAAACGTCCACCTTTCCCTCTCTAGAAAGATTCATCTTTCAAGCTTCATATCTTCTTCGATTGTGGATGAAATCAAGCAAACTCGGTGTCTACACGAAGTTCTTGATGTCTTCTACTTGAAAGTACAGCAGATCTACAAATTTACCCAGCCATTATCAAGGTATGAAGCCTAGAATTTCCTGAAAATTAGGGTTTTCTAAACTCATTTCAGCTCACCACCTTAATGTCGGCTATAGACCATGAACTTCGAACCTACGCACTCTGAGGACCTTCGGTAACGTATCCTTAACCATAGAGGTGAGCTAGAATTGATGGAGTCGATGAAGATGATATGGTAGAACCTGGGTTCGTGAACAAGATGAAGGAACCGAACCATGGTCGGCTGAACGTGTTCAGACCATGGCCGAACCTATCAAGCTGCGAACCCTTCTTTTTGGCCACGAACCCTTACACATGCATGACGAACCCAGGAGGACATCATCACCGAACCTAGTGATCGCGAACCCTAGACGAACCCTTCTGCTCAGTCGCGAACCCATGTGTCGACCCAGGGGTATGCCCTATATATAAGCATACCGATTTGGATATTACATGTGGAGTTAATGAGATTAAGGTTTTACCGAAAGAGGTTTGTTAAAACTATTTTAAACTTATAAACTTTATGAACTCACCAACCATTGTGTTGACTTTGTTTTTCTTACATGCTTTCTCAGGTGAAGGACAGGTTTAAGCTAAGGCTTTGGATTGCATGCTAGGTGGCCTAGATAGAGGACCTAGTTGACTTTTGGAAGCACATCTTTTGTGGATATTACACATCACTTTTGATATCTTGTACAGATACAAGATATAAACATTCGATTCTTTTGTTAGGTTTACTTAGTTAAATTGCAGAACATTGATATTGTAATTTAACTTTGTAATCCTAGTTTAATGTTGATTGTGCTTTAGTTATTCTTAAACATTGATGCTATGAAAACAATCTGATCATTTGATTATCACTCACGATATCACGCCCCGAGAACCTTCTGCCCGACGGGGACTTCGATCCAACCCCGCCGGCTCGGGGTGTGACAGATTTGTATCAGAGCTCAAGGTTATAGAGAATAATAGGTCGTTTACTTAAATGGTTTGGCCTAGACTATAACTTAAGGACCCTCATGTAGAGAACATAAGACTTAAGTTTGCATTGTGTCTTCTGCATTTGATTACTGCACTAACCAATATCTTTTGGTTATGATCAGAATGCCGCCTAGAAGACAGCCCACTCATGTACCTACTATCCAAACATCTGCTCCTCACTCTTCTACTCCGTCACCACCAGATTCACCACCGCCACCTCCTCCTCCTCCGCTAAACCCTCCTCCGAACCCGAATGCGGGTCCAGTTATTGATCCTGCTACTATCGCCTTGGCGACACTTCTGAGTACTCAACTGACAAGCCAACTGAAAGATGTCATCCCAGAGATGATAAATCGGATTCAAGGACATGGCAACAATTCTGGCCATACTACTGGAGAGGCTAGTGGAAACACTAGTCATACTACAGACTACTCCTACAAATCCTTTGTAGGATGCAAACCACCAAGCTTTACTGGAGTCGAGGGAGCTGTTGGACTGATCCAATGGCTGGAGAAGATGGAGAACACTTTGGAGATAAGCAGTTGTCCAGAACACCATAAAGTTCGCTATGCAGCTGGTTCATTTAGTAAGCGAGCGCTGACATGGTGTAATGCTCAGATCAGGGCGAAAGGAAGTGATGAAGCAATGGCAATGCCCTGGGCAGAATTTAAACTTCTTGCGAGGAATGAGTTCTATCCGAAACACGAACTGCAACAGTTGGAGATTGAGCTCTTGAACCATGAGATGAAGGGAGCCGATCATATGACTTTTACCAACCGCTATCATGAACTGGTAGCCCTGGTGCTAGAGATGGTGCCAACATTGGAAAAGCTAATTGATCGCTATGTAGCAGGATTACCTTCTTGTATTCAAAGCATTGTGCTGGCTGCATATCCTGCTACTCTGGAGTCAGCCATCTCTCTTTCAGCTAAACTTACTAAGGTGATGGTAAAGTCTGGAGTTTTAAAAGACGATGCGGGAAAGGCCAAGGAAACAACAAAGAAACCTGAGTATCACCAGAAGAAGAAACAAAAGGTCATAAAGAACTATGCGGTTGTTCCCCTTTGAGACAGGCACCTGCAGCACATGTCAATCCTACTACTACGAACTATGGGGGAGTGCATCCTCAGTGCACTCATTGCAAGTATCATCATCATCCTACTGCTCAATGTAGGAAATGCACTAACTGTGGTCGATTTGGCCACTGGGTTGCACGCTGCCGTTTTGCTGTAAATCAAGCTACCAACACTACAGCAAGGGCACTACCTCCACTACCACCACATAATCCAGGCAACAATAACAACAACAGAGGATGCTATAACTGCTAGGAAATGGGTCATTTCTCCCGCGACTGTCCAAAGAGAGTGCAACCAGGAGCACAAGCACCTCGCGGACGTGCTTTTGTTATCGGAGCCAATGCTGCACGCCAAGACCCTAATGTGGTCACTGGCACATTTCTTTTACATGACTCTTATGCATCTATACTATTTGATACTGGTGCAGACCAGAGCTTTATTTCATCTGATTTTGCACGACAACTTAGTCTTATTGAGGAAACTTTAGACTCCCCTTACATTATCGAAGTAGCGATTGGGAAACAAGTTACAGCTAGCACTATACTTAGGAACTGCCCACTTAGACTCACAGATCACACATTTACCATCGATTTGTTACCAATGGAGTTGGGTAGTTTCGATATCATTGTGGGGATGGATTGGCTATCACTCAATAGGGTTGAAGTCATCTGTTTCGAAAAGCTACTTCAGATTCCAGTTGCAAATGATCGTGTATTGGAAGTTCGTGGGGATCAAGCAAAGCGAAACGTAAAGATCATATCATGCATAAAAGCACGTAAGTGTCTACAAAAGAAATGCATAGCCTTTTTGGCTCATGTGGTGGAGAAAGAGAAAGACAAGAAAACAATACAAGATGTATTGATAGTGAAGGAATACCCTGAAATGTTTCCTAAAGATCTACCTGGTTTGCCACCTGTGCGACCGGTAGAGTTTCGTATTGATCTGATTCCTGGAGCGACACCTGTTGCTAAATCTCCTTACAGGTTAGCACCTTCGGAGATGCAGGAATTATCTAACCAACTATAGGAACTGCTTGATAAAGGTTTCATCCGACCGAGCTACTCACCTTGGGGAGCTTCGGTTCTGTTCGTGAAAAAGAAGGATGGATCCTTTCGTATGTGCATAGATTACAGGGAGTTAAACAAACTAACCATCATGAATCGGTATCCACTACCGAGGATTGATGATTTGTTTGATCAATTGCAAGGAGCTCAATACTTTTCAAAGATCGATCTGCGTTCTGGATACCATCAGCTTAGAGTACAAGACGAAGACATACCAAAGACGGCGTTTCGTACCAGATACGGGCATTACGAGTTTATGGTGATGCCTTTTGGTTTGACGAATGCACCGCGGTTTTCATGGATCTCATGAACCGAGTGTGTAAGCTGTATTTAGATCAATTTGTTATTGTCTTCATTGATGACATATTGATCTATTCAAAAAGCAAAACAGAGCATGAGCAACATCTCAGGACGATCTTGGAACTGTTAAAGGAAGAGAAGCTCTATGCCAAATTCTCTAAGTGTGAGTTTTGGTTAAATGAGGTTCAATTCCTAGGGCACGTAGTTAACAGTGAGGGAATACATGTTGATCCTGCCAAGATCGAGGCAATAAAAGATTGGGACACTCCGAAGACACCTACGGAGATACGTTCTTTTCTAGGCTTAGCAGGCTATTACAGAAGATTTATCTCAAACTTTTCTAAGATAGCTCTGCCACTTACAAAGTTGACACAGAAAAATGAGCCGTTTGTTTGGGAGCAAAAGCAAGAAGAAGCCTTTCAGACTTTAAAGCAAAAGCTATGTGATGCCCCAATCTTATCTCTCCCAGATGGTTGTGATGACTTTGTTGTGTATTGTGATGCATCCCATTAGGGACTTGGCTGTGTACTTATGCAGCGGGACAAAGTTATTGCTTATGCTTCGAGACAACTAAAGATTAATGAGAAGAACTACACTACTCATGATCTAGAACTGGGAGCAGTGGTGTTTGCACTGAAAATCTAGAGGGATTACTTATATGGCACCAAGTGTACCATATTTACTGATCACAAAAGTCTGCAACAAATATTTGATCAGAAGGAACTCAACATGCGACAGCGACGTTGGGTTGAACTTCTGAATGATTACGACTGTGTAATCAAGTACCATCCGGGCAAGGCAAATGTTGTAGCTGATGTCTTGAGCCGGAAGGAACGGGTCAAACCCTTGCGCGTCAGAGCAATGGGAATGACTGTGCAGACAAGCATACACGACAACATTATGCAAGCATAACAAGAGGTTATTGAACGTGAAAACTTGAAGAAAGAACTTGATTGCGGAGTGGAAAAACATTTGGAGACAAAACCAGATGGACTCGTGTACTACAAGGATCGTGTATGGATTCCTGCAGTAGATGAGTTAAAGAAGCTTATTTTTGATAAAGCACACAAGTCCAAGTACTCTATGCATCCCGGTGCTGATAAGATGTACCAAGACTTACGTGCATTTTATTGGTGGCCGGGTATGAAGAAAGACATAGCTGAGTATGTTGGTCGATGCCTTACGTGTGCTAAAGTGAAGGCGGAACACCAGAAACCGTCAGGTTTACTGGAACAGGCCGAAATTCCACTTTGGAAGTGGGAACAGATAGCGATGGACTTTGTTACTAAGCTACCCTGCACTTCCATTGGACATGACACTATTTGGGTTATCATTGATCGATTAACCAAATCTGCTCATTTCTTGCCGATGCGAGAAACTTACTCGATGGATAAACTAGCAAAGCTATACATCAACGAGATAGTGGTACGCCATGGTGTGCCATTGTCTATCATTTCGGATCGTGATAGCAGATTTACATCAAGGTTCTGGCAGTCATTGCAGAAATCTCTTGGGACGCAATTAAACTTGAGTACAACTTATCATCCACAAACGGATGGTCAAAGCGAACGTACTATTCAGACCCTGGAATACATGTTGAGAACTTGTGTTCTAGACTTCGGTGGTAATTGGGATTCTCATTTGTCACTGATTGAATTCTCCTACAACAACAGCTATCATAGTAGCATCGAATGTGCACCGTTCGAAGCTCTCTATGTTCGCAAGTGTCGATCGCCGATCTGTTGGTCGGAAGTGGGGGATAATCGTATCACTGGGCCAGAACTCATACAAGAAACTACAAACAAGATTACTCAGATACAACAAAGGCTACAAGCAACACGAAGCAGACAAAAGAGCTACGCTGACAAACGGCGCAAGCCGTTGAAATTCCAAGTGGGAGACCGTGTCTTGTTAAAAGTTTCCCCATGGAAAGGCGTAGTCCATTTTGCAAAGAAAGGCAAACTAACACCGCGGTACGTGGGACCGTTCGAAATCATCGAACGCATTGGTCCTGCGGCGTACAGATTAAACTTACCGGATGAACTTAGTGGTGTACACGACCTGTTTCACGTCTCAAACTTGAAGAAATGCTTTGCTGATGAAACTCTTATCATACCAGTTGAAGAAATTCAAGTGGATGAACAGTTACGTTTTGTTGAAGAACCTTTAGAGATTATGGATCGCAAAGTTAAGAAACTGAGGCGAAGCCGTATTCTGATTGTTAAGGTTCGTTGGAACTCAAGGCGTGGACCCGAGTTTACTTGGGAACGTGAAGATCACATGAAGAACAAGTATCCCCAACTCTTTACAAAGGAAGCCGTACCGAATAACGAGTCTTAAATTTCGGGACGAAATTTAACTAACAAGGGGAGACTGTAACATCAGTGCCGGATGCGTACCGAAACAGTGATCGCAACAGTAAACAGAACAGTAACTCAGGTACACATTATGTGAAACTATGCTTATGTTGTTGATACATTATGCTTTACACTAGACTATTATACGATTGTCCGAAATCTGACTCAAACCTTAGGGTTTAACAGTCATAAATATGTCCGACAACACAGTGTTGAAACATAGATACTTGATTTGATACTATTGTGTATAAACGTATGTGAGGTTAAACAGAACGAAACTATAACGGTTGTTGTTACGGAATGCTAAACAGACGAATTATTCGTATAGGTGGCGATCTGTACGAATGATTCTGAGAGTTTAACGTTCTGAAATAATGACTGAAAAGTAGAAAACAAGAATCAGAAAGCCAAACCATCGTCGTGTTCGTTCGAATGACGATTCGAACGAATACGCGCGATGGCGACGCGTTCTGACGAAACGAAAACGAAAACGAAACGAACGATCATAAATATAAGAAAATATAATATTTTCTATTTTACAATTTTGAAACTCATCATAAATGAAATTTAAAAGAAGCTGTGTTAATAAATCGCGAACAAATTAACTAAACGCGTAAAAATGATATAATTCGATAAATAAATTAATACAACGGTCTTTAAAATAATTTCAAATGATAAACCTATCTTAAACACCCTAAAATAATCCTTTTTATTTTTAGTTACGAAACACGCGCGTATTAATCCGCAAACGCGACAAAATTATGAACCGAGCAACCGAAACGAACCCGAACACACTTGTGATATATATACCATAGATGATGGCATTTAATTCATTTGTTGGCAAACCCTCTCTCCATCTCTAAACATAAAAACGTCCACCTTTCCCTCTCTAGAAAGATTCATCTTTCAAGCTTCATATCTTCTTCGATTGTGGATGAAATCAAGCAAACTCGGTGTCTACACGAAGCTCTTGATGTCTTCTACTTGAAAGTACAGCAGATCTACAAATTTACCCAGCCATTATCAAGGTATGAAGCCTAGAATTTCCTGAAAATTAGGGTTTTCTAAACTCATTTCAGCTCACCACCTTAATGTCGGCTATAGACCATGAACTTCGAACCTACGCACTCTGAGGACCTTCGGTAACGTATCCTTAACCATAGAGGTGAGCTAGAATTGATGGAGTCGATGAAGATGATATGGTAGAACCTGGGTTCGTGAACAAGATGAAGGAACCGAACCATGGTCGGCTGAACCTGTTCAGACCATGGCCGAACCTATCAAGCTGCGAACCCTTGTTTTTGGCCACGAACCCTTACACATGCATGACGAACCCAGGAGGACATCATCACCGAACCTAGTGATCGCGAACCCTAGATGAACCCTTCTGCTCAGTCGCGAACCCATGCGATGAACCTGAATGCTAGGGGAGCTGCGAACCTTCTAAGGTTCGCCAACCTTGCCACCAAACCGGCAGCCACACCGAACCTTTTCTTAAAGGTGGCCGAACTCTTGTTGAACATTAAATCACCACAGAACCTGTTGATTGCATGCATGGGCCGAACTCTTGTGTAAACCGAATCTTTAGCAAATGCCGAACTTTGGGCCATCATGAAGCCGAACCTTGGCCATAAGGTTCGCTGGAAACACCACCTGAGTCGGCAAAGCCCAACCGGATTACTTGGCCTAAGAAATTTTTCTTGGCCCACACACGTTGGCCTACCTAGACCCAATGTTAGAAGATTCGGCCCAAATACTAGCCCGTGATTCATGAAAGCATTCGGCCCATCTAATTTGGCCCATGTGATTTCCATCCGGGCCACTAGAAGTTGTTTAGGCCCAATACACGTAACTGGCCCACACACATACAAATGCTAGGCCCAATTTCACATTAATTAGTCCAATAGCTTATCCGGCCCAATGGATTTTGAATAAATGATAAACGCTTGAATGAACATTGGAAACGATAACAATAAAGGATAAAGACATTTATGGAACGTTAAATTGTTTGTTAAGGTGATGACAAGTTTAAAGCAAATTACATAAAGGCTTAAAAGCCTTATACACAAATGATAACTTGTAATTAATGAACAAGTATGAAATCTTTAACAATGAAGAATTGAGGCCGGATAACAAACAAGACTCGCGAGTGTTAGTCAACTTTAGGACTAACACTTACACGCGCAACAAACCCATGTAAACTTATACTTATAAACTACAACACTATGAAATCAATACAGGAGCGTGCACATCAAACAAGTGTAAACAAAGAGCGCGTGCATTCTTATTTTACACAGTCAACTACTACGGACACAAGGTGAGTTCATTTGTCCCTTTTCAAATTTATTTGTTTTACTACGGGACTGAGAAGCATGTTAAACATTTTAAATAAACTATTGAAATGTTATTTAATGCTTTTAAACTTAAACATGATGCTTACATTGATGCTTATACTTGGAAACTAGTACACTTTGAGAAGCTAGAAACTTGATGCTTAAACTTTAAACTTGAAGCTTGAAACTATATGTTGGATGCTTATGAAACTATATGCTTAAACGTGAGACTTTATGCTTATGAAACTATATGCTTAAACATGGGACTTGATGCTATGCTATGGAATTCATGATGAAACTATGTGTGGACGCTTGAAACTATATGCTTGATACTATTATTTGTGCATGAAACATTAGGCATGTATCTAATCATAGGCTACGTAATTTCTAAACTTCTGCTAGTGCAGAGCTTGTACCTATGTATTGAGATACATGTAAACTAAACCATAACGAGGCTAAGCTATTGCCTATATAAGAGACATGTAATTGCTAAACTTCTGCTAGTGCAGAGCTTTTGTCTGCTTATATGAGGTATGTAATTGCTGGATTAAAACTAAACCATGATGAGGCTAAGCTATTATCTATATAAGAGACATGTAATTGCTAAACTTCTGCTAGTGCAGAGCTTTTGTCTGCTTATATGAGATATGTAATTGCTGGATTGATTGTGTATGCATGGCTTGTGTCTATGTATGAGATACGTAATTGCTAAACTTATGCTAGTGCAGAGCTTGTATCTTGTATAGAAGACACGTAATTGCTAGATTAAGCTTAACTAATTCATGAGATACGTAATGGCTAACTTCTGCTAGTGCAGAGCTTGTATCTAGCCGTGAGCTACGTAATTGCTAAACTTCTGCTAGTGCAGAGCTTGTACTCACGCATGAGACTAGGGACAGCTAAACTATGTGCGTGTGAAACTACGATGCTTGTAAAACATACTATGAAATTAATACTTATGAATGCTATAGACTTGTAAACTTGAAACAGAAAACAAAAGCTATGATGAGGAATGGGTTGATTGGTAGGTAAAAGTCTTAATTATTATTAACAACAGTGTCATATCCGGATTAGTATGTGGTGGGATGGCGTCTGGGCGGGTTGTAGGCTCGACTTAGGGGTATGCCCTATATATAAGCATACCGATTTGGATATTACATGTGGAGTTAATGATGTTAAGGTTTTACCGAAAGAGGTTTGTTAAAACTATTTTAAACTTAAAAACTATATGAACTCACCAACCATTGTGTTGACTTTGTTTTCTTACATGCTTTCTCAGGTGAAGAACAGGTCTAAGCTAAGGCTATTGGATTGCATGCTAGGTGGCCTAGATAGAGGACCTAGTTGATTTTGGAAGCATATCTTTTGTTGATAACACGCATCACTTTTGATATCTTGTACAGATACAAGATATAAACATTTGATTATTTTGTTAGGTTTACTTAGTTAAATTACTGAACATTGATATTGTAATTTAACTTTGTAATCCTAGTTAATGCTTGATTGTGCTTTAGTTATTCTTAAACATTGATGCTATGAAAACAATCTGATCATTTGATTATCACTCACGATATCGCGCCCCGAGAACCTTCCGCCCAACGGGGACTTCGATCCAACCCCGCCAGCTCGGGGTGTGACAGTTAAGATGACAGTGAATATCCTCGAACGCCTCAAAAAGGTGATGATCTCGGTGAAATGTCGGGCATTAGGTGTGTTGAGGTCCAAGTGAGCACATATGTTGTTCTTCGTCACGGATTTGTATCCAGCCATTCTGAGCATCAGATAAAGTCTTGTTAGAACAATTCAGTTGCACAAAATATAAAAGTCAGACTAAAGAATCATTTAAAACATATTGACCGAATGAGGTTGATTTGAACGAATGAACTCTATGGTCGAATGGTTCATTCGCCGAATGAGTTTCATTTGTCGAATAAGCCTCATTCGTCGAACGAGCCATTCGCCGAACGAGCCATTCGCCGAATGAAGACATTCGGCTGTCTGTTCAAGTTCTAAACCCTGTTGACAAAAAGTTCAAATCAGATCACACCTAACTTTTGAGAGCCCTCCTTCTTCCCAGAGCACCTAGTGTCAAACCCTAGAAGATCTGAGCGGCCATTGATCGTCCAAGTTCGATTCTCAACCCGTGGTGTTCGATTCACACTCAAACGTCATTCCTACACATTCGGATCACCACGGTTGCTGTTGGTTTCGATTGGAAAACCCTGGAATAGGATTCCGCACTATTCCAGAGGCTGTCGAGTAGATATCCCTTGGAATCAGATTGTTTCCGAGCTCCTTATTGGTCCTACAAAGTGGTATTAGAGCACTATATGTCCCTAGTTCCTTTTGGAATTGATTCTACTCGATTTCCAGTCTAAATCATCAAATCTCTGATTGGTTGTTCGAAATATGTCAAAACCCTAAGTTTCTTGTCCTCCAAGCTACTGTTTCATTCAAAATCAGTTGGTTTTTGTGGTGTTTTTGTCAAAACCTTTATCCCAATTGGTTGGTAATCTTGTCATGGTGTTCTGTACCAATTTTGGTGCATAGATCTGGTCAAAATCAAAATATATTGCGATTTTGTTACTGAAACCCTCAGATCGGCCGAATGAGTATGGCGGCCGAATAACTTTGGCCGAATCGCACTCATTCACCGAATAGCTCCACTCGTCCTAGTCATTTGGCGAATAGCTTCATTCTCAATTCTCATTCGGCGAATAGCCTCATTCGATCCTTCATTCGCCGAATAAGTTCTTTCGCTCAATAGTCATACTCATCTTCTCATTCGCCAGAACAAGTTCAAATCAGATCACAAAAATCATATTTCCAGACTCAGAATGGACCGATTAAGAGTTTTAAAACAGGTCTTAGATGTGTTCATGTCCATTTTGACCATTTATTGCAAGGGCGATATCCAAAACCCTAAAACCCTAAAATTCAAACTGTATTGAAAGATTCAGCGGTTAAAACTTGACGATATTTGATCCCAATGTACCTGAGATGATAAGGAACAAGATTATCAGTAGCTGGGATGAAGGAAATCAAGAAAAAATGATGGAGCGAAGAGAGATGAAATTCGGGCGAATGGGGTTCACACAGCATCGGGCGAATGAAATTTTGGCGAATGAGGTAGTTCACCCGATTAACTATTTATATAGGGTGAGCCATTCGCCGAATGAGAATGGCGAATGGGTCATTCGACATTTGGTCATTTGCCGAATGATACCAAAGAACGAGTCATTCGGCATTGAGTCATTCGTCGAATGATATTCAATAACCAATAGTCATTCGCCGAATGAATAGGCGAAAGACTTGATTCTCTCTCCCACAGTACCTCATTCGTGTGAATGAGTTGTTTTCACACCCCATTCATGCGAATGAGTATTCTTTCTCACAAAACACAACATGATTTAAAGATTTTACATTTTGATCAGTAAAAATGATGCCAATTATGAAGATATGTCTGGCTGGTTCAGGATTCAGATGAGACAGACATCTGAACCTACAAATGATCACCTAAACTGAAATTGAAAATAAAAAATCGTTTTGTAATTTTCTGAAACAAATTACAACTGTACAACTAGCATCTATAAACAAAGAAATGCATCTTTTTGTGAGAGGTCTATTGAAAAACTAGTACATACATCTAATCAAATCAAATCAGCATTACTGAATGATTCATTTCAGACATTTTTGACTTGTGATCTAATTACTGATATATCTGTCCACTTTAAGCTTTTCAATACAAAATTATCAAACTCTTTTGATGATCACTTATGTTTTCTGATTGAGTTACCCGTTTTATCTATTCAGTAAAGGTTTGAACTCAGTTTGTAACTCATCTCCGCACATCTTAATACCCAGCATCACAAATTCCATAAGGTTCCAATTTCTTTTCTTTTTGTATTTTTCTTTCTGATTTGTCTCACATGACCAACACATTCTCATGGACGGCTTCAACTAGGTTCGTCCCAGTAATATGGCACGTATACAGACCTGTGTTGACATGCTTGACTTGTTCTATCAAAATGGACGGCTTCAACTAGGTTTGTCCCAGTAATATGGCATGTGTATGGAATCAAACTTATTTTATTTTTGTATTTTTTACAAGCTTAATACCAGCTTGATTTTCTTTTTCTTTTGTTTTGATTCAATCATTCTCATCTGAATGGACGGCTTCAGCTAGGTTCGTCCCAGCAATATGGCACGTGTACAGACTTTGAATTCATGAATCATTGGAAACCTTATTGGATCTCATGATAACAGGTGTATGCCTGATTTGAGTCATAAACTATTTCTCACTTAGCTGTCTTTCAAAAACATATCCCACAAATCAGATTTTGTAAGTATTCATTTTGTAAAGTCAGCCTATCAGTACATCAACCCACCTATCAGTACATCAACCCACACTTCTCATATGTCTTCCATTTATGCATTCACTAACACTTTTAGGACATGAAAGATTAATGTATTAATCTCTCAAAGAAGACCTTCTCATTTTTTATACTTTTTCTACTGTTTTTGTATTTTTAAATTTTTCAGATGTTTTTGGTTTTTCAATTTCGCTACTATCTCCCCCTAAAAACCTAAAACAGAAAATCTTTTTGAGTTTTTCATTAAGAGAAGGAAATAAACAAGAGATCTAAATGAAATAAAGAAATAAATCAAATCAAAACTATCTAAAAAGTCGATGATCATTTGGTAGATTCAGATGAAGGGAGGACTTCATCCTTTTGGAAAACACCATTAGCCGATAACAGATATAAGAATCTAGATCTATCAAAAGCTTTTGTGAAAAGATCGGCTTTCTGGTGATCGGTGTGAATTTTAACAACATCGATTAGTTTCTTTTCAAAACAATCACGTATGAAGTGATATTTAATGTCGATGTGTCTGTTTTCGAGTGCTGGACCGGATTCTTAGTGACAGCTATGGTAGCAGTATTATCAACATATATAGGAGTGTTAGAAAAATGTAACCCATAGTCCCTGAGTTGCTGTTGGATCCAGATGATCTGAGAACAGCAACCAGCAGCAGCAATATATTCAGCTTCACAGGTTGAAGTAGACACCGACGTCTGCTTCTTGCACTGCCAGATAACTAAGCGAGTTCCAAAGAACTGACATCCCGCAGACGTTGACTTGTAATCTATCTTGCATCCACCATAATCTGAATCACTATATGCAGTAAGATCAAAATTATCATCATTAGGGTACCATAAGCCAAGATCCGGTGTACCCTTCAGATAACGCATAATCCGTTTCACAGCAATCAGATGTGACACTCTTGGTTTTTGATTGATAACGAGCACACAAGCATGTGGCGAACATGATGTCTGGCCGAGAAGCAGTTAGATACATCAGAGATCCAATCATTCCCGGGTACATAGTGGCATCTATTAACTCCCCCTTTTCATCTGGAGTAATCCCGTGATTAACAGCCAGTGGGGTACCAGCAGGTTTCGCATCTGACATACTGAACCAGCTCAGTATGTCACCAACATATTTGTTTTGATGAATGAAAATGCCTGCATCAGACTGATCCACCTGTAGTCCCAGAAAGAATTTCATCTCTCCCATTGAGCTCATCTCGAACTTGTCCTTCATAACCTTCTCAAACTCCTTGCACAGACTATCATTTGTGGAACCAAAGATGATATCATCCACATAAACTTGTACCAAGAGTAGATCACCATCTTTTTCTCGAATAAATAGTGTACAGTCAATGACACCTCTTCTGAACCCGTTGTTCAGTAGGTGAGTGGAGAGTGTCTCATACCATGCACGCGGTGCTTGATGTAATCCATATAATGCCTTGTCTAGCTTGTAGACTTGGTCACGATGTACTGGAACCTCAAACCCGGGAGGTTGACTAACATACACTGTTTCACTGATCACACTATGAAGGAATGCACTCTTGACATCCATTTGATAGACTTTAAACTTTTTGAATGATGCATATGCAAAGAAGATACGAATTGCTTCAAGTCGAGCAACCGGTGCAAACACTTCATTATAATCCAACCCTTCAATCTGTCTGAACCCTTGAACCACCAGACGTGCCTTGTTTCTAACGATGATCCCGTGATCATATTTTTTGCACCGAATAACCCATCTAGTGCCGATCACTTTTGCACCTTTTGGTCTGTCAACAAGTTGCCAGACTCCTAATTTCTTGAATTGCAGGAGTTCTTCTTGCATGGCATCAACCCACGATTCTTCCTTTAAAGCTTCAGTGACGGTACGCGGTTCAACCTGGGAGATAAAACATGAATGGGCACAAAAGCTTACATCTGCAAAATCAAGAATGTCTGCAAGACCCCCTGAAGAAAGCTGATTTTTGGTCTTAACCCCATCTAATGGACTGCCAATAATGTTCTCTTGAGGATGAATACGATTAATTCTTCCAACCGGATGAGGAGGAACTTCAACCTGTGAATCTAGATTGTTTAGATTCAAATCCTCAAGATTAGGAACAAGATTATCAACATTTGGCTCGGGAGCAGCTGGCTGAATGGGATTGTCATCTGTGTCTGAACTGTCATCATTTGTCTGTACTATAAGAATTGAAGTGGATGAAGGTTGCACTGGTTCATCAGAGTACATGGGAGGCATATTGAAAGAATCAAAGAGACCCGAATAATCAAACATCCAATCTGGGCCTTTTCCAGGTGGGGGCATAGAATATCTCTGAACATCAACATGGCACCACTCTTCTACATTTTGAGTTGATCTATTATAGACCCTTTTATTCGGAGTTCTATACCTAAGAAAGTACCCTTCTTCCACCTTCTCATTGAATTTGCCCTGCTCATGTTTCTTAAGCATCGTGCACGGTGCACCGAAAAGTTCAAAATACTTAAGATTTGGTTTTCTGTTATGAAGCAGTTCAAAGAAAGTCTTCCCATGCCTCTTCACTATCAAAACCCTGTTCAAAGTGTAACAGGCATTTGCTACAGCCTCATTCCAGAACTGAACTGGAAGAGAAGAATCAGCAAGCATCGTCCTAGCAGCCTCAATCAAAGTCTTGTTCTTTCGCTCAGCAACACCATTCATTTTTGGGAGATAAGGGGCACTAAATTGTTGAACAATTCCCCGTAAATTGCAGAAATTCTCCATGTTGTAGTTTTTGAACTCTGTCCCATTGTCGGTTATGATTATACGAATCTTGAGCTTATAAAGAGATTCAAGTTTTGTAACTAACACTTGAATACAGTCAAACGTTTCAGATTTCTCCTTTAGAAAGAAAACCCAAGAGTTTCTGGAATATTCATCGGTGATGACAAGACAGTATTGATCCCCAGCTATACTCTTGCGGTTAACAGGACCAAATAGATCCATATGGAGAAGCTCAACTGGAACAATAATTGAGTGATACTTCTTTGGCTTGTGAGGCTGCTTGACTTGCTTTCCCTTTTTGCAGGATACACATACATCAGACAGCTTGAAATTCTTCAGACTAACTCCTTCAACTAAATTGTTGTGTACCAGTTGATTAATCTTGCGTAGACTCAAATGACACATCCTCTTGTGCCAAAGAATTGAATCTTTCTCAGTTGCCTTTGACATAAAATATGAAGCTGTGGAGGATGTAGTTGAAGCTGTGGCCATATTGAGTACATACAAGTCTTGCTTCCTGGGGGCTGACATCAAGATCCAATCTTCAGGGATGGAAACACCTTGCTTTAAAAAGTAGCATTTGGAGTCATCAAAGAGAACCTTGTACTGTTTATCACAAATCTGTGATACTGAAAGAAGATTATTCTCCATTTGCTTGACATATCTGACTTTGTCAAATGAAACTTGCCCATTTGATAAAATTCCCTCTCCCGTAATAAAACCACCTTTGTCACTAGCAAACGCGACATATCCACCATGAACTGAATGAACATTTGAGAGCAACGATATATCACCATTCATGTGTCTGGAAGCCCCACTATCAACAATCCAAGAGCTGTTAAGAGCAGCTTTTGGGGCAACCTACATAAACCCAAGCCTTTACAGTCTTGGGTTGACCCAATGAGTCTCGGATCCATACATCAATCCATTTACCATCAGAAGTAGCCTTATCAGGACCAGGTAAAACTTTAGTCTCAGAAGACTTAACTTTCCAGATTGTATTTTTGCTGAAAGAGTTTTTCAGATAAATGGATGATGGCTTTGCTTGATGAACATTAATCACTTTGGGAACATCCAATCCCATCAGTTTCCCTTTACCCTTGTCTAAAGTTTTAATCTGTCCTGGCAGTTTGGATTTTGTCTGAGCTGGTTTAAATTCAGATTTAACAGTTTTGTTAGAAACCTGATTTTGTTTTCTGAGTGGTGCAACCTTTGGTGTAATCAACTGTGGACAAAATCTGACTATGTGTCCAGGTGCACCACACTCAAAACAAACTTTGTCACCCTTTTTATGAAAATGTTTTAATTCAGAAAAAGACTGCCTTTTTGGTTTGAAAACATTAGTTTTAGGCTTGTCCTGATTAAACCCAAACCCTTTTTCCCGTTGGGAACAAAATTGTCAATCTTGTTTGACACACAAGCTTCATTCTCTTGTGAAGCTTTCACAAAACTCAAGGCTTGATAAATTTTTGAAGATGAGATTGGGTCACCTTTCATGACTACAGGTGTGTGATTCTGAGCAACAACACAGTTAGATGAATAATCGGATTCATCCTTTGAATCTGAGACCCAATCTTCAACAATCCCCTCCACAAAAGATTCCTCTGACAATGAGGAACTCTCATCAGTAATCATTCCAATTGGATCAATTACTAATTGTCACACCCCCACCTCTCGTCACCTCGGATGAAGTCATTGAGACGGTTGCGGAAGCATAGTGGTGATGTCTTCGAGATGAGGGTGACTTACTTGATCCGATATCACAACACATAGATTAACTTAAAAGAGATACATTACAGGGTTTCGTCATTACAACCAGTATCATAATTTACAACTAAGTTTATTACACAAATGACTTATTTAATTACTAGTGTTTAAAGTGTTGTCTCCCCCGGAGTCACGGTCTACCTGCAAAAAGGTTTGATTTGAAAACGTCAGCACAAAGCTGGTGAGTTCATACAGTTCAACTTCCACAATATGATATGATATGTAATTATAAGTTCTCAAAATGTTCAGTTCAAGATAACCATGGGACCCGTATCTAGTTCCTTTCTGACGATATTGTTCTACAAGATACTACCCGTCGGTAACATCTTAATGCCTCATTATCTTAATGTCTATCACAACATTAAGAAGTTTTGAAAACAGGAAACAAACATTCACACAAGGGGAGTTGCAGCTCCCAGCAAATGGGGGGTCAGCCGATAGTACTATCATTGTTTCCCCGTTCAGCCCCACATGGGTTCACTAGATACAGTTCAAAAATGAGGACTTTTAAGTTTTGTGATAGTGTTCTCGTTCTCCAGGCAAAATCACATGAAATCCACAAGTTCTCAGCAATCACATGAAATCACACAGATAACAGTGATACATATCATATGTTCAATAAAAGTTCAACAATGTTCCCCGATGTTTATAAAGGATTAAAAATAAAAGGGGTTGTACGAAACTCACCTGATAATATAAAGGTAGCAGAGTATCTCCCAACTGATAATAAAGGGGTGATTCTGCATTTATTTATATTTAATGAGTTATTTAAGCTTCAATTTACTGATTAGACCTTTCTGAACGTTCAATGTCAAAGACATTGCTTTGCAAGTCATCAAACCGATATTAAGTATTTAATTGGTTAATTTTTATATTGTATCATACAATGTATGATAATGTAGGAACATACATTGAATTAGATTCCTAATACAAGGTTGATGACACTCTTGATCAATCAGAATAATCTAGGATTAACCAAATAGTTAATGTTGTTGATTATAATGCTAAAACAGTTTCTAGATGGTTTAATGGCTTAGGAATGATTAATCCTTGTTATTGATTACCCAAATATCATGAAATATCACAATGTAGCACTAGGATAGGTGTAATAACCATGTTTAACATACTAATCTGACTGTTATCATAAACATCAGATAATTGTTCCAATGAGTATGTTAATGATCGTGATTAGTTTGAAACACTTGGATTTAACCTTGCATTTCAAAGATTAATCAAACTAATCACCTACATTGTTATAATCAAATGGTTTAAACCATTATAATCATGGTTATGATTTCATGCAAACCGGGCATTACAACGGATCAAAACAAGGATTTAACCATTAAAACTTCGTGTTCTTTGTTTATAATCAATTCTAGCCATCATCTAGGCAATAATCAACAATCCTAACTATGCCATTACGTTCAAAATCAAGATCTAATCAATCATTATCAAACTAGAAGGTTAAAAATGAATCATTACCTAATCAGACGGATATCTGGCTTCAAAACAGCGATCAGTACTTGCAAACACATTCCTTGGCTTCAAATATACGATCTGATGGCTTCAATTTGGAGGGTGATTTGCTTGTGTTCTTCGTCTGTAGAGCGTCTGAGTTCGAATATGTAAAAATAATTAAACTTTGCATGAAATCTGATGAAGAAGATCAACTTTCTCCACCGCCACACCCGTCGCTTACCGCGACCAGAAGCCAAAATTGGCTTCGCGTACCGCGAAGAAATCCGGAAGAATCTTAGATATTTTGCATGCATCGCTACCGCGATGAGTCCAGTCGTCCAACACTTAGAAATTTTTCTTCATTTTTCGATTTCGGGCAATCTAGGACTCCGATTTGCACACGGTTTTCGCCCACGTTCCTCATTTCTCACATACTATCGATCTGTAACAATTACAATCATTAAATCAACGTGGATTTCTAGAACGATCAAATGTGCTCACATCATTGATGACGTAATTCTCGTATGCAACTGTCACAGTCTCCTCCTGTTAGAGAAATTTCGTCCCGAAATTTAGTGAAGACTTAATTATGACAATCGTTTATGAGAATAGATGTGGGTATTTTGCTTTCATTCGATCTTCACGTTCCCACGTATATTCGGGTCCACGTTGCGAGTTCCATCGCACTTTAACGATTGGTATGCGACTACGTTTTAGTACTTTCATTTCTCGATCCATTACCTCGACTGGTTCTTCACTGAACTGAAGTTTTTCATCAATATGAATCTCTTCTAGAGGTACAATTAATGATTCAACAGTTAGGTACTTCTTCAGATTGGATACATGAAAGCACCTTGAATGATACTGAGTTCAAGAGGTAATTCAAGTCTGTAGGCTACTGATCCAATTCGCTCAAGAATTTTAAATGGCCCAACAAATCTTGGTGAAAGCTTACCTCTTTTCCCAAACCTGAAAATGCCCTTCCAGGGTGATACTTTCAACATAACCCGATCACCTATTTGGAATTCTAACGGTCTACGATGATTATCAGCATAACTCTTTTGACGATCGCGGGAAGCTTTAATTCGCTCCTGAATGAGACCGATCTTATCAGTTGTTTCCTGAATGAATTATGGGCCTATGATTTGACTCTCACCTACCTCTGACCAACAGATAGGTGATCTACACTTGTGTCCATAAAGTGCTTCGAATGGAGCGCATTGAATACTAGTATGGTAGCTGTTATTGTACGGAAATTCAACAAGTGGAAGATGAATGTCCCAGCTACCTCCAAAATCAATCACACAGCTTCTGAGCATGTCTTCAAGAGTTTGATTTGTTCATTCAGTCTGCCCGTCCGTTTGTGGATGATAAGCTGTGCTCATATTGATTTGTGTGCCCAGAGCATTCTGAAGAGTTTGACAAAATCGTGACATAAATCGACTGTCTCTGTCAGAAATGATAGAGATGGGTACTCCATGTCGAGATACAATCTCATTAACATAGATTTTAGCGAGTCGATCCATAGAGAAATCTTCTCGGATAGGTAAGAAATGCGCAGATTTAGTAAGGCGATCAACAATAACCCATATAGAGTCATGATTACGTGATGTTCTGGGTAATTTAGTGATGAAATCCATAGAGATCTGATCCCATTTCCACATGGGAATCTCAGGTTGTTGCAATAACCCAGAAGGTCGTTGATGTTCGGCCTTAACTTTAAGACATGTTAGACATCGATCCACGTATTCGGCTATGTATTTCTTCATTCCAGGCCACTAGTAAAAATCTTTAAGATCTTTATACATTTTATCAGCACCTGGATGTATAGAATACCTGGATTTGTGCGCCTCATCCAAGATAATTGTTCGAGAGTTACCGAATAAAGGAACCCAAATTCGGCTTTTGAAATAAAAAACTCCATCAGCTTTGGTATCGAGGTTCTTGTCTAATCCCCTCAGTCCCTCAGCAGAATAGTTCGTTGCTTGTAAAGCTTGTTGCTTAGCTTCTTTAATTTGAGGAATTAGACTGGTTTGAATAGTCATACCTAACGCTTTCACACGTAAAGGTTTGACTCGTTCCTTGCGACTCAAGGCATCAGCTACGACATTCACTTTACCTAGATGATAACGAATTTCACAGTCATAGTCATTTAAAAGTTCAACCCATCGCCTCTGTCGCATGTTCAACATTTTCTGATCTAGAATGTGCTGGAGACTTTTGTGATCAGTGTATATAATACACTTGGTTCCATACAAATAGTTTCTCCAAATCTTGAGTGCAAACACCACTGCACCAAGTTCTAGATCGTGAGTAGTATAGTTCTTCTCGTGTACTTTCAGCTGTCGAGAAGCATAAGCAATAACCTTGTCGTTCTGCATTAAAACACACCCAAAACCTTGACGAGAAGCATCACAATACACTGTAAAGTTATCAGTACCTTCCGGTAATGCATAGATAGGTGCGTTGCAGAGTTTGTGTTTCAACAGTTGGAACGCCTCCTCCTGTTGGGAATCCCATATAAACGGTTGATTTTTCTGTGTCAATGTGGTCAATGGCAAGGCTATCTTTGAAAAGTTCTTGATAAACCGGCGATAATAACCTGCCAATCCCAAGAATTGACGTATTTCAGTCGGGGTTCGTGGTGTCTCCCATTGTTTCACCGCTTGTATCTTACTGGGATCCACTTGAATACCGTTCTCGTTTACTACGTGCCCAAGAAATTGAACTTCTCGTAACCAAAATTCACACTTAGAGAATTTGGCATATAATTTCTCATGTGCCAAAAGTTCTAGAATTAATTTCAAGTGTTGAGCATGTTCTTGTTGGTTCCGAGAATAAATAAGAATATCATCAATAAACACAACCACAAATTTATCCAGATAAGGTCTACATACCCGATTCATCAGATCCACGAAAACTGCTGGTGCCTTGGTTAAACCAAACGGCATTACTAAAAATTCGTAATGTCCGTATCGAGTTCTAAAAGCAGTTTTAGGAATGTCATCATCATGAATACGCAAATGATGATATCCAGATCTTAAATATTTTTGAAAAATATGTAGCACCTTGCAATTGATCAAACAGATCATCGATACAAGGTAGTGGATAACGGTTCTTGATTGTCAGTTTATTGACTTCCCGGTAGTCAATACACATCCTGAATGAACCATCCTTCTTTTTCACAAAAATAATTGGTGCTCCCCAGGGTGAGAAACTAGGTCTGATAAAACCTTTATCTAAAAGTTCCTGTAATTGACCTGAAAGTTCTTGCATTTCTGATGGTGCAAGCCGATACGGGGCTTTAGCAACTGGTGCTGCACCTGGAATCAAGTCAATCCGAAATTCAACTTGTCTCACTGGGGGTAATCCTGATATGTCCTCAGGAAATACTTTAGGAAAATCTTTGACTACTGGGATATCTGTGATATGTTTGGGTGGAGAATTGTGCTTAGTTACATGTGCCAGGAAAGCATAATGGCCTTTCCTTAAGAATTTCTGAGCTCGCATACAAGAAATGATACCAAGTTTTCTACCAGCTCGTTCTCTTTGAACTACCAGTGTATTATCGTTAGGTAATGGAATACGGATCATCTTGTTTTGACACACAACTTCCGCTTGGTTATCAGAAAACCAATCCATGCCAACAACGACATCAAAGCTACCAAGCTCAATAGGAAGTAAATTGATATTGAAAAGATGATCATTCAAATTCAAGGAACATCCTTGAATAACACTGTTAGTTTTGATTAACTTGCCATTAGCAAGTTCAATGACATAAGGAGTTTCTAGATCTACCGTAGGCAATGAAAGTAATGATGCAAATTCAGGAGAGATAAAACTCTAATATGCCCCTCTATCAAACAGAACTGATGCGTAAAGGTTATTAAGAAGAAACGTACCAGTGACAATATTTGCATCATGCCTTGCCTCAGTTGCACCAATCTGAAAAGCTCTCCCCTAGCTTCATTTTCCTGATTGGTGTTGTTATTGTTCGGACAGTTTTTCATGAAGTGGTTAGGGCTTCCACATTTGAAGCACGACCGGTTGGTTTGAGTGGTTTGTCGTGGTGCTTGGTTTGGTGATTGAGCAGGAAAGTTGCAATATTTAACATAGTGTCCCACTCGGTTACAGTTCAGGCAACCAGGACACGGTCATGTGTGATGGAATGGACACTTAATGCATTTGGGCGCCTGCCCCGTATAAGCTCTCCTTTCAGGAATAGCAGCACCATAGTTTTTCACAATTGGCTTGCTCTGGATGATCTCATCCGGAGCTTTCGCCTTGGTTTTGCCAAACCACTTTCGTTTGGTACCTTTTGACACATTATAGGTACCGACATCACTACGGCTCACCGCCGTCTGAGTTTTCAAGGACAGAGTACCACTCCTTACCGCCTCATTGGTAAGCTTAGTGGTTAACAGAATTGTATGTTTCAGAGTTGTGGGTTCAGCTGCAGTTACCATCCCCCGAATCTGGGGAATCAAACCCTTAATGTACTTCTCGACCAATGCTGCTTCCGTAGGAAACATATCGGGAAGTAAACAAGTAAGTTCGTGAAACCGATCGGTGTAAGCCAGACAATCAGCACCGATCATAGAGTGATTCCAGAATTCCTCCTGGAGTTTTTGAATTTCAGTGATTGGGCAGTACTCTGATCTAATCAGAGTTTTAAAATCGTTCCAGCCCATCGAGTCGACTGTAACTGTGCCCAAACTTTTTGCCTGGGTATTCTACCAGGTTAAAGCTGATTCTTTCAGAGAACAGGCAGCATAAGACACCTTATGCTCCTCCAGACACTGGCTGATTTTGAGTTTGGTTTCCATCTCCTCAATCCACCTTAGAAGACCAGCCGCTCCTTCTTTGCCTGTGAAAGTAGGAGGGTTGCAGGAAGCAAAGTACTTATATGTACACCCTTGCTGTGGTGGATCAGGAACAGTTGCTTCTGTGGTTGTTGTACCGGTGGTAGTATGAGTTTCTACGTGACCACCAGTAGCATTATGTTCAGTATGATCGTGGTTCCCACCCGAACCTGCAGTGATATGTGGTTGGTGTTGTGTCAGAACACCACAAGCAGATAGCTGTTCTCGCACAATTCGTGCTATCATGGCTTCGTTTGTTCCAGATCCACTTGTACCTGCAGGAGGTACAGTGTTCGCTCCAGGGTTCACTGGTGGAGCAGTATTTGTTCCCAAATCCCAGGTGGAACCATGTTCACTTCCGGATTAACACGTGGATCCGGATTTGATTCAACATTCAAAGGTGGAATTTGATTTTGTTCAGGGTTTATAATGTTCTGGGCAGCTCTCTTAGCTGGTCGACCTCTTTTAGGAGCCATTATTCTGCTCACAAGCAGACAAACTCAGGTCAGTTCAAGAACATTAAAGATATAACCCGTTTTATCACATAAATTCAATCATATTCAGTTACACTGAAAATTTATATTGAAATGTGATTATAAAGAATACAGTATAACTACATGAATTTAGTCCAGACATGTTCTCCATACACACAGATCACATAGATGTTCGTAGTTATACTCAGTCCTGTTAATTCAAAAACATGTTAAAATATTTCACAGCTCACAGTACTGTGATATAAATATATTATTACCCATGTTTTTGATAAATTAAGATTCAGGACATTGATAAGTTCTCACATTGATATGTTTTCATATTGATAAGTTCTCACAGTGATATGTTCCCATACAGATATATGTTCTCGCACATGTTCTATGATATGTTCTTAGTTCATGCACTAAATTTGTTCTCACACAAACAATAGATATGTTCTCGTACAATATGGCTCCCGTACTGTACTTTTAGCTATAGATATGTTCTTATTTAGATATGTTCGCATACAATATTGCTCCCGTACTATATTTTAGCGATAGATATGTTCTTATTTAGATCTGTTCGCATACAGTATTGCTCCCGTACTGTATTTTAGCGATAGATATGTTCTCACACAGAATTGTTCTCACAGAGAATTGTTCTCACACAGAATTGTCCTCACACAGAATTGTTCTCACACAGAATTGTTCTCACACAGAATTGTTTATAGTTCACACAACACCCAAATAGTACATTACACAGACCGATACACAAAAAAAACCCATTTTATTACATTACTATCATCATTTTGTACAGACTACCGAGACAACACACAACATTACAACCAGAAAAGAAAAGAAAACTTCCCCAACATCTAATCCTCCACTGTCCGCATACAGGTGATATGAAGATCCCAGAATGATCTCCTGAACATACTTATCACATAAAATACGATAAGAAGGAAAATATCATGGCCACTACTGCCATGATCACTGCCAGGACTATCATCCTGGTCTCAGTACTCACCACTCCAAACCATGCTAAGAACTCTGTCACTCTCTCTCTCTCACCCATATCCATCCCTCGGTCACCAATGCCACTTGCCGCCAAAATGCAGCAAGCATAATCTGTCCCCAGGTCATCCACAATCTATCATCAATCACGGTTCTCCACGCTCGAGTATCAGTATCTAAAGCCTTCACTTGATCCATTAGGGTCAAGTGGGATGTAAGGATCTCCAATATGGTCATACGAGTATCCTCAACCGTAGCCTGACATTGCTGTAGGCTCTGCTGTGTCCCCTACAAGTTCTGAGTAACTTGCTGCAACTATGCCCTCAGCTTTGCCTGATGGGAGGATTCTCCCACCTCGTGTATAGCATGAGGCTCATCCCTGGGAGCCAGCTGCCTCCGTGGAGGTAATCCCGTGGTCTTGCGGGCTTGACCCCGCATTCTCCTGAGTCCATCCCAAGCCGGGACTCTCTGTAGTGAAGGACTGTGTCGTGTTCCTCTGCTGCAACATTCTCAGAACGAGGCTAAGAGCGTCCAGGTGATGCTACCTGTGCTGGTGGTGGTGGTACTGGTGATGCTGGTGGCGCCTGTGGCACTGCGGGTGGCGCCTGTGAGGCTGCAGTCGATGCCTCAGAAGGATCCGAGTCAGGTCCCAAACTAGAGCTCGGAGTACCATCCACAATAACATGAGGAAATCTCTGATAAATATATCGTTCTCTTTGGTCGGCCATCACTGTACAATCAAAATTTCTAATCAGTATCATGAAATAAATATTAAATAACAATATTTAATATGAACATGATATGATGCTTCTTCCTATCTCAAAACACTATTCGACTTTATAGTTGCTAATGTTCTGCTTGAATTAAATTAAACTAGAACGCACACGTGTTGCGAATTTCAGTTATGCTGGCCACTCATAACTAGAATTCGTACCACCTGATTATCCTGGCTTAATTCAAAACAAGTTTTGTTCGTTAGTTATGTTCGGTGCTCTCTGTGTTACTATACGAGCCTATGGTTATAGTCTAGGTCTCTAAGTCAACCTAATTCTCTATAACCTGTGGCTCTGATACCACCCTATCACACCCGCACCTCTCGTCACCTCGGATGAAGTCATTGAGACGGTTGCGGAAGTATAGTGATGATGTCTCTGAGATGAGGGGTGACTTACTTGATCTGATATCACAACACACAGATTAACTTAAAAGAGATACATTACAGGGTTTCGTCATTACAACCAATATCATAATTTACAACTAAGTTTATTACACAAATGACTTATTTAATTACTAGTGTTTAAAGTGTTGTCTCCCCCGGAGTCACGGTCTACCTGCAAAAAGGTTTGATTTGAAAACGTTAGCACAAAGCTGGTGAGTTCATACAGTTCAAGTTCCACAATATGATATGATATGTAATTATAAGTTCTCAAAATGTTCAGTTCAAGATAATCATGGGACCCGTATCTAGTTCCTTTCTGACGATATTGTTCTACAAGATACTACCCATCGGTAACATCTTAATGCCTCATTATCTTAATGTCTATCACAACATTAAGAAGTTCTGAAAACAGGAAACAAACATTCACACAAGGGGAGTTGCAGCTCCCAGAAAATGGGTGGTCAGCCGATAGTACTATCATTGTTTCCCCGTTTGGCCCCACATGGGTTCACTGCATTTATTTATATTTAATGAGTTATTTAAGCTTCAATTTACTTGTTAGATCTTTCTGAACGTTCAATGTCAAAGACATTGCTTTGCAAGTCATCAAACCGATATTAAGTATTTAATTGGTTAATTTTGATATTGTATCATACAATGTATGATAATGTAGGAACCTACATTGAATTAGATTCCTAATACAAGGTTGATGACAATCTTGATCAATCAGAATAATCTAGGATTAACCAAATAGTTAATGTTGTTGATTATAATGCTTAAACAGTTTCTAGATGGTGTAATGGCTTAGGAATGATAATCCTTGTTATTAGATTACCCAAATATCATGAAATATCACAATGTAGCATTAGGATAGGTGTAATAACCATGTTTAACATACTAATCTGACTGTTATCATAAACATCAGATAATCGTTCCAATGAGTATGTTAATGATCGTGATTAGTTTGAAACACTTGGATTTAACCTTGCATTTCAAAGATTAATCAGACTAATCACCTACAATGTTATAATCAAATGGTTTAAACAATTATAATCATGGTTATGATTTCATGCAAACCGGGCATTACAACGGATCAAAACAAGGATTTAACCGTTAAAACTTCGTGTTCTTTGTTTATAATCAATCCTAGCCATCATCTAGGAAATAATCAACAATCCTAACTATGCCATTACGTTCAAAATCAAGATCTAATCAATCATTATCAAACTAGAAGGTTAAAAATGAATCATTACCTAATCAGACGGATATATGGCTTCAAAACAGCGATCAGTACATGTAAACATGTTCCCTGGCTTCAAATATACGATCTGATGGCTTCAATTTGGAGGGTGATTTGCTTGTGTTCTTCGTCTGTAGAGCGTCTGAGTTCGAATATGTAAAAATAATTAAACTTTGCATGAAATCTGATGAAGAAGATCAACTTTCTCCACCGCCACACCCGTCGCGTAATTAGCTTCGTGTACCGCGAAGAAATCCGGAGGAATCTTAGACATTTTGCATGCATCGCGTACCGCGGAGGACTCTCAACCCCTCAATCGCGTACCGCGATGAGTCCAGTCGTCCAACACTTAGAAATTTTTCTTCGTTTTTCGATTTCGGGCAATCCAGGACTCCGTTTTGCACACGGTTTTCGCCCACGTTCCTCATTTCTCGAATACTATCGATCTGTAACAATTACAATCATTAAATCAACGTGGATTTCTAGAACGATCAAATGTGCTCACATCATTGATGACGTAATTCTCGTATGCAACTGTCACACTAATGGAGTTTTAACTTGACAATCTTTAACATCTTCTGTTGAATTGACAAAGTTGTTTAAGATTGGTGGAGGACAATGTTGATAACATACTTTTCCCTTACCCTTCTGATCAGTACCCTTACTGATCATATGCTCAATGATATACGAAGAGCTTTCATAGCTCTTGAGCTTTTGTCCTAGGGTTTCATAGTCACACTCAACTATTGCTAACTTCTTCTTTATCTCATTGATGGTATTGAGATAAGAAGTAATAGCATCCTGCTTGTTCAGAACAGCAATCTCAGCCTCATGAAGTTGTCTATTTAAAAGTTCAATTTTAGCTTGAAAATCTTTTTCATTAGATTTTAAAACTTTGTTAGCCTCAATACACAGGTTGAGATCACTGATTAAAGCAGCATTGTGAGTCTGATAAGCAAGAACCTTGCTATCAAGGTCAACACACTTAAAACAAGTAGAGTGAGAAAAAGAACAGTCATCAGATACCTGATTAGACTGTGAAGATGCAGCAGGAGTAGCAGATGAATTCACCATCAAAGCAAATTGAGTTACTGGATCTTCAATATCAGCATCAGAATCAGATTGAGTACCTGAATCAGACAAGCTTTCAAACTCTGAACCAGATGTTTCTTCTATCTTGATCTGTGTTTTTTCAGAATTGCTCTCTCCATTGAAATCATCCATCTTCTGAATTTCAGCAACACATGCTTTATCTTGTCCTCCTTGTTCAGAATTGAATCTGAAATCCCAATTTTCACCTTCATCCTGCTGTACCATTAAAGCTTTCCCTGCATTTGAGGAACTTGTTTGAGCAGGAGAATCAATAGGAACAAGTCTTCTTTCTGGATTTGCTGCGGAAGACTTTTGATGATGAAACGGATTCTTGTTTCCAGCTTTTCTTGGATGTTTGCATTGTCTGGCAAAGTGACCCTTCTCCCCACAATTATAACAAGTGACAGAGGCCATGTCAAATCCAAACTTAGATTCCCTGTTCAAGTTAATGTCTTTACCAGTCCTTTTCACAAACTCCTTAGCTCTCCTGACAACACTTGCTAAAGCCCACATGATGTCAATCATTTCCATGTCATCTGGATCTATTTGAGAGTAGCCATAATTTGTCAGATAAAGATTTCCAATCTGTCCTGCTACCAGTCCATCATAAGAACTAACCAAAGTGGACAAAAGACCCATATGCTCTTTAGCAATTTCAACAGTAGCTTTATCAAAATTTTCTGTCTTCAGACTTGTAACAGGTTGATGAAGTTCCTTTTGAGAGCTGGAAGAAGATAATGACTGACTAAAATGAATCTGATTAGAAGATAGAGCCTCAGTCGCCTGAGAAACAAAGGCTGTTTTCAATGGAGGATGAGAAGATGATTTCTCGACAGTCAGAGTAGAATAATACAGTGAGGGGTCCTGTACTTGAGCTACTCTCTTAGCCTTCCACTTGTTCTCTATTTCTTGCTCTTTCAGCTTCTGGATGAAATCATTTATATCCATATGTGCCATCATCTCATTCTGCTTAAGAACCATCAAAACTGACTCCCACTTTGGAGGTAAAGCTACCAAACACTGGATCTTCTCTTAAGTAGTAGTCTTGACTTCATGATTGAACAACTCACTCAAAAGATGGTAGAATATGGCAATCAAATCATCTAATGATTCATTTCCTACGTACATGAAGCTGTTGAATTCCTTCCTTAAAGCCTTTGACTTGATGTTCTTCAAAGCATCATTGCCCTCATACCGCTGCTGCAAAGCATCCCACAAATACTTAGAAGATGTAAAATGTCTGAACTGATGGAAAATACTAGTAGCAATGGATTGAGATAGAATAGCATAAGCTTTCTTCTCATAATCATATAGCTTCCTCTGTGGCTCAGTCATCTGTGTGACTAGCATAGGAGCTCCATCTTCATTGAGAGGCCTCAGATAACCTCCTTCAATCATCATCCATAAATTGGTATCCATTTCATTGATGTGAATCTCAAATATGTACTTCCAGTGTGGATAATCATCTAAGGATAGCAACTTGGGAGCTTTGTTGGAGTTTCCAGTCTCAGTCTCAGTCAACAGTAAAGTCTGAATGCGATGATTCTGATTAGCCATCAATGCTAAATCCTCCATTTCATCATGAACAACAAAATTCAACACTTAGAAAACTTTCCAAGCTGAAGGCCGAATGAATATGCTTGGGGCGAATTTCGGGGCCCGAATGAACTTGTTCTGGCGAATGAGAAGATGAGTATGACTATTGAGCGAAAGAACTTATTCGACGAATGAAGGATTGAACGAGGCTATTCGCCGAATGAGAATTGAGAATGAAGCTATTCGCCGAATGACTAGGACGAATGGAGCTATTCGGCGAATGAAACTGTCGAATGGAGCTATTCGGCGAATGAGTGTGATTCGGCGAAACTTATTCGGCCGCCATACTCATTCGGCCGATCTGAGGGTTTCAGTAACAAAAATCGCAATATCTTTTGATTTTGACAAGATCTATGCACCAAAATTGGTACAGAACACCATGACAAGATTACAAGCCAATTGGGATAAAGGTTTTGAAAAAAACACCACAAAAACCAACTGATTTTGAATGAAACAGTAGCTTGGAGGACAAGAAACTTAGGGTTTTGACATATTTCGAACAACCAATCTGAGATTTGATGATTTAAACTGGAAATCGAGTAGAATCAAGAGCCAAAGCTCTGATACCACTTTGTAGGACCAATAAGGAGCTCGGAAACAATCCGATTCATAGTGTGGAATCCTATTCCAGGGTTTTCCAATCAAAACCAACAGCAACCGTGGTGATCCGAAGGTGTAGGAATGACATTTGAGTGTGAATCGAACACCACGGGTTGAGAATCGAACTTGGACGATCAATGGCCACTCAGATATTCTAGGGTTTGACACTAGGTGCTCTGGGAAGAAGGAGGGCTCTCAAAAGTTAGGTTTGAAATGATTTGAACTTGTATATATAGACTATAGTCATTCGGCCGAATGAGTGACCGAAGCAGCTCATTCGGCGAATGACTATGTCGAATGGACATGTCAGTCGAATGAGTCATTCGGCGAATGAGTCATTCGGCGAATGACTCATTCGCTCGCCTATGTCATTCTCTAGGGCGTTCATTCGGCGAATGACTTTATTCGTAGAGTCATTCGCCCGAATGGTCAGACTTCATACTCAAATATTAATTAACCAAATCAAACAATCATATAATCAATATTAAACATTAAGAACAATATATAAAGACAACTTCCATTAATATAACTAGAAATTTACATGATGGATAATACAAAATTGAACTAGGGACATATAGTGCATCTACACACATACTCACAACCTATATAGGTGCTTACTAGCAGGTGCTAGCATTCGCAAGTTGCGAACACGTAAAACCGGAACTACTTATTAGGTGAGTTCACGACCCCTTTTTATTTTTCTACTTTGGGGGAGAAAACACTGCAATTATAAACTGTTTTATGAACAAAAACTAATTTTGATTACGTATGGACATGCTTTATCACTATATGTATATGTGTGGCACACATCACAAACTCAAAGTCCTCGCAAACACACCTCGTACCGTTAGTAGAGCGGAGCGCCTAGCGTGGTAATCTTGGATAGTATTATTTGGGCATGACAAGCCCCACCCATCAAGCCTGGGAGGCCAACACAACTGGAGGTCGGAATGGGTGCAATATTGACCAACACACTTTGCCATTGTCTTGTGATGGACATGGCGGGAGGCACAACAGTCAGCTTCGGAATGAACCCACATATAATATCATTGTATTGACTAGCTATCAATCGATACTGCATTGTAATGATATGTAATCCAGCAACATTTACTTTAAACATTTTGATGTTTACTGCTTCTGAAAACCTATGCTCTCACCAACCTTTGTGTTGATCCTTTTAGTCGCATGTTTTCTTAGGTATCTAAGGCAAGCGCACAAGGAACTAGGATGTTAGGATGGAGTCCATGCATCTACTTTAGTGTTTTAGGACATTGAACATTTGATATTATTTTGATATGTCATGTATTGCTAAACATCTTTAAACTGCTTCGGCACTATTACTTTGTAATGTTTTCAAAAACCGTTTTAACTTAAGCTTCCGCAACTTATGAATTCAACTTTATGTTGATAACTAATACATTTACTTCCACCAATCTGATTTCACAAACTGTTTTATCCAAGTTATTGAATGTACGTATGCAACTAGACATGTAGGTCTCGCAACTAAATGACCGGAGACTGCGATCCTAACAGCCACACGTCGCGCCCTCGGGAAGGCCGGGGTGCGACATGAAGCCTCAAAGATGACCCTAATTACTAACATGTGAGATCAGGGCCGTCTCAAGCATTTCCGGGGCCCTAGGCAGAATTTAATCTGGGGCCTTTTCTTACACCTAATAGTTAATGTTAGAAAACCATCATCCTTTATTTGGGCTTAGAACCAGTAATATAAAACTAGAAATTCAATAAATCAAGCAGAAGGAGCTCAAGTTTATCTAATGAAATAAACTAATAAATCAATTAATTAACTATAAAAGAGACAAACACATGAGAGGCCCCGAGCCCGGGTACCTCCCAGAGTTGAGTTTACATCATCATTACATAGTTCTTAAACCAAAAACTTTCATTATAAGCAATGGAATTTAAACATAGTTTGTTCAAAACATCAATACATATAAAAGTATGTATCAAAAACATCCTGGATTGCCAAAAACTACTTTAAATTCTGGATGAGTGCCTCGAGCTCCACCATTCCTTACTACTCGTTCATCAACCTCACATACATACTAAAAAGTCAGCTTTCACTGGTGAGTTCTAGTTTTTCATTAAACATCATACATGTTTTGGAGAGTTGAAACATCATTCACATGAAAACATCATTAAATTCACATTAACCATAAATCATATCATGTAATCATCATAATCATCATACATCCGTTGTCACTAAATATGACCAATGGGCTTATGCCAGCACAATGCTCCATGTTTATAGTCCGATCGACTCTTACCATGCTTATAGCCCGATTGGATCCATGTTTATAGCCCGGTCAGCTCCATGTTTATAGTCTGATCGACTCCATGTTTATAGTTGGGTCGACTCCCTATTTACAGCCCGATCAGCTCCATGTTTATAGTCCGATCGACTCAATGTTTATAGTCCGGTCGACTCCATGTTTATAGTTTGGTCGAATCCATGTTTATAGCCCGATCGGCTCCATGTTTATAGCCCGATCGACTCTGTGTTTATAGTTCGATCGACTCCGTTTTTATAGTCCAATCAACTTTTAAAAATAAATCATACAATAACATAACTTTGCTATTATCATAACATCTTACATCGTTATCATCATCATAGTGCATCGTATTCATTAATCATCATAGTTTGGCGTCCTATGATTATCATCATAGCATTCTTAACACATCATGGCATCATACCATCATATCATGTCATGCTAGAATTGTATAATCATAAAATCATAGCATCATCATGTTATTCTAGCATATTGTCAACATAACATCATAATAGCATAGCATCATAAAAAAGTTATGCTAGCATCTTATCATAGTCATGCATCATCATAACCTCCTAGTATCATAGCATCATGGTCATGTCATACTAACATCATATCATCTCATCATCATAATACATTATCACACCTCGTATAGCATCATATAGCAGCATTGTAGCATGTATGTTAGCCCAAAACGTAATTACACATAACATGTATAAAAGAGGGCGTTTATAACTCACCTGAAAAATGGAATGGCTCTTATCTTCCTAAACTTAATCGCCCTGGCTAGGAATCAAGAACCTACATAATCACATCATCTCATTACATTTCACCCCTAGACTTAGAATTTATTCTAAGTCCTCATAGCTCTCTTAACCAGCCCCACAGTATCCAAGAACCCTTAAGTTCTCGAAATACAAATAGTATTCGAACATGAAGTTCACGAAATTTCTAGAGTACATGAACACACGGAGTTCACGAATTCTCTAAAGTACACAAAATCACTGAAGTTCTCGAAACATTAAAGTACACGTAACCCATGGAGTTCACGAACATGAAGTTCATGAAATCAACTTCGCATACTTCTGGTTTCGTGAACTTGCTAGTTTCCGTCGTGTACATTTCGAATACTACCTTTTTCTTCATAAAACATCTTATAAAACTATCTAAATTTGTGGGAATAGTTCTAGGTGCATTTTGGCCTTACCAACGTATTGAAAAGAAAAAGGTTCGAACTTTCTACATAAAGGCAATACCTTTGCATATTTTTTTTCTGTCTAAATATCGTAACTTTTTTTAATCAAGCCTTTCCTGGTGTTTGATGATCCTTTTTGTAGCTTCTCGTACGTTCATGTTTCCTTTTGAGCGAGTTACAGCCAACTCTTGAATTTCTCGAACAACAACTTCGAGTACTTGGGAGAGAGTGCTTCCAGCCAAAGGTGAGCACGTTTCCCAATGCACTACTATATATAGGCCATGTTCACGAAGTCGTTACTCGAAATGAAGTTGACGAAGTAGGGTTCCAGTAGTACTTACATTTTGTGATCTTTTATTCAGTTTGTTTTTCACCTCCTTCCGACAAGTTAATTATACATTACCCACTCGTAAGTTAAATAACTTGCATAGAAAATTTGGGGTATTACAGGTCTCCCCTCCTTACAATAGGTTTCGTCCCGAAACATGAATCGTTACTTTTCGAACAAGTGGGGAAACAACCTTTTCATTTCCTCTTTTATTTCCCATGTAGCGTCTGAACCTTTTCAATGCCTTCATTGAACTTTGACTTGTCCAACCGTTTTGTTCCGTAGTTGTTTCTCCTTGGAGTCCACGATCGCGACTGGTTCTTCAATGTAGTTCATCCGGTCAATCTCCTCGATGTCATCCAAAGGAACATGTGCCTACTCATCAGCTAAGAACTTCCTAAGATGTGACACGTGAAAGGTAGGATGGATCTCGTTCAGTTCCTCTGGTAGGTCCAATCGATACGCGACCTTCCTTACCCGTGCTTCTATCCGAAACGGTCTGATGTACCTCGGACTCAGCTTTCCTCTCTTTCGGAATCGAATGATTCCCATCCATGGTGATACTTTCAGCAACACTCGATCACCAACATTGAACTCTATTGACCTTCAACGCTTGTCAGTGCGGGATTTCTGGCGATCTTGTGCGGCTTTCATACGTGCTTTTATCACTTGTAGCTTTTCTGCCATATCGATCACAGCATCCTTGTTTCCCATTTCTTTCTGTCCAACCTCACCCCAACGCACTAGGGTTATACATCGTCTTCCATACAATGCCTCGTAAGGGGGCATTCCAACACTGGTATGTTAGTTGTTATTGTAAGAAAACTCCATCAATGGTAAGTGGTCATCCCAGCTTCCTCCAAAATCGATAATGCACACCCTAAGCATATCCTCTAGAGTTTGGATAGTCCCTTCAGACTGTCCATCCATCTATGGATGATAAGCGGTGCTGATGTTCAGTCTTGTTCCCATTATTTCATGAAACTGCTTCCAGATTATGGAAGTGAACCTCGTATCTCTATCCGACACAATGGAGAAAGGAACTCCATGTCGGGTTACAATTTCCTTTATGAACAACTCAGATAACCTTTCGGACGTATAAGTTTCCTTGATATGTAGAAAATGTGCACTCTTCATCAAACGGTCCACAATCACCCATATGGTATCATGTCGCTTAGCTGTTCTCGGTAGCTTGGTGATGAAATCCATGGTCATGTATTCCCATTTGCATTCAGGTACTTCAAGAGGTTGTACATATCCGTACGACTTCTGATGTTCGGCCTTTACTTGCGCACAAGTAAGGCACCTGTTCACATACTTCATCATGGCTGGCCACCAATAATCTTTTCGTGGATCTTAATACATTTTTGCCGCACCGGATGCACCGAATCGTGCCTTCACACCAAAATCATTGTCTTCCAAGTTCTTCACTTGTCCAAAGACTCATTCAAAGCCCACATTGTCTGGCTCTAACCCTTTCTGTTGCGCCTGCTTGAGCTCGTTCAGGAAGGCTGGTGTTATCACCAAACTATACGATTTTACCCGTATGACAAGATACTCGGTCTTACGGTTTAAAGCATCTACCACCACATTGGGCTTCCTCAGGTGATATAAAATATCACAATCATAATCCTTTAATATATCAAGCCATCGTCTTTTCCTCGTGTCCAGATCTTTCTGTTCAAAGAAATACTTCAAACTCTTGTGGTCGGTATAGATGGTACTCTTGACTCCATACATGTAGTGCCTCCATATTTTTAATCCAAACACCACTGCAGCTAGCTCTAGATCGTGGGTCGAGTATTTAGCTTCGTGAATCTTTAGCTGGCGCGAAGCATAAGCTATCACCCTTCACCTTTGCATTAGTACGCATCCCAACCCCTGTCGTGATGCACCAGCATACACAACAAAATCATCATTTCCATCCGGCAATGCTAGAACATGAGCTTGGGTAAGTTTCTCTTTTAGCACTGTAAATGCTTGTTCTTGTTTTGGGCCTTATTCATACTTTACGTCTTTCTTTGTGAGCTTCGTCAATGGCGTTGCTATCTTGGAGAAGTCTTGAATAAATCTCCGATAATAACTGATGTGTCTTTTTTTTACACATCATTTTAGTATTTATTTTATTCTATTCTATTTAGTTTTTGTTTAGTTTTTATTACTATTCTAGTTATTTTTATTTATTTGTTTGTTTTTATATTTATTTTGTAGGTTTTGACGCTTTAACGTTCTTATTATTGAAGAAAACCGAGACCCATGGTTTTGATGAGCTCCTGAGGGAGGGTTAAATTTAGATATTATAAAGTTAGGTGACCGTTTGTGCTCTTCTAAAAAATTCAAAATTCAAAACATCATCTTATGCAACTAGAAGCACTAATGTTGTCAATATGATGAAACTTGATTAAATCAATGGCGATCTCGTAATTTTTTAAACAAGTAAACTAAATCAGCCACCATATGATCTTGCTGACGTATCTCCAAGTCTTGAGAATTAAACTCATGTGTTCACATGGGTTTTGAATAATTTGTTTGGGCCACCAGAAAAAAAAGATTCAAGATGAAATACATATTATTCAGGACGAGGTCCACGTGAATATTTTTGGGGGAAGTTGGCAGCTTCAAAACAAAAGGTCACAAAGTTCACGTAAAAAAAGGAGGGGTCTCACGAATTAGAGAAGAAGAAGAAGAAGAAGAAGAAAAAGCAGGCAAGCGCCCTGCTCAAAGTTTTTGTCGGCTACGAATCGAGAAAAGCAAGCAACCAGCCAGGAGAAGAAAAAAAGCAAGCAAGTCGCTTCCTGAAAGAAAGATAGCCGCATTTCTGTTCGATTCTAGGAGCTGCACGAGTTTGGTTTGATTTCTTATGAACCTAGTTTATAAACTAACTAATATTTTGTTGCTTTTGATGATGATTGTTGGCTGATTTTGATTGCTATCTAGGTTTAGATGATGAATTGATTGATTAATCGATTGTTTTGACTTTTGATTTGACTTTTTGATGATAAACATACTTGTAACAGACCTTATTATGATTATTTGATGAGTTTCATGTGCTTGGATTGATTATATTCAGTTCCTAACTTGTTCCATATGCGTTTATTGAATGTCTTTCAGTTTTAGTCACGTATTAGATCATTGACTATGTGTTATGATTAGTTTGTGACTTGTTTGATATCACTTGTCAAAGGAATAGGTTCAATTGGTGTTTTTGTTCCTTGTTTGTGTTTTAATCTAGAAATTCGGAAGGTGATAGGTTAGTCGGGTGGTCTTTTGCATTAGAATTCATCTGTTAAATTACCAGGGAGGGAATTGCCTTTTGGGGTTCTTATGTTCTTTTCATTCCGTGTATTATTATCTATCTTAGGGTTTCTCCTTTCATCTTTGGTGTATTGGGTCGAAAAAATCCAGGAGGTGATTCGATTGTTCGGGTACAATTAGTGTGTTGGAGAAATCCGGAAGGTGATTCAACTAGCTAGTGCGTTTATTACAAGTCTAGGTTTTCCTATTTCGGTGACACCTGGTAATTGGTCTGGGATCCTTTAGGCTGTCTAGTTCTTGTTGTCTAAGATCCTAGTCTTCATCGTGTCAATTCAAAGTCAAAGTCAACCGTTAGTCTAAATTCGGATTCTAAACCTAGGTAGTTCTTTCTCGTGAGTCTTTTTATTACAAAGTTTTCATTGTCTTTTCTTTATTTATTTTATTTTATGAATCACCTTTCTTTTCTTTTATTTATTTTAAAATTGAAATAAGTTATTTAGTATTTTTGCAGTTTAATTTAAAATCAATTTAGACGTCGTAAACCCCCCCCCCCAATTCTTTTAACCAATTTTCTTAGTTAGTTTTGTCTGTGTCAGTGTCTCGTGGGTTCGATATCCGGACTTCCTTGAGCTATTCTGCAATTGATATGTTCATTTGCCTGTCCGGTAGTCTTGTTTAGGGTTTCTCTGGCTTTAACTAGTTGAGTCTAGGTTAGGGGTATTTTAGTAATTTTTATTAGACTGCTTTTAGCACATCAATAACCGGCTAAACCAAGAAAACTGCGTACCTCTGTCGGTGACGTCAGAGGTCTCCATTTCATAATCGTTCCCACTTTAGTTGGATCAACCATAATGCCTTCTGGGTTCACCATGTGACCTAGAAATTGCACTTCCCGTATGTCACACCCCGAGCCGGCGGGGTTGGATCGGATTCCCAGTCGGGCAGAAGGTTCTCGGGGCGCGATATCGTGAGTGATAATCGTGATGATCAGATTGTTTACATAGCATCAATGTTAAGAATAACTAAAGCACAATCAAGCATTAACTTGGATTACAAAGTTAAATTACAATATCAATGTTCACTAATTTAACCCGGTAAACCTATCCAAAGAATCAAATATTCTCTATCTTGTAACTATACAAGATATCCAAAAGTGATTCGTATTAATAACAAAAGATGTGCTTCCAAAAATCAACTATGTCCTCTATCTGGACAGCCTAGTATGCAATCCAAAAGCTTTAGCCTAAACATGTGCATCACCTGAGAAAGCATATAAAAAAACAAAGTCAACACAATGGTTGGTGAGTTCATATATTTTTAGTATTTGAAAAATAGCTTTGCAAACCTTCTCAGTAAAACCTTAACCTCATTAACAACACCTGTATCATCCAACTCGGTATGCTTATATATAGGGCATACCCCTGAGTCGAGCCTACGACCCGCCCAGACGCCGTCCCACCACATACTAAGTCGCATAGGACATTGCTGTTAATGATAATTAAGCATTTTACCTACCATTTGATTCATTCTTCATCGTAGCTTTAGTTTACTGTTTCAAAGTTTACAAGTCTATAGCATTCGTATGTATTAGCTTCAATATAAGTTTAACAAGCATCGAGTTTAAAAGTTTATGTAATTGACCCAAAAGCATTCATGCATCCCCTCGGTAACAACCTTAATCTCATTAACACCACCTGTATCATCCAACTCGGTATGCTTTATATATAGGGCATACCCCTGAGTCGAGCCTACGACCCGCCCAGACGCCGTCCCACCACATACTAAGTCGCATAAGACATTGTTGTTAATGATAATTAAGCGTTTTACCTACCATCCATTTCGTTTATAGCTTTAGCATTTCGTTAAGTTTACATCATGAGTGGAAAATGAGGAATCACTATATGGCAAGCACTGAAAGGCCATCAATCTACTCCTCAGAATCCCGACTATGTAGAAAACCCTTTTGGCAAGCACTGAGAGGCCAACAGCATGATCTACAATAGTCATAGCTACAAGAACACCCCTTGGCAAGCACTGAGAGGCCAGTTGATCCATTCTAAATAGCCAATAGCTTTAGCATTATGTTTAAGTTTATAGCATGAGTGACATTGAGGAATCACTGTATGGCAAGCACTGAGAGGCCATTAGTCTACTCCTCAAGTCAAGACTATGAAGGTCACCCTATGGCAAGCACTGAGAGGCTAACGGTCTGTCCCTTCAAGTCCCAACTATGAAGAACACCCCATGGCAAGCACTGAGAGGCCAATTTGGTATGTTCTACCATAATTGATAGTTTTAGCATTCAAAGGATATAAGCATATAAGTGTTTAGAGCATCCGTAGTTTTAAGTAATTAGTATGTATGTATGTAGCATCATCATAGAATCATAAGCTTGTAGCATCAATTTATAGCTTTAGCATATGGTGTTAGCTTGTAGCATTAGCATTTAGTATTTTCATGTAGCATTAGCATCCGGTGTTAGCATGTAGCATTAATATTTATTATTAGCATGTAGCATTAGCATTTAGTATTAGCATGTAGCATTAGCATTTAACATTAGCATATAGCATTAGCATTTAGTATTAGCATGTAGCATTAGCATTTAGCATTAGCATATAGCATTAGCATGTAGTATTAGCATGTAGCATTAGCATTTAGCATTAGCATATAGTATTAGCATGTAGTATTAGCATGTAGCATTAGCATTTAGCATTAGCATATAGCATTAGCATTTAGTATTAGCATGTAGTATTAGCATGTAACATTAGCATTTAGCATTAGCATATAGCATTAGCATTTAGTATTAGCATATAGTTTGAGCAGGTAATTCACAGCATAAGCATCAAGTATATGGTTTAAGCTTCTAATTTGTAACATAAGCATTAAGCATCAAGTTTAAGCATCTAGTATATAGCTTTTCAAAAATAATAGTTTCCAAGCATAAACTTTATCATAAGTACCATAATTATGTTTGAAAGCATTAAATAACATTTCAATAATTTCTTAAAATGTTTAACATGCTTCTCAGTCCCGAAGTAAAACAAATAAGTTTGAAATGTTGTTGTAGTGATTGACTTAGTTTAAAACAAGAAAACACGCACTCTTTGTTGTACTTGATTGATGATTTCACGATCCTGTATTGATTTCATGTGATTGTAACTTATAAATAAAAGTCATAGGAATTTGTGTATGTGTGTGACCTTTAATTTAGGTGTCACCTGTGGTTCTCGGTCTTGGTCTTCATTCGGCCCTAGTTACTTATTAAAGATTTGTGTAGCAATTAACCCAAATATGGTTAATGCCAACATTCTGATTTAGTTGTTTTAGTATTATGACCCAAGAAATTCTAATTATAAAACTTAGGTTGTTAAGTTAAAGGCTAGTACTCTTAACATGTTGTTAAAAGGGTTTGTATGTTGTTTGTCCAAACACTCCATACGTATGAAGATAGCCTAATAGGTTTCTTGATGTATCCAATAGTTTGATCTTTTTGTCACCCTTGTAGTAAAACCATAAGTGTAATTCAAATTACCATGCATGGTTCTTACACTCAATTTCAAGTATATGTTCACATTGTTAATAATGTGGGCCGAATTATAAGACCATAGACCATATTAATTGCTCATGGCCCAAATCGTTTAACCTTGGGCCAAAACTAAACCACATGGACTGTTTAAGTTTATTGGGCTCGGTCCATCAATACGGGTTGGGCCAACTAGAACTGGGCCGAGGGTGTGGGTTTTGAGCTGGAAAATGGCCCAACTGAACGGGATTGGGCTGATTATTGGTCACCGGCCTGTGTGATTGATATTGGGCCAGAGGCGTGTGTGTTGGGCTGAACTCAATGAGCTGTTAGGCCTGTTGAATCTTGGACTAAATCGAGATGGTCATACAACTGCATGGGTCCAGCATCAGCGAACCTTGTGGGTTCTTTAGCCACAGGTTCGGCTCCATCACTAGGGTTCGTTAAGTGTAGGTTTGAGGTCATAAGGTTCGGTAAATCTCACCCTGGTTCGGTTAAGGGTTCCTGGTTCTAGGGCACGTCAGAATGTAAGGGTTCGGCCAGGTTGGGTTTACTATTAGGTTCGGCTGAGTCTGCATGTTTGGTTCGGTGAATCGCATGAAGGTTCGTCCCAGGGTTAGGAGGTTCGCTGCCAGGCAGGTTCGCCAGAGGATGGGCTTGGTGCTGGAGGTTCGTTAGCCATAAGGTTCGGCCATGGGTTTGTTGTGCCTAGGTTCGTTCATGACGACTGGAAATAGGTTCGGTTCGTCAAGGGTTCGCCGCAATGCACCAAGGTTCGGGGGTGGTGTCAGCCCAATGGTTCGCCTGCATGGGGTTCAGCTGACCACCCATGGTTCGTGCACTTCACAGGGTTCGGTTGATGGAGCTATTTCGAACGCAGAAGGTTCGTTCAAGGCTCCAAGGGTTCGGCTGCTTCTAACTTGGCCGCTTTGGTTCGTGGCACACCCATATGCAGGTTCGACATTGACCTGCTGTTTAACGAACCAGCAACAAGCACCATCTCTGTCGAAGGTACTGGATCCTAGAGTTGTTTACACGCTGGTGCTATGCAAGAAGATCCCTAAAGGTGTTGTGGTCGTGGGAGGCAAGTCCAAGACCGATTAGGGTTCATGGTGGAACACACACACACAAAAACCCTATTTTTCGAGCCTTTCAAGCTCAATTACCTCAGATTCGGCTGGATAAATGCTTAGATCCATTGTACTTCCTTGTAGAGGGGGTCAAGAGCTACGCGTGGACACCAAGAACGCACGATTTGGCCAAGAAACGAGCAAGATACGTGTGTTTGAACTTTGAAATTTGTGGTTTTCTTCTAGAGAGAGAGATGGACGGATTTGGTGTTTTAGAGAGAGAGAAATATGTGAAAAATGAAATAAAAGGCTTCATTTGATGTTTATATACCCCGGGGGTATTCGGGTTAGTTTCGGTTGCTCGGTTAGCGTTTTCGTCGTGTTTCAGGATCGCTACGCGCATTTTTCGTAATTAAATAAAAAGGATTATTTTAGGATGTTTAGGATAGGATTATCATTAGAAATTATTTTAAATATCGTTGTATTAAGTTATTTATCAAATTATATTTTTTTTACGCGTTTGGTCAATTGTTTCGCGAATGTACGTATTTTAAATTTAAGATAGTTTCTTTTTGATTTAATTCTGATGAGTTTCAAAATTGTAAAACATGAAATATTTTATTTCCTTAAGTTTATTATCGTTCGTATCGTTTTCATTCTCGTTTCGTTTTGTCAGAACGCGTCACCATCGCGCGTATTCGTTCGAATCGTCATTCGAACGAACACGACGATGGTTTGGCTTTCTGATTCTTGTTCTCTACTTTTTAGTCATTATTTCAGAACATTAAACTTTCAGAATCATTCGTACAGATCGTCACCTATACGAATAACTCGTTGGTTTAGCATTCCTTAACAACAACCGTTATAGTTTCGTTCTGTTTAACCTCACATACGTTTATACAAAATAGCATCAAATCAAGTATCTGTGTTTCCATACTGTGTTGTCTGATATGTTTCTGACTGTTAAACCCTAAGGTTTTAATTAGATTTTCTGACAATCGTATAATAGTTTCGTGTTAAGCATAATGTATTAATAGCATAAACATAGTTTCACGTAATGTGTACCCGAGTTACTGTACAATCTACAGTGCAACTTACTGTTTCGGTAACGATTCCAGCACAGATGTTACAACATAGCCAGAAGGCGCATTTGGAAAACTTAGCATAAAGTTTTTCTTTCCTCGGGGTCTCCAATACCTCTCATAAGTGACAAGCATGATCTCCCTCATTCTTTGATTTAATCAAAATATCATTAACAAACACTAACACCGATCGGTCCAACATCAGTCGACATACCTTGTTCATCAAACCCATAAATGATGCAAGAGCATTCGTCAATCCAAACGACATAACGAGAAACTCGTAGTGTCCATAACGTGTTCTAATTTCATCCCTAGACTTAGAATTTATTCTAAGTCCTTATAGCTCTCTTAACGAGCCCCTCAGTATCCAAGAACCCTTAAGTTCTTGAAAAACACATAGTATTCGAACATGAAGTTCACGATATTTCTAGAGTATATGAACACGCGGAGTTCACGAACTCTCTAAAGTACACGAAATCACTGAAGTTCTCGAAACATCAAAGTACACGAAACCCATGGAGGTCACGAACATGAAGTTCACGAAATCAACTTCGCATACTTCTGGTTTCGTGAACTTGCTAGTTCCCGTAGTGAACATTTCGAATACTACTTTTTTCTTCATAAAACATCTTAGAAAACTATCTAAGATTTGTGGGACTAGTTCTAGGTGCAATTGGCCTTACCAACGAATTGAAATAAAAAAGAAACGAACTTTCTGCATAAAGGCATGGCCTTTATGCATATTTTCCTTTTTCTCTAAAAATCGTAACTTTTATGAATCAAACCCTTACCTGGTGTTTAATACTCCTTTCTATAGCTTCTCGTGCGTTTCCGTTTCCTTTTGCGCGACTTACAACCAACTCTTGAAGTTCTCAAACAACAACTTCTAGTACTTGGGAGATAGTGCTTCCAGCCAAAAACGTTTCCCAAGTGTAACATCAGTGCCGGAACCGTCACCGGAACAGTGATCTCTACAGTACATGAACAGTAAACCAGTTACATATTTCAGTTATCAATTGTATATCATCTTCATTACATGTTATCATAGCACAATTCAGATTCAAGTTCAGAAAACAAACTTTAGAAATAGGTTTCTTGAGTCAGATAATTATTTGACGATACAGAACCATCATGTGATAAATTGTTAGGATTTTATTAAGTATAAACGTATGTGAGGCTTTACGGAACAAAACAAAACGGATGTCGTTATGTGAATGCTAAACCGACGGATTATTCGTATAGGTGACGATCTGTACGAATAAATCTGGAAGTTTAACGTTCTGAATGATATCCGATAATTAGAAAACCATATTGAAAAGTGTAGTTATCGTCGTATTTATTCGGGTGACGATTCGAACAAATACGCGCGATGACCGCGCGATTCGATTTAAACGTTAATTAAATATTTTTGAAAATTTTAATAATAAAAGATATTTAGTTAATTTATTAGGAATTACAACCTAAAATAAATTTTATGAATTCTAATTTAAGACCGAATCGTTTCGTTACGAAAACAAACGCGAAACAACGTTTCTACGCGAAACCACGCAAAACCGAACGAACCCGAACGAACCCGGGTATTTCTAACCCATTTAATGTGGTAATTAAAGCCACAACAACCACCACCTACCAGCCCTAACACCTCAATTTCGTTCATCCCTCTCTCTCTCTAGAAAACTCACCTTCTCTCTAAGATTTCACACCCAAATCTCCACCATTTTGTGTGTTCTTGGTGTCAAAATCACCACCATCACTTGTAGATCACTAAAGTACAGTGGATCTAAGCTTTGATTCATCAAAAACCGAGGTAAAGATCATGTTTCATTCGAATTTAGGGTTTTGAAAACCCTCTTTGTTTGAACATCACTAGAACCGGTTTTAGACCACATCAACACTTAGGATTCACACTAAATTCATCTAGAATGATATAGGAACAAGCTTTGTTTCGATACTCATCTAGATCGTTCGAAAAACCATGTGCAGCCACCACCACGCCGCTTTGGCCGAATAAAGATCATCAGATAGGCCGAATGGCCCTTTGGCCGCATGAGGCCTTCATTCGCCGAATGGTCACAAGGCCGTATGAAACCCATTCGATCGGTGGTCTTTCGGCCGGCCAACCACATTCGCCACTAGTCCCATTCGCCAAACTGTTCTCATTCGCCGAACCAAGGTCATTCGACCCACCTCCCTTCGGCCAAGATGCCATTCGATCGGCCAACTCATTCGATCGCCAAATGCTCATTCGACCAGCCTCATTCGATCGCCAAATGCTCATTCGACCAGCCCACTTCGCCAACAGCTATTCGATCGGGGCTGTTTTGGTTAGGGGTGTGGATTAGAACTATCATGTATAATCAAGTAACCTTGGGATGTATGATATACATGGAGGGGATAACATGTTATGTGTGGGCATGCACCTTGTGTGTGTGTGCATGGGAAAAGGGTATTAGGGTTTCTGTTCCCATAAACTTAAAGTTGAGTGAACATGGTTTCATCATGAGACATTATACTAAGGAATGATCTTAGTAACAATGAGGAATAAAACTACAATATATGGGGTTTTGAGTGTTGATTTAATTATTAACACTTAAACCCTAGGATGTTCTATAAAACATGTGACTTACCTAGATGGTATTTAAACTATCAAGGATAGTTAATCAAAGAACTAGCAAGAAATCATTTACATGATCAAAGCTTAATGTTGGGCCCAAAGTTGGCCTAATGGGCTTAACCCAAGCCCATCATGAGAAAGCTCACTATTTTCAAAGTAATTATGTTTTAATAAAAGTAAATGATTCCTAAACTTTATTAAATTATACTAAATAATGTTTTCTAAATAATTAACTTAGAATGAAATAATTTGACACGATTTATGAATAATCATGGGAGATGGGTTATTAACGGGTAATAAGTTAGTTTAGATAGAAAGAATTCTAGAAACACACTAGTAGTCTAGGACACATAGTTACACACCGAGACCAAACCCTAGTTACGACGACTACCGTATATACTTATCATATTCGAACTTTCTTAAAACAACTCAGGTGCTAAAGATACATAAGCAACAGTCAAAGAGCGCGCATTTTGTGATACTTCATTCGCACAGCAACACAGGTGAGTTCATTGCCCCTTTTCTAACATTTTTGTTTTAAAACGCGGGGCTGAGAAGCATGCGTAAACTGTTTATTTAAAACTGTTTATTTAAATGCTTTTAATTATTATATGTTTTACATATATATATTTGTTGATACTCCTAGACTCCTGTCTAGGTAATTATTAAACAGATCAAATTAAAGTACTCTTATGAGTAATACGTTAATTCTAAACTCTAATCAAACCTTTAGTCTATCAAGCTTAAATTCAAGAACCTAAATGCAAAGTGAAATCAAAAATCAAAAGATTATATTCAAAGGAAATCTAATTCAGGGTGGAATCAGAGAACAAAGAATCATAATCAAATCAATTATTATTGTGAATCATGGGAAATCAAAGATCAAGATCAAGAGACTCAAGGAATCAGAAATCATAAATGTGTGTGAATCATGAAAATAATGAAATCATTATGATCTAATGAAATCATTAATATTCAAGTTAAGGTGGATGTCAGTTGTATAGGGAATCAAGACCACGTGTAACACACATATAAAGTCCCTCTCAGATACAGAAGACCTTTGGGTCAGGCTGTAATGGGCAATAACATGAACGATCAATGAAATCAATATCAAAGTCAAATCAAGAGATCAAGAATCAAAGGATATCCTTAAAGTCCCTCTCAGATGCAGAAGACCATTGAGTCAGGCTGTAACGGGCAAAACATTAAAATCCCGCTCAGTTCAGGTGTACTCCTTGAGAGTTATGCCTGACATGGGTCACGTGTGAAAGGTTACAACTTGGACAACCACCAACAACTAAGTCTAATTGATTGAGTTAAATAAGGCCCAATCATCATGTCTTAGTTGCAAATAAATGTTTTATTTAATTATTTGATTAAATATTTAACATTATATTTTTATCATCGACTTTTGGGAAATCATATATCTGTGAGGAACTCAAGAGGATCAAAGGTAAATCAAGTTTTGGAAAATCATAATTCAAATCAGAGGTTGTAAGGTAAAAATGCTTAATTATCATTAACAACAGTGTCATATGCATATTAGTATGTGGTGGGATGTTGGCTAGGGCTTGTCCCTTACATATGCCCTATATATAAGCATACCGATGTGAATATTACATGTGGAGTTAATGAGGTTAGGGTCTTTACCAAAGGAGGTTTCAAATCTTTTTCAATTACTAAACTATATGAACTCACCAACCATGTGTTGACTTGATCTTTTGCATGACTTCTCAGGTGACGAACAGGTCAATTAAGAAGTCATTTATTTTGGACTAGGACTTCCGATAGAAGATTTAGTATTTTGGACCTGCATACTTTTGAAGACATCATTATACAAGTTATTTTGTATATCTTGTGTAAATACAAGATAGAAATCTATGATGTTGATGGTAGATTTACATTGTTAAATTATAAACAATACTGATGTAATTTAACTTTGTAATTCTATTTTACTTAGCATTTCTCATTTATATATCATGTGCAATGTAAACAATCTGATCATCATGATTATCACTCACGATATCGCGCCCCGGGAACCTTCCGCCCGACGGGGAAACCCGATCCTACCCCGCCGGCTCAGGGTGTGACAGATTGGTATCAGAGCCATGGTTATAGAGAAATATAGGTCACTTAATTAAACGGTTTGGCCTAGACTATAACCTAGGGACCCTGCATGTAGAGAACACAGGACTTAAGACTTTACTTGCATACTGTCTTCCGTATTCGATCATTGCACTAACCAATAACTTTATTGGTTATGGTCAGAATGCCGCCACGAAGACAACCTCCCCTGTTGACATCAACACAAGACCAAGCTCCACACTCTTCGACACCATCACCACCTGATTCACCACCGCCACCTCCTACACCGCCTCCTCCTCCTCCACTGATAACCCAATCATCTGGCCCGAGCACAACACCAATGCTGGATCCTGCCACTATTGCATTGGTGACTTTTCTGAGCAGTCAGATGACCAGTCAAATGAAAGAAGCACTACCGGAAATGTTCAGCCGTTTCCGTAACGAGATCAACAATACTGGCAACTCATCAGGTGAAGTTAGTGGAAACATTGGTGGTACTTCAAACCACTCCTACAAGTCCTTTATGGGCTGTAAGCCACCCAGCTTTAGTGGGTCTGAAGGAGCCGTTGGATTAATCCAATGGATAGAGAAGATAGAAGCCACTTTGGACCTCTGCAGTTGTCCAGAGCATCACAAGGTTCGCTACTCTGCTGGAACATTCAACAAGCGAGCCTTGACTTGGTGGAACGGCCAAGTTAATGCAAGAGGAAGAGATGAAGCTATGGCGATGCCATGGGAGGACTTCAAGACTCTATTGAGGACAGAGTTTTGCCCCAAGAACGAACTATAGAAGCTAGAGGTTGAACTGTCCAACCATGTGATGAAGGGGGCTGATCACATGGGGTACACCACTCGTTATCACGAGTTGGTTGCTTTGGTGCCAGACATGGTACTGACTTTAGAGAAGAAGATAGACAGATATGTGGGTGGACTTCCTGCCTGCATTCAGGGAATGGTTGTTTCAGCCAACCCTACCACTGTCGAATCAGCAGTGAGACTGTCTGGAAAACTCACTGATCTGATGGTAGCCTCTGGAGTACTGATGAAAGAGGCTGACACCGGTAAACGCAAGGAAGAGTCTTCAAAGACACCTCATCACCAGCCCCATCAGAAGAAGAAACAGAAGACCATCAAGAATTACACGGTGGCCACACCTCTCCAACAAGTAGCAGCAGCACCACAAAACCCAAACCGCAAACCCTACACTGGCACGTATCCTCTGTGTGCCAAGTGTCAGTATCATCACCTTGCTAACATTCCCTGCAAACAATGCACGAGGTGTGGAAGAAAGGGCCATTGGGTCCAACACTGCCGGGCGACACCCAACCAAGCAGTCAACAATGCTGCTTTGGCTCTCCCTCCACCAGCTAATCAGAACAATGGTGGATGCTTCAATTGTGGCGAACAAGGCCACTATGCAAAGAACTGCCCGAAGAAGGCACCACAGGCAGTTCAAGCTCCTCGTGGAAGAGCTTTTGTTATTGGAGCACCAACTGCACGCCAGGACCCCAAATGTGGTCACTGGTACGTTTCTCTTACATGACTTTTATGCATCTGTTCTATTTGACACTAGTGCGGATCAGAGTTTTATCTCTGCCGATTTTGCATGCTAACTAGATTCTATAGAGGAACAGTTAGATTCCCCTTACATTATAGAAGTAGCTAACGGAAAACAGATTACAGTTAGTACAGTATACAGGGATTGCCCATTGACACTTAACGGTCATACATTTGCCATCGACTTGATACCGATGGAGTTGGGCAGTTTTGATATCATTTTTGGAATGGATTGGCTTTCTTCTAATCGAGTGGAAGTCATCTGTTCTGAGAAGCTACTTCGAGTTCCATTATCAGATGATAGTGTGTTGGAAGTTAGAGGGGATCAAGCAAAACGAAGTGTCAAAATCATTTCATGCATAAAGGCACGTAAGTGTCTACAGAAGCAATGTGTAGCTTTCCTTGCTCATGTGGTGAAAAAGGAGAAAGACAAGAAAGAGATTCAAGATGTACCGGTAGTGAAAGAATATCCAGAAATATTCCCTGAAGACCTACCAGGTTTGCCACCTGTACGACCGGTAGAGTTCCGAATTGACTTAGTTCCTGGAGCAACTCCTGTTGCTAAATCTCCTTACAGGCTAGCACCCTCGGAGATGCAGGAATTGTCGAACCAGTTACAGGAGCTACTGGATAAAGGTTTTATTAGACCGAGCTACTCACCTTGGGGAGCTCCGGTCTTGTTCGTGAAGAAGAAAGACGGATCGTTCAGAATGTGTATCGACTATCGAGAACTGAACAAGTTAACTATCAAGAATCGGTATCCATTGCCGAGAACTGATGACTTGTTTGACCAGTTGCAAGGAGCTCAGTATTTCTCGAAGATCGATCTACGGTCTGGTTATCATCAACTTAGAGTTCAAGACGAAGACATACCGAAGACGGCTTTCCGAACCAGATACGGGCATTACGAATTTCTAGTGATGCCTTTCGGATTGACAAATGCACCAGCGGTTTTCATGGACCTCATGAACCGAGTGTGCAAACCGTATCTGGATCAGTTTGTCATTGTCTTTATTGATGACATACTGATTTATTCCAAGAGCAAAACAGAGCACGAACAACATCTCAGGAAGATCTTGGAACTGTTGATGGAACAGAAACTGTATGCCAAGTTCTCTAAATGTGAATTTTGGCTAAAGGAAGTTCAGTTTCTTGGTCACGTAGTCAACAGTGAGGGAATACACGTAGATCCCGCCAAGATCGAAGCAATAAAGAACTGGGACACTCCGAAGATGCCAACGGAGATACGGTCTTTTCTGGGATTGGCGGGTTATTATAGGAGATTCATCTTGAAATTTTCTAAGATAGCCTTGCCTCTCACCAAGTTAACTCAGAAGAGTGAACCGTTTGTCTGGGAGCAGAAACAAGAAGATGCTTTTCAGACATTGAAACAGAAATTGTGTGATGCTCCAATTTTATCTCTCCTAGAAGGATGTGATGACTTTGTTGTGTATTGTGATGCATCCTATCAGGGACTTGGTTGCGTATTAATGCAACGGAACAAAGTGATCGCGTATGCATCGAGTCAGTTGAAGGTTCATGAGAAGAACTACACTACTCATGATCTTGAATTGGGAGCAGTAATCTTCGCTTTAAAGATTTGGAGACATTACCTATATGGCACTAAGTGTACCATATTTACAAATCACAAGAGTCTACAGCATATCTTTGATCAGAAGGAGCTCAACATGCGACAACGCCGTTGGGTTGAACTTCTGAATGATTATGATTGTGTGATCAAGTACCATCCGGGAAAGGCAAACGTTGTAGCTGATGCCTTGAGCTGGAAGGAAAGAGTCAAACCCTTGCGCGTCAGAGCAATGGGAATGATTGTGCAGACAAGTTTGCGAGACAAGATTATTCAAGTACAGCAAGAATCAGTTGATAGAGGAAACTTGAAGAAGGAACTTGACTGTGGAGCAGAGAAACAGTTTGATACAAAGTCTGATGGAATCATTTACTATAAGGATCGTGTATGGATTCCTGCAGTAGTTGAATTAAGAAGACTTATCTTTGACGAAGCACACAAGACCAAGTACTCTGTGCACCCGGGAGCTGATAAGATGTACCAAGACTTACGGGAGTTTTATTGGTGGCCGGGAATGAAGAAAGACATAGCTGAGTACGTCGGTCAGTGTTTAACGTGTGCGAAGGTAAAGGCGGAACACCAGAAACCGTCTGGTTTACTGGTACAGCCTGAGATTCCACTCTGGAAGTGGGAACAAATAGCTATGGACTTCATTACCAAGCTACCCCGCACTTCCAGTGGTCATGATACGATTTGGGTAATCATTGACCGTTTAACAAAATCTGCTCATTTCTTGCCAATGCGTGAGACCTTCACGATGGATAAACTGGCGAGACTGTACACCAATGAGATAGTGGTACGCCATGTTGTGCCATTGTCTATTATTTCTGATAGAGACAGCAGATTCACATCAAGGTTCTGGCAATCACTGCAAAAATCTCTAGGGACACAGTTAAATCTGAGTACAGCTTATCATCCACAAACGGATGGTCAAAGCGAACGTACAATCCAGACCCTAAAGGATATGCTGAGAACCTGTGTTTTAGATTTCGGTGGGAATTGGGATTCCCATTTGCCACTGATTGAATTCTCCTACAACAACAGTTATCACAGTAGCATCGGATGTGCACCGTTCGAGGCTCTCTATGGTCGGAAATGCCGATCACCGATCTGTTGGACTGAAGTTGGAGATAATCGTATAACTGGGCCAGAGCTTATTCAGGAAACCACTGATAAGATTGCCCAGATTCAACGAAGATTACAAGCTACTAGAAGCAGACAAAAGAGCTACGCCGACAAACGGCGTAAGCCGTTGGAATTCCAAGTGGGAGACCGTGTCATGTTGAAGGTTTCTCCATGGAAAGGTGTAGTACGCTTTGGAAAGAAAGGCAAGTTAGCACCACGATACGTGGGACCATTCGAAATCATCGAAAGTATTGGTCCTGTGGCGTATAGATTGAGACTACCAGATGAGCTCAGTGGTGTGCATGACGTGTTTCAAGTATCGAACTTAAAGAAATGCTTTGCTGACGAAACACTCGTCATTCCACTCGAAGAGATTCAAGTTGATGATCAGTTGCACTTTATCGAAGAACCTTTAGAGATTATGGATCGCAAAGTCAAGCAACTGAGGCGAAGCTGTATTCCGATTGTAAAGGTTCGTTGGAACACAAGACGCGGACCCGAGTTTACTTGGGAACGTGAAGATCACATGAAGTCAAAGTATCCCCAACTGTTTGAAGAGGAAGTTGTACCCGACAATAACTCTTAAATTTCGGGACGAAATTTCTCTAACAAAGGTAAACTGTAACATCAGTGCCGGAACCGTCACCGGAACAGTGAACTCTACAGTACATGAACAGTAAACCAGGTACATATTTCAGTTATCAATTGTATATCATCTTCATTACATGTTATCATAGCACAATTCAGATTCAAGTTCAGAAAACAAACTTTAGAAATAGGGTTCTTGAGTCAGATAATTATTTGACGATACAGAACCATCATGTGATAAATTGTTAGGATTTTATTAAGTATAAACGTATGTGAGGCTTTACGGAACAAAACAAAACGGATGTCGTTATGTGAATGCTAAACCGACGGATTATTCGTATAGGTGACGATCTGTACGAATAAATCTGGAAGTTTAACGTTCTGAATGATATCCGATAATTAGAAAACCATATTGAAAAGTGTAGTTATCGTCGTATTTATTCGGGTGACGATTCGAACAAATACGCGCGATGACCGCGCGATTCGATTTAAACGTTAATTAAATATTTTTGAAAATTTTAATAATAAAAGATATTTAGTTAATTTATTAGGAATTACAACCTAAAATAAATTTTATGAATTCTAATTTAAGACCGAATCGTTTCGTTACGAAAACAAACGCGAAACAACGTTTCTACGCGAAACCACGCAAAACCGAACGAACCCGAACGAACCCGGGTATTTCTAACCCATTTAATGTGGTAATTAAAGCCACAACAACCACCACCTACCAGCCCTAACACCTCAATTTCGTTCATCCCTCTCTCTCTCTAGAAAACTCACCTTCTCTCTAAGATTTCACACCCAAATCTCCACCATTTTGTGTGTTCTTGGTGTCAAAATCACCACCATCACTTGTAGATCACTAAAGTACAGTGGATCTAAGCTTTGATTCATCAAAAACCGAGGTAAAGATCATGTTTCATTCGAATTTAGGGTTTTGAAAACCCTCTTTGTTTGAACATCACTAGAACCGGTTTTAGACCACATCAACACTTAGGATTCACACTAAATTCATCTAGAATGATATAGGAACAAGCTTTGTTTCGATACTCATCTAGATCGTTCGAAAAACCATGTGCAGCCACCACCACGCCGCTTTGGCCGAATAAAGATCATCAGATAGGCCGAATGGCCCTTTGGCCGCATGAGGCCTTCATTCGCCGAATGGTCACAAGGCCGTATGAAACCCATTCGATCGGTGGTCTTTCGGCCGGCCAACCACATTCGCCACTAGTCCCATTCGCCAAACTGTTCTCATTCGCCGAACCAAGGTCATTCGACCCACCTCCCTTCGGCCAAGATGCCATTCGATCGGCCAACTCATTCGATCGCCAAATGCTCATTCGACCAGCCTCATTCGATCGCCAAATGCTCATTCGACCAGCCCACTTCGCCAACAGCTATTCGATCGGGGCTGTTTTGGTTAGGGGTGTGGATTAGAACTATCATGTATAATCAAGTAACCTTGGGATGTATGATATACATGGAGGGGATAACATGTTATGTGTGGGCATGCACCTTGTGTGTGTGTGCATGGGAAAAGGGTATTAGGGTTTCTGTTCCCATAAACTTAAAGTTGAGTGAACATGGTTTCATCATGAGACATTATACTAAGGAATGATCTTAGTAACAATGAGGAATAAAACTACAATATATGGGGTTTTGAGTGTTGATTTAATTATTAACACTTAAACCCTAGGATGTTCTATAAAACATGTGACTTACCTAGATGGTATTTAAACTATCAAGGATAGTTAATCAAAGAACTAGCAAGAAATCATTTACATGATCAAAGCTTAATGTTGGGCCCAAAGTTGGCCTAATGGGCTTAACCCAAGCCCATCATGAGAAAGCTCATTATTTTCAAAGTAATTATGTTTTAATAAAAGTAAATGATTCCTAAACTTTATTAAATTATACTAAATAATGTTTTCTAAATAATTAACTTAGAATGAAATAATTTGACACGATTTATGAATAATCATGGGAGATGGGTTATTAACGGGTAATAAGTTAGTTTAGATAGAAAGAATTCTAGAAACACACTAGTAGTCTAGGACACATAGTTACACACCGAGACCAAACCCTAGTTACGACGACTACCGTATATACTTATCATATTCGAACTTTCTTAAAACAACTCAGGTGCTAAAGATACATAAGCAACAGTCAAAGAGCGCGCATTTTGTGATACTTCATTCGCACAGCAACACAGGTGAGTTCATTGCCCCTTTTCTAACATTTTTGTTTTAAAACGCGGGGCTGAGAAGCATGCGTAAACTGTTTATTTAAAACTGTTTATTTAAATGCTTTTAATTATTATATGTTTTACATATATATATTTGTTGATACTCCTAGACTCCTGTCTAGGTAATTATTAAACAGATCAAATTAAAGTACTCTTATGAGTAATACGTTAATTCTAAACTCTAATCAAACCTTTAGTCTATCAAGCTTAAATTCAAGAACCTAAATGCAAAGTGAAATCAAAAATCAAAAGATTATATTCAAAGGAAATCTAATTCAGGGTGGAATCAGAGAACAAAGAATCATAATCAAATCAATTATTATTGTGAATCATGGGAAATCAAAGATCAAGATCAAGAGACTCAAGGAATCAGAAATCATAAATATGTGTGAATCATGAAAATAATGAAATCATTATGATCTAATGAAATCATTAATATTCAAGTTAAGGTGGATGTCAGTTGTATAGGGAATCAAGACCACGTGTAACACACATATAAAGTCCCTCTCAGATACAGAAGACCTTTGGGTCAGGCTGTAATGGGCAATAACATGAACGATCAATGAAATCAATATCAAAGTCAAATCAAGAGATCAAGAATCAAAGGATATCCTTAAAGTCCCTCTCAGATGCAGAAGACCATTGAGTCAGGCTGTAACGGGCAAAACATTAAAATCCCGCTCAGTTCAGGTGTACTCCTTGAGAGTTATGCCTGACATGGGTCACGTGTGAAAGGTTACAACTTGGACAACCACCAACAACTAAGTCTAATTGATTGAGTTAAATAAGGCCCAATCATCATGTCTTAGTTGCAAATAAATGTTTTATTTAATTATTTGATTAAATATTTAACATTATATTTTTATCATCGACTTTTGGGAAATCATATATCTGTGAGGAACTCAAGAGGATCAAAGGTAAATCAAGTTTTGGAAAATCATAATTCAAATCAGAGGTTGTAAGGTAAAAATGCTTAATTATCATTAACAACAGTGTCATATGCATATTAGTATGTGGTGGGATGTTGGCTAGGGCTTGTCCCTTACATATGCCCTATATATAAGCATACCGATGTGAATATTACATGTGGAGTTAATGAGGTTAGGGTCTTTACCAAAGGAGGTTTCAAATCTTTTTCAATTACTAAACTATATGAACTCACCAACCATGTGTTGACTTGATCTTTTGCATGACTTCTCAGGTGACTAACAGGTCAATTAAGAAGTCATTTATTTTGGACTAGGACTTCCGATAGAAGATTTAGTATTTTGGACCTGCATACTTTTGAAGACATCATTATACAAGTTATTTTGTATATCTTGTGTAAATACAAGATAGAAATCTATGATGTTGATGGTAGATTTACATTGTTAAATTATAAACAATACTGATGTAATTTAACTTTGTAATTCTATTTTACTTAGCATTTCTCATTTATATATCATGTGCAATGTAAACAATCTGATCATCACGATTATCACTCACGATATCGCGCCCCGGGAACCTTCCGCCCGACGGAGAAACCCGATCCTACCCCGCCGGCTCGGGGTGTGACAGAATTCCACTCCAGCGCGGCTGGCTATTCCCACATGGGTTGAGTAAGGGGAACGAAACTTCCTTATAAGAGGGAGTGGAGACCTTCTCTATTGGACGCGTTTTGGGCTTAGTTGGCTGTGGAGCACATGAAAACTCCACAGTTAAGCGTGCTCAGGTGGCAGCAATCCAGGGATGGGTGACCTCCCTGGGAAGTTTTCACCTGGGTAACCAAAAGCAAATCCGTGAGCCTGGTGGGGGCAGAGCGGACAATATCCAATACGGCCGGCTGTTACACCAAGGCCCTACTATACATGGTTGTATAAGCCGTTAGGCGCTAGTCGGGGGGATGTACTGCCTAGGGATTAATCAGCACTAGGAGGATTGGAATTTTTATATGTAATTTTACAAATATACATTATATACACTCATTAATATCAATAATTTAATATAATACTACAAATAATTTAAAAATAAACTTAATATACTAAATAAATAACTTCAAAGTGCAAACTTAAACACTGAGTTAAAAGTTTAAAGATGAATTTCGATGTTAACTGATTGGATTCGATGTTTCAGAGACATATTAATGATTTTTGGTTGATAAATGTCTAAATAATCATGAAATTGGTCCCTTCTTACCCAAAAAAAAAGTCGAAAAAAAGTCGAAAAAGTCAAAAAAAAATAAAGATCTAACTAAGCTGTCTAGACCCCGCCTAGCACCGCCAATGCCAAAATCGAGACAGTAGATGGGCGCTTAGCGCCTAGGCGGCCTAGGCCCATTTTTACAATAGTGCTACTATATATAGGCCATGTTCACTAAGTCAACACTCGATATGAAGTTCACGAAGTAGCTTTCGAGTACTTCCATTTTGTGATCTTTTATTCAGTTTGTTTTCCATCTCTTTCGGACAAGTTAATTATACGTTACCCACTCGTAAGTTCAAATAACTTGCATAGAAAAATTGGGGTGTTACAACATAGGTCACAGAACACTAGTCACTAGAACATATTCAAGGAACTCAGCCACTCAGGAACATCTAACGTAATCAATAATTGTTAAATCAAAAAATAATAAAAATAATGAGACAATGAGAGTAAATTGAAATCTAGTAAATCACAAAATTGAAATTAGCTAAACCACAGCCTGTGAGTATGTGAATGTGTGAGTAAATTGTAATAGGTAACAATTAAGTCTTAAGAATACAAAATACCTTTATGAGATCCAGTGGTCCACTCCACTGGTGAGTCAGTGACCATTCGCAGCATCGTCGGCCGATGAGCAGAGATAGAGACAGAGTAACGGGAGACCGGCTGACGACGGGAGACGAGCCCTGTTGAGAGTTAAGACTGAACAATAAAACTAAAGATCGATCAATTGACCACGAAAAATGAAGGTTTGAAAACCCTAGGTATGGTAATCAGAACTCATTTGGACTTTGGATCGAGTGCATCCGTCGGTTGGGGTTGGAGTTGGACGTTAGATCGATCGCTTGTTTGGACTTTAATTACTTCCATGTAGCTTCGATTCCCACATGGATGAATTCCAATAGATGAAAGGTGAAGAAGATCAAATTCCCTTTCCCCCTTTGAATGAATATTAGAAAATAGAAATGACCCTTTTCCGGTTTTCCCCAAGCGTCCAAGCAGGGCTGGTAGCAACAATCCATATCTCCACCTTGGGCCTTTTATCCTCCCAATCCCAAAACACTATAAAACCAATTTTTAGGAGGCCCTAAGAAAATTGGGGGCCCTAGGCAATAGCCTAGAACTAAAGCCCATTGGGCCAGCCCTGATTAAGATGTTTGTTGTTCTAATATATATGAGGTTTTAACTTTAAATTAATATGGACCACTCATTTCAAATTCATTATATTAAACAACCAATCAAATTAGGGTATGAGTTTACTCAATTAGGATGAGTCACCATTTAATCATTACCCTCACTACTAGAAAACAAGCCTAATGTAACCTTTTTTATTACAAAAAGCTGCATATATGTTGCATTAGCTAAAGTTCCATTATCCTAATGCACTATTTTTATTGCATAATACAACTTTTTTGAAAGAGTTGCATTAAAAAATATTGCATTTGGAAGAAAAAAAAGTTTTGTTATGTAACAAAAAAGTTGTATTAGATCTAGTGCAATTTCAGTTAATGAAGTCTTTTCTTGAATATAAAGGTTGTATTGGGCTGATTTTGTTGTAGTGCATATATATATATATATATATATATATATATATATATATATTGTACAGGTTTTGACTAAATATGAGAAAAACTTTAAAAGTAGAGGAAGATATTTGAGCCATTCATTTTTATGATAGATGGTGGTATGTGTGTCACGTCATTGGTGAAAATTAAGAGGAAATTTAAGTGGATGGAGGTATATAATGGTTATTGTAGTCATTGTTAACTTTTTAAACGTATATAACTTTTTTATCATTATTATTTTTTAAAAATATTACCCCATAAATTCGAACATTTTTGTTATCTTTCTAACGAGAATAATATTAATATATTTTTTTCGAAATAAAAATAACGATCTAAACTGGGTTTCATAAACTAAATGTTTTATGTTGTTTTAAAGGTTATTACACTGGGCTTTTATGGTGTTTATTTTGTGACGTATACGTTTTATGGTGTTTTTTCGAGATAATTTATAGTGTTTTCTTGAGATATTTAATGATGTTTATGATGTTAACATTTAGTGTCTATTTTGTGACTACGTTTTAAGTTGTTTTTTCAAGATATTTTATGGTGTTTATGGTGTTAATATTTTATGATGTTTATAGTGTTAATTTTTAATGGTGTTTATGGTGTTGGAGTATTTATGAAACTAAAACATGACATTTTATGATATTTTTGAACCTTAAAAACACCATTAACACTTAAGTTTATACATGGTGTTTTGGAACTCAGATTTATGGTGTTGACGTTTTATGGTGTTTTTTTCGAGATATTTTATTGCATTTATCGTGTTAACATTTTTTTTGGTGTTTATGGCGTTTGGGTATTCATGAAACTAAAATTGGTTATCCTTTAACATGTTCAAATTTATGCTTTATGAACACCATAAAATGTTTCCAAGAAACATATGATAAAACACCATAAAACATTGTTGTTATTTTCGTTTATTTAGTGAAAAACATCATACATCGCTCAGTTTCATGAACCTTTGAAAAAACAACATAAAACATCCAATTTCATTAACCTTTTAAAAACACCATAATAATTCTCTGATACTTTTCGTTAATTCAATGAGAAACGCCATAAACACCAAACACCATGTTAAAAAATAACCGGTTGAATGATATACTTAAACACTATAAAATATTAACACTATAAACACCATAAAACATGAACACAATAAAACGTACAGATGCGTCACAAAATAACCATTAAATGTTAAACCATAAACACCATGAAATATTTAAAAAACACCATAAAGCGTGAACACTATATAACATCTAGTTCATGAAACCTAGTTTATATCGTTATTTTTATTTTCAAAAGATATATTAATATTATACGTGTTCGAAGATAAAAAAAAACCAGTTTTTATGGAGTATTTTTTAAAAAAATTATTCACGTATAAAAAAGTTATAAATGTTTGAAAATGAGAAAAACTTGCATTTGCAGCTCATTTTTGTTTTGACATGTTTATCCTTTAGTTTCTTATCCATATTTTTTCTTCATGGCTTCCTATACTTTTTAAGGTTTCAAGTCTTGTTAAAATATCCCTAATCTATAATGTAGTAGGTAAAAACCTGTGTATTACACAGATTAAATAAATAAATTTTAAAATTATTTATATTGAATAACATATTGCATATTTTTCAAATACTTTCTACAAAAAAGTAAATAATATGACTTATGATGTAATAATTTTATTTGTTAAATTAAATAAAATTATTATTATTTAATAGAAGAGAAATAAGAAAAATCAAAATCTAATTAAAGATTATTTACAAACAATTAATATGAGAGAGAAGCGGGAAAACTAATTTCTAGGTTGTCTATAATGGTGACATGTGTCATACCAAAACCTTTATTTATTATATAGTATGGATATGGATATAGATATACACAAACACACTAAGTTGAAACCTCATGTATTACACGAGATGAATAAAAAAACACTATTAATTAATAATTACTAATAAAAATTTAAACTATATAAGGCGATTTTTTTTAATATAAATATTAATAAATATAATTTCATTGATTAAATAATAAAGTAATTATAATATTTTTTCTAACACTAGTTTTTTAAAGTTCGTTCCTTTTAATATTTTGTTTTGTAAAACTATTTTTTAAAAATTTTAAATTTTATAATAATTTGGTTTTTTAATATTAAAATATTTTTAATGTATTAAAAAGTCTTATATTTAATTTACAATTGTGTTAAAAGTGTACTTAATATTTAATATAAGTTGTATTTAATAGCATAGAGAAACGGAAAAAAATCAAGGTGCTCTAAAAATACGTCAAGCGTACCCAAAAAAACATTTATTTAATAGTTAAGTAAGATAAAATATCATTTGGGTGGAAATTTATTTGGGAAGACAATCATATTTTATCAGCATGGGTTTTGTTAGGGTATTTACTAGCCGAGTCGAGCCAGGGCAAGCTTAGACTCAGCTCGAATTTAAACCGAGCTTGGTTTGGCTCAGTTCGGCTCGGATTAGATTGTAAACTAAGCCTTTGGCTCAGGCTTGACTCGTTTTTATCAATGCCGGCTCGACTTGGTTCGTTTTTGGCTTGTTTTACATAATTATATATATATATATTAAAACACAAAAAATTGAATATTGAAAATAAATATATTATATTAAATAGTTAAAATAAATAGTGAATGTAGATATATTTTAAGAAAATGAATGTTATATAGAATAATATGCGCGCGCACACACACACATATATATATATATATATATATTGAGAGAAGATTAGAGATTTAAGTTTTTAAACTATGGGAAGTTGCAAAAAAAAGATGAGAGAATTAAATTTTATGGATTTGATTAAAAGTTAGAGTTTTTATTTAATTTTAGAGATTTGCTTATAAGTTTGGGTTTTTGTTTTAATTCAACTGATTGGTTGCTGTGAGAAGGATGATGAGTAATTTTCTATTACTTTTGTAACATATTTGTGTGGATTTATATTTTGCTACGAAAATAACGCTTATGCAAATGATTTATTGTACCTGTTCTCGAGAGGATACCGTGATAAGCCACAGCAATGCGCGAGATGAAAAAACCTAGTTTAAATTACAGGATGTGGGTTAGTGACTTGTGAGCTTCAGACATGTTTTCTTTTACTTTTTTATTATTTTTTTCTTTAACATAATTACATAAATCACACCAAAGTACAGTTATTATTAAAAGTAATTATATATTTTTATATTTTGGTATGATATGTTGTACAAACAAGCCGAGCCACGAGCCAAGTCAGTCTTAGCTTGGACTCGACTCGGTTACAAAACGAGCCGGCTCAGTTAAAAATGCGCTTTATTCAATCTGAGCTTTTTCCGAACAAGCTACGAACCGAATCCAAGTTTCAAGCTTATCCTAGTTCTTGTGAGTGGAAGAAAAAAAAATTCAGAGGTTGCTGCCTTCTAGTCTGTTCTAGATGCCCTCTTCGTGGACTCCTCTGGGCCTATGCGGCTCTGCCTTTTCGTTTTATTTTTATTATAGGTTGGGCCATTTCTAATTGACGGGCACCCATTTTTGACAAAATTTTTTAGTTCAAATCTTTGCTATTTTAAGTTTGAAAGTTGAAACTTGGTTTTAAAACTTGGTATCATAAAGAGAGTAAAATCACGTTTCCTTAACCATTCCAGAATACATGGTATGCAATACTAATCTGCTATTTGAGTTGAGTTTATTAATATACTAGAATTATTTACTTTCTATTTAAAACATAATAATTAAGTGGTTGAATCAGACGTGTTTTTTTTTTAAACAAACAGTTACAACATCTAACCGATTCAGAAATAGTTTTTTAATAGAATAATTAAGAGTTTATCAAATGGTTTGTTAGGCCTTGTTTGTGATTTTATCTAAAAACGACTTATTGACTTATTCGCTTTTTCAAAAAGCCAATAAGCCAATAGGTTGTTTGTCAAACCTAAAAGGACTTTTAAAAATTACTTTTTGTAAAAGGATGATAAATTGTTTTTCAAAAGTTAAAAATTTTAACTTTTTAAAATGACTTATGACTTATTGACATAAAATTACAAATCTACCACACTCTTTACTCTTTACCCAATAACATTAAATATTATCAATAAAAAAATGTCCTTTTTGGTCATTTTGACAATTAATTTTAAAAAACTAATCCAAACACATTTTTAAAAATTTTATTTCAAAAAATCATAAGTTAATAAGCACTTTTAACAAAAAGTCCTTTTGAAGCTAAATAAGCAATCCCAAACAAGGCCTTAGTCATGTGTCTTCTTTGGTACGTTTTATTAAACAATTAGTTGTATATATATTTTTACTATGTTAAAAACATATTACATATGTTCAATAAATAAATAACTTTTTAAATCATATATTTTAAATAACATATCACAGCACATATTTCTCAAAGACCTTTTAGCAAAAACTAAATAAGATAACTTATGATGTAATCATATTATTTACTAAATTGGATAAAATTATTATTATATAATAAGAGAGAGGAAAATTTTAAATATAATAAAAAGTGTCTTACAAATAATTAACAAGAGTGATAAGCAGGATGGCCATTTTTTAGATAGTATACAAAACTGACACATATTTTATTAAAATCTTTATTTATTATAAAGTATAGATATAAAAAAATTAAAGTTTAAGTTTTCAAAACATAGTACATGTTAACACCAAGACATATTTCATGTCAAATGGCCTTTGATTTATCAATCATGTGATCATGTCAATCTAAACATTTCAAAACACATGATATACCAACTAGCTTCTAGTCTAATGGTTAAGCTTTTGATTTTTCTATGAGAGGTCTTGGATTTGAATCTGGGTCAAGCCATATTTGTTAAGGTAATGTCTTTTGTTTTAATCGATCATTTATAGGGTTCCTCCTTATATGGGCTCGGACGTATGCCTCAGAGCATCAAATCTGAGAAGACGGTTGAAAACCCGTTTTTATTGTCTACGTTCCATGCCGTTGAAAAAATGTGAAAACATTTACGTAGTCGTATACCATCCTTTATAAAATCAGTGTCACATAACATTACGCGATTATGTGAATGAAGAAATACCTTGTCATTTTTCTCTTAATTGGGTATGTATCTTCAAACTTGTTGTCCTCCATTTTAATGTCCAAAAATTATAATTCGTGCCATGAGGGCTTTGATTTATTAATTTATTATGATACTAGACTATTACCCCGTGTATTACACGGGTTTAATATAAAATATATACCAGTTAATAATAAAAATTTAGTAATTATAAAATGATATTTTTATATAAAATGATTAATTCACGTATTAATAAGTAATTTAAGTAATATATATCTATATCTATATCTATACTACCTAATAAAAGAGTAACAATTGGACACATGACATCATTTTATGCTATCCACATCATATTTGTATCACATGACATCATTTTAGGCTATCCATGTCATATGTTTGCCACATGTCAATATTATATTAATTATAGACATTTTAAAAATTAATTTCATTTAATAAATATAATTAATTCATACTTTAAATGAGGTAAATTAATTAAGTCAAATTATAATTAAATTACAATCATGTCAAAAGTTTTAATTATTATTTCATACTTTGAATTATCAAGATACATAATTAAAAAATTTTAAATTCTAGCTAAAAAAAATGAAAAATAATGATAATAATTATTATTTATGGATATTTATAATTTTTAATAACTTAATATCGGTATATGGTAAAAATGCAATACGTCAAATAATAATGAATATGTTGTTTGTTTTTTTTTTTTTTTTGAAAAACTAAGTTTTAGTTCTTAATTTTATACGTATTTATTATCTTAGAACACATAGTTTTTGATATGTAGTTCGTATGATTATTAAACCTGTAATAATCACACTTTATTAATCATGATTTTTAAAACATTTGTTGTCAATATTTAGTTCATACTATCATATTTAACACATTTTAGTGATTTTTTATTTCTTCTTTCTTTGATAAAATTAATCAACATCTTAAGAAAAACTTTAATTCTTTCTCTTTTATTATTATATGTAATAGGTAATTTTCATCATATCAAATATTTATTACAATATTGTTTTTGTATATACAATCTTGTATATAAAAAAGTGTGTAAAGATTTGTAAATTATACTATTTTTTCTTTTAGAAAATGTTAAAAAGATTACTTTATCTATCTCTAATTTTTTTTATAAGCAATCAATTTAACAAACGTTTATTATTTATACAACTCCGTGTTGTACACGGGTTACAAACCTAGTAAACAATAATTAAAACTTGTAACAACTAAACAATTTATAGCCGAGTTTCTTGATTCGTAACAACTACAATTTTAAAAGTAACTGACATTAAAAATTTTAATTTTTTTTCCTCAAAAACTATTTGTCGTAAAATTAAGATGATAATGTATCATTTCTTTAATTATCAAAGTTAAGTGACTAAATTTGAAAATATCCATAAATATAAAGGATCAAAAATATTATTTTTCCCTCAAAATAAGAATGTAAGGTGCAATTTTTTAGTTATGCTATGATTTGAAAATACCATTAAACATAAAGGATCAAAATTGTAATTTTCACTATCATTTTTAAAATTTTAGTACTTTAATGTATTTATTTTTAGAGATTTTGTATTAAAAACATCATTTGTTTATAAAAATCATTTTGTTTGAATTCCTTGTTTTATAGTTTACTAGGTTATACACCAATATATTACACGGGTTGCGAATTAAAAATATGTGATTTTATAATTATGTCATCATAAATTTACATAATTAAAGTAATTTTATTACATCTTCTTGAATTTAAATGGCTATATTAAAACTAATAACATTAGTTATACATTTTTTATACAATAAAATTTTAAAAATAAAAATTTATAAAAAATGTTTCTTAATACACACACATCTTTACTCTATAATAAAAGAGTAAAATTTTTCATTTGCCAATTTCTGATACCAATAAGGACATTTATCACATTTTTACAATATAATTATCATATGTCAATTACATATCATATCACTTAATTATCTCTCATATTAAATAACCATTATCTCTCTTATTAAATAAATTATTTTTCTTATTAAATAATTATAATACTAATAACATATATATTATTTATTATCTTATAATAAAACACACTTAAAAATTTTTTATAAAGCAAGAAATATTTTATTATTAAAAAAATAAAATTTATGTAAAAACAAGTTATCTTATAAAATGATTTTTTTAATAAAATATACTATAAAAAATGAGTTTTTAAACAATGAGATTTTTATAAACAACTAACGTTTTTTAATTTATTTAAAACATAAGTAATAAAAATGATAGAAAAGTTACACTTTTGATCCGTTATGTTTAACGCTATTCTTAAATTCGGTCGTTTAAGTTTAATAATTACAAAAATTATATTTATATTGTTGATTTATAAAAGTTAGTTTTTAATATAATATAAACCAAAGTTTTTAACGTCAGTTGTTTCAAAAATATAAATTGTTACACATTTATAAGGTCATATATTATTTGTATAGTGATTAAAGTTTTTAAATTTTTTTTAATTAGTTAAAATATATATTATATATCTAAATATCATTTTATAATTGCTAAATTTCCATTAATAATTATTTAATATATTATATTAAATCCGTGTAACACACGATTTGATAACCACATATAACATTAAACGTAGATGTATTACACACTTATCATTGTTAAATATTTGAATTTTAATAGTAGAGAGAAAAGAAAAAAATCAAAATTTAATAAAAAAAATGGCATAAGAACATTTATTATGAGAGAGAGGTGGGAAAACAATATTTAAGTGGCCTAAAAACTTGACATGTGGCATATAAAAACCTTTATTTATTATATAGTATAGATTTCATTCCTTTAAAAAAAAATTATTTGAGATAAACTTATTTATCAAAAAAAATTACTAAAAATAGCGATTTAACATTTTTTTGTCATTCAAAATTTGATTTTAGAAAACTTTCATATTTAAGAAAAAAAATTTAAACTATCTTTTTTAATAAAAAAAATATGATTTTGATTTTATCTAAAAACTATTTTTAGTATTAAATAAGTAAATAATATCATTAGTATATTATAATTAGTTAATAGGAGATATAATTATGTATATATATTTAATATGAAAGAGAATTGAGTGATATTATAAAAGGATAACATGTGGCATTATTAATATAAAAATTTGACAAGTGGCAAAATATATTTTTGTTTATTATAGTAGTAAGATAATGTTGTTAGTAATGTATTATTTGTTTCTATAAAGGCCGACATGAACACTGCTTGAAATAGCAATTCATAAAAAAACATCAATACTAACACCAACTATCACAATGTGATAACAAAAAAAATTAGAGTTCTTATTATACAAAGTCGGCGCATTCTCATAAAATGTGAGGCAATAACCTAGAGCCTCTAAATTTTTGTGGTAATAACTACCAGAGGTTATACGTTTTCAGCCGTACATATCATTTGTTTTGTTGTTTTAGGTCTGAAGAAAACAAACGCTCGCTCATATTTCTCAAAAAAAAAAAAAAAAGAGTATACAGGGTTATCTCTTTTCAAGTAATCACATTCTTTTGTAGTAAAATTATGTATATGTTGACCAATTAACTTATCTTCATTTTATTAAAAATTTATGTATCACACAATTTTTTTATCATGAACAAAAATTATTTTCAAAAGATGTCTCAATTTTTGTTAGGAATGTATCATTTGTTCCCCTATCATCGCAAACAATCGAGTTTTTATATAAAAAACTTGTATCTTACATAAGCCTTACTAAGTATTTATAAACTGAGATAATTGTCAATGTGAGACTAACATATTTGGTAGAAATTTTGTCTCTTAAAATAAGAGTTATTGGTTCAAATACAATGATGTAATTTAGTTGGTGTAGTGTAATGGTAGAATACATAAGCTTAGCCGTTAAAAAAAAAAAAAACAAAGAGAATAACTTAGAGTTTGGTTTAATGGCAATCATTTAAAATTAAAATGATAAAACTTCTTTAAGATTTATGGTTTGAGAGCTCAAAATTTCAAAATGGAATGACATAAAAAAAAGTTACCGTTGGGGGAACTTTTTTTATTTTTATAACAACAAGCATCCAATCACTTGGAATTACCCTGACAAACAGATCATCCTACGAACTTTTTATAATAATAGTTTTTTTTTTCAAGCCAACTAACAAATATATCGTATTTAAGTTTCTAACACTCCTTTAACGTGGGGCATTTAATTTGTTGACGGTTGAGTAGTTGACAAAACAAACGCATCACAAATGAATGATCATAAAGCCCAACAAGTAAAAAATATTTAAGGGTTTTATTTTTTGAAGTTTTGGTTACCTAACAGAATAAAAAATAATTAATAGCTTTTGGTCAATTGTTTATTTTTCTTTCGTCAAAGTTAACATATCTTGTTAACAATTTAGAAAAGAATAAAAATATATAAATTTTAAAATAATAAATTAAAAAAAATACATATTCTGTTATACATAAAACTCTAGATAGTCATATATTATTTTAATTTTTTTAATCCATTATTTACATAATTTTAATTTTTTAATATATATTAGATCGAGCAAAACCAAACCGTGTCACGAGTTCAAACATGGTAAACATGTGATAGTGGTATAACGTTTATTTTAAGACTAAATTGTCGAGATAGTTCATATGATTTATTAGTATTTCACTCTTTGCCTTTAAGTTTTATAAATTACATGTATGGTTCCAAATTTTTAACATTTGTAATACATATAGTTCTTATGTCATCAAATTATCTTCACATTTTAACCAAGTTACCCTCACATAAAGAACTATATGTTACAAATGTTTAAAATTTAGAACTATACGAGTAATTTATGAAACGTAGACGAAAAATGAAATGCCAGCAACCATAGGAAACATCTCAGTAATTTACTCTCATTTTAATTTTTTAATCCAAGCTCGTTAATGAAAATATTTATTTGTGTCGATATTTATTTTCTATTTCTCCTATTAATAATGTCAGGATTACACGTTACAAAATAAAAAATAAAAAAACTAGATAATGACAGGGAAGAGATTTAAATGCTCGTTAAAATTAAACTATCATGAGATTGAGTCCTGCTAAAAGAAAATAAATATTTCTTTATTATTATTTATATTACTTTTTTATTTCATTGTATGTTTTAAATAAATTATTATATGTTTTAAATAAATTATAAAATGTCGTGAAGTAAGACAATTCGTTTATCTAGATGTGTTGGTAGAATCATGGATCATATCATCATAAGTTTTTTTTTTTGTCCAGCTTCATCCGTGTTCAAATCTTGGTTCAATTTTCTTGTTTTTTTAAACCACATGAGGACATCCAACAACAATTATTTCAACAATTTTAAATTATTTAAGTTTTACTTTGAATTCTTATTTTTAAATCTTCTCTCACTTTTACTCACATATTTTTAATGTTTACATGTTTTTAAACATTGTTACGTTCTTCGATAATAGTGGATCATGATTATATTTATTTGATCGCAATTATTTTACGAACGTTTATATAAATTTCGAACCCAAATAGTCGAAGAATTTTCACAAGCCTATAACGCGTTGGTGTATTATTGACTATTTCTATCATTTATATCATTTTGATCGTTAAGACTTCTAATCGCGGCTTGTGATATTTTTCTGGTATTTTAAGCAAAATTTTCAGCCGTGTTTTGCAATAGTTTTTTTTACACTGTTTTATGATGCGATTTTAGCCGTGGTTTGTGATAGTATGAATATTAATTAAATAATAATAATAATACAATGTGATTTTTAAAAAAACTTTTGAGATTGTTCGATTTATTGTTTTAAAAAGATTGACAATAGTTACGATCTGTTTTTTGAATATTTGATATTCGCGAGTATGTTACTGCGTCAGGGCAGTATGACTCAACTTTTTTTTTTGTGAGATACAAGTTTTATGTCATTTTTATTGTTCATTCTTATTATTAAAACTTTTGTGCTTTATGATTGGTCATGTTCTCATCGGCGGGTTGTTTTTTATTTTATTTTTAAAACTTTTGTGCTTTACGATGTTTTAAATTTTTTGCTATTATTAAATGCTTACAAATAAACAATAATATAATTTAAATAAATAATAACTATTATTTTTTTCATTTTCTTTGTTGGTCCTGTGTTTGTGCTTCTTGATGCTAGATTTTAAGACTAAGCATGACCCCTTTTTTCGGTGAGACGGCCACGCTTATGACATGTATACTTTGGGGTTTTATTTCAAAGTACTGCAGTTTGACGAAAATTTATTTTTTGCATATTCATATCCCAATCAGCCGAAATGGAATGGCAATTGTTATAACATGCTTTTATATATGTGTTTTAATATACAAGATTCGAAATCGCGACACAAATTCCCGCCGTAACGCGCGGGAAAACACACTAGTTTATATATATATATGATATCTCATACTAATAAATCAATAGATAATGCCACAACATAAATTTTATTAATATCGAAGATAATATTAAAGGGAAAAAACAATAGAAAATGGTTGCCTAGGAAAAAATATTTTATAGAAAACTACATAAAATGAATTAACTTATTTTCACTGTTGCAAATGTCGGCCTCAAGGCTGAGTACTCGCCGAGGACTCGCTCCAAGGAGTTGTTCCGAGGACAAGTACTTCTGAGTGTCACCCGAGTACTCCTCGCCTAGGGCCGAGTACTCCCCGATTACTCGCTCCAAGGAGCTATTCCGACCTAGGAGCGCCTAGCGACTTTTGCAACCTTGTTTATTTTTAAACTTTGATGGATTTTTATGTTTTTTACACAAGTCAAAATAACAAGTTAACCAAAAAAAACTAAATTTTAACATAAAAGAATATAAATATGAAATTTATTTAAGCAACTCGTAGTTGAATCCACTATTTATATAAGCAAACTTAAATCGATCGAACTAAAAACAACTTATTTACTAAGACCGCCCGCAGCCATCGACCCGCCTACCTCTGCGGGGTGCCCCCTTCCGCGGCCACAAGCGGGAACACCGCCCCTCCGCATGCGCGGCTTCCGCCATAACCTTCTCCATGGCCCCCGCTCCCCGTGCCCACCCCTCTCTTCTCATTGGTCCATTCAAATTCAAGTGGGCCGCTCTCTTCCATTTGAACGGCTAGTTTTTTTTTAGTTTTTGTAAAAAAAAAAACTTCAAACTTTATATAAATCTCTCATTCCAACCATTTTACACACATTCTTTTTCATTCAAACTATCTCTACTTTTTTACATTTAATTTTTATAAAAATGCCATCATACTCTTCATCTTCTGATAGCAAGGGTAAGGGGTTTTTTATCTCGTTGTTGGTGACGATGGCTCACCTAAACACGTCTCAAATTTCTCGGCCTATCATTAGAAGTGTACGTCGGCTATTCGACAAATGGCTAGGGGTGTTCAGAAAAACCGAAAACCGTTTAAAACCGATAACCGAACCGTATCCGTAACCGAAAAAAACCGAACCGAATTCTGAATTCGGTTTTCGGTTCGGTTCCTAACCGTATCAGAATTCCGAATTCGGTTTTCGGTTCGGTTAACGGCTATAGATTTTTTTTGATTTCGGTTTATTCGGTTAACCGATTAAACCGAATTCATAATTAAATTTATTATTTTTATTAATAATATAAGGTTGAATTCGGTTTATTCGGTTGAATTCGGTTTATTCGGTTTTTAACCGGTTTATTCGGTTTTTAATATGTTTGTTCGGTTGAATTCGGTTTGTTCGGTTATAACCGAAACCGAAACCGAATTCAATTCGGTTCGGATAACCATTTCCCGAATTCGGTTCGGTTCGGTTAACGGTTAGGGAGGAAAAATTTTGAAAACCGATTAAACCGAACCGAATAAACCGAACAAACCGTTAACCGAACCGATGAACTCAATTTCAAATGGCATACGGGAGTACGACAGACTTAATGGATGACTATTTACATATGTAATGTGTGTTTTTTGTAAAATATTGAATTATTTTAAATTAATGTAATGTTTTTATTTATTTTTAATGTTGATGATGTCGAATAGTGGGGAAGGGTTTTCAGTGGAGTGACCACTGTGGGGTTTTAAGGTTTTCAGTGGAGTGATGACATGACAGGAAATTTCGGTAGGGAAGGCCTTTCAGTGAGATGACCGCTATGGATAGCCTAAGCTAAAAGGACCCACGAGTCACAACACAATCACGTTTGTTGAAGGATTTATTTATTTATTAATTAATTTGAAATCCACTGTAAAAAATTTCAATATACAACTATATAATTATAATGTTATATAAACTAGTTTTTATCACCTCGCGTGTTACAGTGGGTTATCACAGTACAATTCTGAAAATGTGTATTATATATCATTTGTTGAAATATAAGTTATATAACAATATACAAAATCCAAACAAATAAGTTCGAAATAATTTAAAAAATTACTTATAAAATCCTTCTCACCATCAACCAATCGGTTGAATTAAAACAAAAACTGTTCATTTATCATGAGTTTTAATATATATATATATATATATATAGTTCCTCTAAAAATTATTTTATATGTAAAAAGACTAAGAAAGATTTTTAAAAAATTGAAAACATATACTAACAAACTCCGATTCAATTAATTTTTTACATCATTGAAACCGGTTTGTAATTCCCTAAAACCTAAACCTTAAATCATACACAATAAACTCTAATAATAAAACCAAAATTATAAAAACAAACCCTAAACCTAAAGGTAAACCTAAAAGCTAAAAAAACATGTCTTAAAATCCAAACTTTAAAACTAGTTGTTAAAGCTAAAACCGGAAAAAAAAAATTGTAGGGTTCAATGAAACAGTTCCAACGCTATCGAACTGAGTTCAATCGTAGTTCGTTTGGGTCGGTTTTAGAGATTTTAAAAATAATTTTTAGCCTTCTTATGCAAAATAAACTTTTTATTTGATATTACCCTATATATATAATTTCATTCTCACCCCTTCCTATCAATTTTATGAATTTACATTACATATATTAATAAATTTTAATTTAATTTAATATATTTACTCTATCTTTTGAATTTTAGCAATCATTTTTTAAATTTAGATACAAATACTTATGAAGAATATCACCGAAAAGATAATACTCATTTATCAAATTTCTCCTAGTGCAAAGTTTTAATTAACGCTTTTGATTTTCTTTGTTGTAGATGGTGTTAAATCTTGTCAAATATAGACGCGCACGTTTCAAAAAATAATGAATTTATAAAGGTGAGCTCGAAATTATAGAAATCGAGGGGCAAATTGACATTTTACAAAGTAGATGTGTTAGTTTATCAAGCGAAGTTACATGTGTGCTATGAGATACAAATAAACCCGGTCGTTGAGATGGAATGGTATAACTAAAATAAACATATAAAATTATAGTGAATTTATTAAAAATATTGAAATGTATATAAGAATTTGAAAATAGGAGAAAATTGGAAATATTATATATATATATATATATATATATATATATATATGTATGTATATGTATATCCAATAATAGATCCTGGGACAATATATTTTCAATACCATATACCAAAATAGTTTACCATCCAGTCTAGGATGCATTTGTTGTTTATTGCCTAAGTTAGCTTATTTAAAGCGGCCTATTTTTTTTGTGGTAGAAAACTAAAAAAAAAAGAAGAAACAACGAATCGGAGGCGGACACACAAGCAAATCATCGACCTTGATAATTTAGCAGTATAGAAAAAAAATAAAAAATAAAAAAACTGTTAACAATAGTCATTTAATTAAATTTATTTACTTTTTTTTACTCAGCAGTCATTTAACTAAATTTAGGGGGGCAGAACAATCTTCTTCTTCTTCTTCTGACATCATAGTTTTGAGCTAAAGCATGTGATCAGGACATACAAACCTAGCTACTAACATTTGGTATCGGGTAGTGAATGGTACCAAACTAAACCGATGTTGTATTGCACCAATAAATTCGACACCCACTATTTTATAATTTCGGTATCGGCACTGGTAATACCATTTACAAATAATAATCATGTAACAAATACCGATACCAGGCCAATAACATACCGGTGCGATACAAATCGATTCGGGCCTTTCATTTGTAAATTACCCCCACATACCATTTATAAAACGTCTTTGAAAAATATGTATTATGTTATTTTAAATAAATAATCGTTAAACAAATATTTAACATGTGTACTTGTTTAATACGTATATGTAAAAAAGGTATAACTAATATTATTACTATTAATATAATCATGTAAATTTAAAAAGATGTAATAAAATTATTTTAATTATTTTAAATCATAAAGACATAATTATAAAATCAGATTATTTTTTATTCGCAAAATCGTGTATTATACGAGCCTATAACCTAGTTATATATAAAATTAAATGATAAAATTTGAAATTCTTCAAAAGGTTTAGGGTAGTGTTGGTTGGTGATAAACGTCACTCGTACTTACAAATGAACGTGGATATATGCATGACTGTACACGTCAAATGGAAAATGATACCTTCACTAGGCACAACTCTTTAGACAACTCCCAACCACAAATTCTTAATAACTTGTTTAAATCATTTCTTCTACAAAATACATAAAGGCTTTGCTTATGTGTACATCCACTATTTTTAAGTTTACACCCTCGTCGTCCTATACGTCATGTATAGGCTTCTACGTGACGTATAAGACAAAAAAGCTGCGACAGAACATTCACTGACACATTGACTGTACGTGGCGTATTGTACTCTACGTGACGTATAGAAGTATGAAAGCTGACAACCTTAAATTTCCTAACATATAAACATACCCTGTCAGCAAATGTTCTACGTGGTGTTCAACACTATACGTCACGTACACCTATGGATATATTTTCAAGTTGTTTCCTTGCACCATGTATTAAAATTTACATCCTCGTCGCCCTATACGTCACGTATAGGATTCTACGTGGCGTATAGTAGTGCTATTCAAAAAGCTCGTGGCTTGCTCGAAGCTCGCTCGAAAAAAACTTGTTAAAAACGAGCCGAGCCGGAGCCAGGGTTGGCTCGGCTCATGGCTCGACTCGTTGACTCAGCTCGTGGTTCCCATAAAAAGTCTTTTTTGCCTAAGAAGGCTAAGAAGGATTTTTAAAAACTCGAAAACCGACTCAAACAAACTCCGATTGGATCCATTTTTACATCATTAGAACCGGCTTGTAATTTCCTAAAACCTAAACATTAAATCATAAATAATAATCCCTAATAATAAAACCAAAATTATAAAAACAGACCCTAAAGCTAAAACCTAAAACTTAAAAAAAAAATGCCCTAAAATCCAAACTATAAAACTAGTTGTTAAAGCTAAAACCAAAAAGCAAATATTATAGGGTTCGATAAGACGGTTCCAATGCCATCGAAATGAGTTCAATCGAAGTTCGTTTGGGTCGGTTTAAGAGATTTAAAAAATCCTTTTTAGCCTTCTTAGACAAAATATACTTTTTATTTGATATTTGCCATATATATATATATATATATATATATATATATATATATATATATATATATATTAAAGTACGTTATTAACCCGTGTGTTACATAATATATATTTATATATACACACACACAATATCTTATACACATATTTATTTATATAAATATATATATATATATATTATGTATAATATTTATGTGTGTGTGTATAAATATTAGATTTTATATATAATTATAGATAAATGTATATATACATATATACTGGATTTTATATATATTAGATTTTCAATATTAGATTATATATATATATATGTAAAATGGAGGGGAAAAAAAAGGAGCTCGGCTCGGGCTCGAGGCGAAAATCCACGAGCCGAGCTCGAGCCAGGCCTAGCACGGCTCGGCTCGACTCGATTACAGCCCTAGCGTATAGGGCAAAAAAGTTGCGACAGAACATTCCCTGACACATTGACTGTAGGTGGGGTATTGTACTCTATGTGACTTATAGAAGTATGAAAGCTGGCAACCTTAAATTCCCTAACATACTCTGTCAGCAAATGTTCTACGTGGTGTACAACACTATACGTCACGTATAACTATGGATATATTTTCAAGTTCTTTCCATGCACCATGTTTTGAGAGATACGTAGAATACATGTCTATACGCCACGTATTACTATGAAAATAAACTTTTTTTTGTTAAAAAAATTAGTTTTTTTATATAACTTTGTTTTTGTGTAATCAAATATCTTATATAAATTATGTTTTCGTTGTTTGAAAAAATATATGTTGTTTGCCTTATAAAAAATTAACATTTTTCTTTTTTATTATATTGCTTGTATAACAACAATTACAAAGTCATGCGAAATAGTAAAATGTATATACATAACACCAAATGCAATATATACATTACAACTATAAAAGTTTAAGTACAATATAAGTCTAAATACAAAATACAATTTACGATTCGTTGCAAAATGAATGTGTGGCGGTGGTGGAAGAGGCTCTATACCTTGCCTGCCTCAAGCAATCAGTTTCATGCGCCATCAGCCAATCCATACAATCGTCCAATCTGTCAATACGTGCATCCACCCTATCCATACGACGAGTAAGCTCTCTGGTGGACTGGCGTATCTTATTTAGGACGACCTCGGCCTGCCAGGAAGTTGCATCGCCCGGTAAATATGACGAGGGTGCTGTGGTTGAGCACCCTGCTACGGTGGCGATGGGGCCTCTCCATGATGCTCTGCACCCTCTTGATCTCCCGCCTGGTGGGCACCTCCAAGATCATCTGCCTCTGGCCCACCTCCGTGCTCCAAAACCTCCTGCCTAACCATTATCGCCATCGGATGAGGAGCCCAAATCTGACCGGCCTGTATAGATAATCTAAGGCCCACCCCAGGGAACCGCCTCACCATACGCATCCCGAATAGGGTGCAGCGATCTAATCTAGACAGGCTGAACTGAAGGTGACAAAACCGCTTGACTCTCCTCATGCAGAAGGCCTAACGTGCGATCGATGACGGTAATGTAAGCACTACCGTAAACGGCTCCACGCTGCTGCCTGTGATAATAGCTCGCGAAATAATGAGCTACGCAGCGACCTAGGTGGCACATCCTGACGCTCAACAGGCAATACAGGTAAAAAAAATCACGTATGGTGCAACACTCTCAACTTTTGCCATGTCCGGTGATGGTCGTGGCAATTAGTCGATGCATGTATCAGATGGGAGGGTCTCGGATGCAGGTGACCCTGGCTTTGGTACCTAGAAAGGCACCATCACCAATCTGAGGCTACCACAGCCTCAACGCCTCCTCCTCAACCTTAGAAATCCCCTCTATATATAGAGGGGCCACAGTCTCTGGCTCAACGACATCTCATGTCACTGCCCAAATAAATGAAATTGAGAATCCAACCATTTTGTTGTCTAAGCCAAGAATACTTAAAAAATTATTAATCGAGAACCAATTGGGTTTGGGGTGCAACGAGTTGTACTACTTCCATCGATACCATTTAACTTTGGGTTAAAAACATAGATAAACCTTAAAACAAATGTTTAAACCATATACACGGTTTTAAAACATGTCAAAGGATTATGACTAAATCCTATATTGATCAAAGTAACAATGGGGTTTAATTATAAAATATGTTAACCAATTTTAATACAAAGTTGGTGGACTTCCTTAAGTGAGATACCATTTGCTAAGCCTTTTGTAAAACATTAAATGATTATGCTTTTATAACATAATGTTTATATGAACGCACTCAAGCGATGATAACCATTTCAAGTTGACACAAGGGTAATATTCTAGGCGTTAACCTAAAGACCTAAGTTGTACTTAGGAAAATATTATGATGTCCACACTTTTACAATATGTGAAAGTCAATAACAAGGATAATCATATAATTCAAGAACGTATTACGTACTAATCTTAATCTAAATTGGTTAAGTAGTAGTATGTTATACCATCAAATGAGTTCAAAGAGAAACTAAGATACAAAGACTTATAAAAGTTAACCAAATTTAGGGTTAACTCACAAATCAATAACTTATACATATAAGTTACAAACAACTTTGAATCGAATACATGATTGTGAATACAACATCAGTACAAACAAGTGAGTGCGTGCATTCTTTGATTACTTAGTCAACCACTTCAATATCAAGGTGAGTTCATATGCCCCTTTTCTAATCGTGTGATTTGAAATGCGGGGCTAAAAACATGCTAACACTTTTATTCAATATCATGTGATTTAGATAATAAAGATTTCATCTTTATTATCACACTTATAACAAGATCAATGTGTATTCTTGTGTGTGCATTAACAACAATGACAAATCAAGGATGTTTCATGATAATATAACTTCATGAATTCATCCAAACATTTAAATAACTTAAGTGAAATAATATTTGATCTTATGACACTTTGCTATTTACAATGAGATATGTAACACCCCGACAGATGGCGGAAACGTCGGGATGCCACGAGGGATGTGTAGATTGATCATAAGCTCGTGGGCATCTAATTAATTCATCACATATCAATTAATCAACCAAATTAATTACATCAAAAATCATGTTCAGCATGAATTAGTTACATCAAATACACAAAAGATTTAGCTAAACTAACTAAACTCTGGTATCCAGAATTTCAGTTATTTTAGCTAAGTCCAAGAATCCTATGTGATGATGTCCAAAAGATGTAGAGATATCCTGCCCTATTTACTTCTCCTCGTTCCTTGAAACATGTAGAAAAATCAAGTGTCAACTACGAAGTAGTTGGTGAGTAATCATAAGTTTTTATAATTCAAAATGTTTACAAAATGTTTATAAAAGTTTATATTTTTTGAGAAAATCCACATGAGCACCTGCGTGATAATCCAACACATAACCCAACACACAATCACATATTTCAAATAATCATAGATAATCAATCACATATACATTCTGTGACAACTAGTACCTGACCGGCCGGCAAGTCCGTACGGTGCGTGTACTTGGATGCAGTAACTATGTGTACATATGTGTTTGTATTAACAGATTTGTAAATACAAGAAATCGTTGTACGTATTTTCGTGTAAACTTAGATACATTAAGTACAACGTACATTTGATACTTTAGTTGTGTGTATTTAAGTGAAAACTTAAGTACAATTAACACAACAGATCATGAGAAACAACAGTGTTCAAGTAAACAATAGAAACAAATCGGTTGCGATCTGATATCCATAGATGACAGAAATCAGATGGCCGACATTTCAATGCGAAAACAAAGTGAAAACAGGGTGTTAGTTGAGTCTGACAGTGAGGAAATACAATTTAAACACTAATTTCAGTGTTATTTCAGAATAACGAACTGACAGTGTGTTTGTGTGGGTGACGATTCACACAAACATATCTGTGAGTTTAACGTTCTGAAATGATGACTGAAAAGTAGAAAACAAAAGTCGGAAAGCAAAACCATTGTTGTGTTCATTCGAATGACGATTCGAACGAATACGCGCGATGGTGACGCGATTCGACGAAACGAAACGAAACGAAACACGACACGAAACGATAATAAATTTAATAAAATAAAATGAATAACATTTTTACAATTTTGAAACTGATCAAATAATTTAAATAATTTCTGTTATTAATTACAATTAATTTACGCGTAATTTTCCGGTTACGCGACTAAATCACGAACCGAGCAACCGAAATGAACCCGAACACCACCCGTAGTATAAAAACCCTAAAATGAGAGTGTTTTCTCATTTTACACTTCCCCACTCTCTCTCTAGCTCAAAAATCCGGCCACCCCTCTCCTCCACCATTTTTGCACCTTCAAAACCCCATATCTCCTTCATTTCTCCATGGATTTGGGTGATTCTTGAACCCACGCATAGCTATTGACATCCTCTACATGAAAGTACAGCAGATCGGAAGAAACCCCCACTGAAAAACGAGGTATGAAGCAATTAAGATCTGGAAAATTAGGGTTTTCTATGCACTCCTTGTTCGACACACACACCTAGCCGGCCGATCATCCATAGCCGGAAACACGCAACCACAAGCCACTCTACTACCCTAACACAGCTCTGAGATCAACACAGCAACAGGTGAGGTCGTGGTGATGGTGAGCTCGTGGTTCGTGAGGTGGTTTAGCCATGGTCGAAGAACTCTAACCCCCGAACCCACCTTGCCGAACCCTGCTACTATCATGGCTCACGAACCCTGACACCGAACCATCAACATTTCAGACGAACCCTGTGCTGCTGACTTCGACTGGACCACCGAACCTTCAAGGCTGCTGCGAACCTTTGTTGTTCAACCAGCATGCAGCGAACCTTTTGTCATACACCGAACCCTCTTTCGATGTCACGAACCTTCGACTCCACGAACCTCTCCTCTCCGACCCAACTCCGGCGAACCTTCGTTCATGCAGGTGCCCAACTCATCTACAGTTGGCCGAACCATCTTCATTTCAGCCGAACCTTCTTGGCAAGACAAACCCTACGAACCCTACTGCAGCTCCTATACTAGACGAATCCACTTCCATGGCTCATGAACTCGTTGCTGGTTCCACTTAGCCGAACCTATAGATGAGCAAAATGATACAACTACTTCTGATTTCAGCTGTGAATTACCCTACAGCCCAACCAACTTCAAATAGCCATGTCGTTTATTTAGAACTTCACTAGGCCCAACTGAGTATTTCAGGCCCAAAGCCTGGACCCAATAGCATCATTCTTTTACGGCCCAACATGGGTATTCTCGGCCCAACTAGAATATAATCAGCCCTACAGCTTGTCGCCTTAGGCCCAACAGAAAGTAATCGGCCCATAGGATCACTTTAAGCCCAACCTCACCCTACAATGTATCCATGTGAAACAATGGACCATGAGGCCCAATTCGGCCCACCATGGTTTCCTTTATGGGTTTAACCGAACCACTTAAATATAATTGGCACAATTAGTGGGCTTAAACACTTGTCCCGATCCTCGTATATATATTAATTGGACTAAGCCCATTCGGCCCAACCAACTCACAACTTATAAAGGGACTTTATTACAAAGGTGATGAATTGGTGATTAAAACAATGAATGACAATTAAATCATTCAATCATTTCAAGATCAATGTAAAAGCAAGAATGAGTACTAGAAATCAAACCTTTAGTCATAATTTATAATCATACATCAAATTCAACTAAAAGGAATTATGTGTTAATAAATCTCACCTCAATTGAAATGGGCCGAATAATGATCAAGTCGGACAAGTGTTGACCAACTCTAGGGTTAACACATTTACACGCACATGACTAAATTATAATCAAAACTTCTAAGATGAATACAACACGAAATCAATACAGGAACGTGAGAATTACTACAAGAACAACAAAGAGCGTGTGTCTTCTTTCTTTTAAGCTAAGTCAACTCTGCAACAACAAGGTGAGTTCATATGCCCCTTTTCTTTAATCTTTACTGATTTTAAACTCTCGGGGCTGAGAAACATGCTTTACTTTTATTTACTTAAAAGTTTTGCTTACATATTGTTAATACTTTGATTAAATGATATTAAATTGTTTATTATCATATATCATTGTATGCTTGCTTGTATGATTGCATGATGACAGGGAAAATAAGATGATTATGATATTCTAATATCATAACTCATCAATACAATAGAATAACATAGTTGTATGATTATCTCTTACAACACTTAGTTACTCTTACAAGAATTTACATAGAATCAATTACAAGGATCAAGATGACAAGAACAAGACATAAGAATGATATAAAGATAATACATCTTTATTACATCATTCAATACAAGAATTAAGTAAGTGTATTAAGACTAGTTCTTATAACACTTAGCTGTTCAATTTAATACATATTACAAGAGAACAAGGAACAAAGAATGATAATCATGATAATGTACCTTCATGATAACAACATCATTCACTCAAACGATTAACATAATGTAATAAGACAAGTTCTTATTTAACTTTGTTAATATCACTGAGAACATATGACAATGGGAACAAGAATACAAGTGAATACAATTACAATTAGTTACAATTGACCTGTTGCATTTATATCATTTCAATCATGTGCCAAATTGTTCAAGTAGATCATGTAAGCCCCTTTAATTCGCTGACCAGTTAGTTTGACGTGACTAAACCGACGATAGCATAGTGGTACCATAGGTTTGACAAACCTCTAGCTTGTAGGGCTAGTATGTTGATCGTATTGATTCATTGGCCGGTAACGTATGACCGGTGACAGGGCGACTTCAAGTCAGGTTCTGGTAAGCGACACATGGTGATATTAATCTACAGTGATAAGTAATTAATCCAACGGGATCCTATTGATTAGTAGGTTGAGGAATTGATCTTACCTCATTTTTCACTACTAGTAATAGCTTTCGTTGAGGACAATAGACATACAAAGTGGTAGAGGTAAATAGGATGCATTGGAATCTGATTACGTGAGGATTCCAATGGATTCCTTTTATGCTCTATGCACTATAGTTCAAGAACAAATTACAAGAGGTTAACTAACACTCTTAAATATTTAAAAGTGTAATAATAGTTAACGCCACAAATATAGAATAATAAAAGGAACAGATTTGATAAATCTAACATCCTTAACATATAATGGTTATCTAAACTTCGGTTCAATAACTGTAATTACTTCATTATATTATTCTATACAAGTTATTACATGTGATGCAAGAATAACATGGACAAGTGGATTAGGAATGGAAATCAATAGTTGTATTGCAAGTTGTGTGGAGTTCTAGTAGTGGTGTGGTGGGATGTTGGCTAGGGCTTAGTTCCCTTACATATGCCCTATATATAAGCATCACTACTAGGATGAAATATTACTTGTAAATATAACTATTGAGAAGCCATTGGGTGAACAAGTGAACAAATGGCATACAAGTAACAAAATACATATTGTGATTGTGCATGTGAATGAATCAAGGTTTTCAATTAACTTACTTATGAACTCACCAACCTAGTGTTGACTTTGTTTAAATGCATGTTTTCTCAGGTGACGGACAGGTGTAGATACATATATGCAAGTACTAAGCTAGTGGACTTGTAGAAGACCTAGCTTACTTTTGATTGCATACTTTTGTGATGACAACCGTGAATCACTGTTGTATATCTTGCATAGATACAAGATATAAACTCATTGATTCTTTTTGATTAGATTTACTTAGTTAAATTATGATGTACAATGTAATTTAACTTTGTAATTCTATTTCATGTCATGTTAGCATTTCTCATTTATATCTCATGTGCTATGTAAACTATCTGATCATTTGATTATCACTCAATGATATCGCGCCCCGGGAACCTTCCGCCCGACGGGAAAACACGATCCGTTCCCGCCGGCCTTAGGTTCGGCTGCTTAGCTAGGTAGGGTTTGCCACTATTGGGTTCATAGGTTCGACCATCGTAGGTTCATTTGGCAGGAAAAAGGTTCGGCTAAGGTTCCCTCTACCTAGGTTTGGCTATCCTTTTCCCGCCCATGAAGGTTCGGTGGCATAAGGTTTGCAGGCCAGGGTTCGGCTGAATATGGTGCAAGGTTCGTCCCATGGGTTCGCTGCCATGCAAGGTTCGCCTGGCAGGAACTGCAGCTAGCATAGCTTCGTGAGCCAAAAAGGTTCGGCCAGACCTTTGTTCAGCTCGAAAAGAATCCGACCACCATCTATGTCACGAACCTGTGCTCCCCATCATCACCTTTGCATCGATCCAGTTACAGATGTGTTTCTAAGGTTTCCAGATGATCTACAAACGTTTCTCTAAATGATTGTAAGTGTTTAGTTCAGTTAAAACATCAACAAGTTATAGATTTCGAGGTTCCCAACAAAAACCGAGAGTAGAGCTTTAGATTTACCTCGAAATATTGACTAAACGTGAGATTTCTTCGTACTTCTTTGTTCCTCTCGATCACACAAACGTTTTGACACCAAGATCTCGCGATTTCGTCAAGAATTGAAGAAGAAAATCTAGAGAGAAGTTGGAGAGAATTGTGGGTGGCGAAAATGAAGGCTAGAGAGAGAGAGAGTGTGTGTGTGTGGTATGAAGAAGATGATGTGTTCTTCTTCTTTAATTACCCGCGTAGTCCCCGCGTGCTCAGTCTCGTTCATATCGCGATAAAAATAATTAAATGATCGATTATGCTCGTAAAATATATTTAGAACATAATATGTTTGAATGTTCGTGTTTTGTGTAATAAATGATTTCAAATAAAATTGTTTCATAAAAACAGTTTCCGTTTTATTTTCGTTAAATTATTATTTAAATAAAACGATTTGTTTTAGATTTGTCTTAGATTGTGATTCCTAATAAACGTTTTAAATTTCAATTTGTTAATTTAATATCGTTCGATATTATTTCGTTATCTTGTCGAAACGCGTTACTCACGTACGTATTCGTAAAGATCGTCACCTTTTCGAATCCGACGCTTGTATCGTATTTCAATTCGATTTACGAATTATGGAATATCTTTTCAGAGTATTTTTCCTAATAATTATATTCGTGTGAATCGTCACCCACGCGAATACATTATTAAGTTAATATTTCTGAATTATTATTCGCGTTTAAGTTATGCTCGTAACCTCACCATCGCGTAATCATTTCCAATATCATTTTCATTATTTAATTATCTTTAATATTATAAATCCCAATCCAAAACCCACTAACTATATCACTGACACATCCATGATAGACCGAAATATGCATATGTATAGGGCATATGTAGGGGTCAGTCGCAACTGCCCCAGCCACCGTCCCACCGCTATTTCGATAAACCATGACCATGTGTCCTTGACTATGTTTAGTAACAAAACAATAACCAACTCCTAATTCCTTTCCATTCAAATCAATCATCCATGTCACCTGAAATGTAACTGAAATAAACTCTCTGGTTCTGTTTAGTTGTATCACAACTAAACTTCCCTTGGTTTACGCATAGAATAATATGTTCTCAATATGTATACCAGTATCAATAATAACATCCAATAATTCATTATCATAAATAATTATCGTATCAGGTCGTAACTGTACAGCCGTACATGTACGGACAACCTGAAATACAGTGATGTTACAGTCTCCCCTAGTTAAAGGAATTTCGTCCCGAAATTCAACTTGGAGTGACCGTAGTGAATAAATGTGGATACTTATGCTTCATCTGATCTTCCCGTTCCCAGGTGAATTCTGGACCGCGCTTCGACTCCCATTGAACTTTGACAATTGGAATTCTACTGCGTTTGAGCTTTTTAACCTTACGATCCATTATCTCAACTGGTTTTTCAACAAAGTGCATGGTATCATCGACGCGAATGTCATCGAGTGGTACCTGAAGATCCTGATCAGCTAAGCACTTTCTTAAATTGGACACGTGAAACGTCGGGTGTACATTGCTAAGTTCAGGAGGAAGTTCCAACTTGTAGGCAACCTTCCCGATCCGTTCAAGAATTTTAAAAGGGCCAACATATCGTGGAGCAAGCTTTCCCTTCTTCCTGAATCGTACAACTCCTTTCCAAGGTGATACTTTGAGTAATACCTTATCATCAACTTCAAACTCTAAAGGTTTCCGTCGTTTGTCCGCGTAGCTTTTCAGTCGACTACGTACAGCTAACAGATTTTCACGGATCTGGCGGATCTTGTCAGTCGTTTCTTGAATAACCTCAGGACCAGTGATCTGCGATTCGCCGACATTGGTCTAACAAATAGGCGACCGACATTTTCTGCCATAAAGAGCTTCAAACGGCGCCATACTAATGGTTGCATGATAATTGTTGTTATACGAGAACTCAACTAATGGTAGATGGCTATCCCAATTACCACCGAAATCGATGACACAAGCTCTCAACATATCTTCCAATGTCTGAATCGTTCGCTCCGTCTGTCCATCCGTTTGAGGATGATAAGCGGTGCTAAGATCCAATCTTGTTCCAAAAGCTTCATGAAGTGATTCCCAAAACCGTGCCATGAAACGAGCATCACGATCCGATATTATGCTTAACGGAATTCCATGTCGACTAACGATCTCATCAACGTAGATACGAGCTAGTTTCCGCACAGGGTACGTCTCGCGTATCGGTAAGAAATGAGCCGACTTGGTTAATCTATCAATTATCACCCAAATACTATCCTTACCACTTGCGGTTCGTGGGAGTTTGGTAATAAAATCCATGGATATATTCTCCCACTTCCACATGGGTATTTCTGGTTGTATTAGCAATCCCGAAGGTCACTGGTGTTCTGCCTTGACTTTAGCACAGTTAAGGCACTTGGACACATACTCAGCAATATCCTTCTTCATTCCAGGCCACCAGTACAAGGCTATAAGGTCTTGATACATCTTATCAGCACCCGGATGGATTGAGTAACGAGACTTATGAGCTTCATTCATAATCATCATCCTAAGATCTTCACTGTTCGGTATCCACAGCTGATTCAAATAATACATCAAACCATCATTCTTAGTTTCCAATAGTAACTCGGCCCCGCAAGACATCTCATCTTTCTGTCTATCTTGAGACAATGAGTGTTGTTGGGCTGTGATAACATCATTATGGAGATTAGTGTGCACTCGTACACTACGGATTTGAACTTGACTTTTGCGACTGAGCGCATCTGCTACTACATTCGCTTTAACAGGATGGTAGCGAATTTCACAGTCATAATCGTTCAACAGTTCAACCCATCTCCGTTGTCTCATATTAAGTTCCTTTTGATTCAGAATGTGTTGCAAACTCTTGTTATCTGTAAAGACTACACACTTAGTGCCATAAAGATAATGTCTCCATATCTTCAAAGCAAACACGACTGCACCAAGTTCCAAGTCGTGTGTAGTGTAGTTCTTCTCATGAATTTTCAGCTGTCTTGATGCATATCCCACAACCTTTCCCCGCTGCATGAGGACACAGCCGAGACCTAGGTTGGATGCATCACTGTAAATGATGTGTTAGTTTAACACATCCTTTTTGTACATATTCAAGTCTATTTTTGTTAGTTTTGTAAATATTTCGAGTCGATTTTAGTTCCTTTTTGTGCAGGAATGTGTCCCGGAGGAGCGGAGATGAAGGCAAACAGGCATCGGAATCAAGAGCGGGTGAAAAAACGAGGAAATCAAGGAAATTAACCCTAGGCGCATAGCCTAGCGTGGCTCCTTGGCCCCAGGCTATGCGCCCCAGATGATTTTTGTGCCTAAAACCCTAATTTCAAGCCCTCTATAAATTGATCGCATTCCAGCCATTTTAGGGGTCTTCTTTTGCATCTTTGGAACCCTAATCGAGCCTAGGAGCTGCTGGAGCTTAACCATAGAGTATTTGGCTTGATTAGGGCTTGTTGAAGTGAAGAAGGACCTTGCTTTTGAGTATTTTCTTTATCTTTTCATGTTCTTAGTTTAAAGCAGTAATCTTTCATGTATTTAGACATATTTCATACCTGTTTTACTACTGTTGAGATGATTGTTGGCTAGATCTATGGTTGTATCTAGGTTTGGGATGATAAAGTTGTGATCTTTGATGATTTTGGACTTGATTTATGCTTATGGATGATATATGCTTTGTAATCAGCTGTAAAGTTTGAAACTTTGATGATATTTGCATGTGTTGAATGATTATATTTGGTGAATGTTTGATCCACATGTGTTTAGGAAGGTCTTTCCACACATAGATGCATGTTAGGCCTACTACTTTGTGTTTTAGGTTAGTTTATGGGTTTTTGATCACATTCCATAGGATTAGACTTCATTAAGTATAGTTATTTGCATGTGTGACCTAGCCTAGAAATCCGGGAGGTGATAGGTTAGTTGGTTGGTCTCTTACACTTGGGATTTATGAGTTAAACGACCCGGGAGGGCGTTGTCTTAGATCTACTTAGTGTTAGTGTCAATCCATGTCAAAGTTGTCAACTTTATAGCTCTCTAGTGTCTTAGGATACAAACGGGTGGAGAAATCCTGGAGGTGATTCACCCGTTAGAGTGCAATTGCGTATCGGGAAAACCGGAAGGTGACCCGATAGACTAGTGCATACATTACAGCCTTAGGATTCCCATTGTAGTTGCCTGGTATCTGATCTGGGTAATTAGGTATTCCTTAGTCTGTTCCTTAAGATCCTAGTCTTCATCCTTCATAAGTCAGTCCATATCAGCATCTGTCATACTTTTGATTCCCAGCCTATATACACCAGTTTTACCTCACTGCAGCTAGATTCCAGTTTCATTGTCAGTTATAGTTTGCTGTTTTGGTTTAGTTTAGTGTTCCAGTCAGATCAGTCAGATTAGGTTATCAGTTGCACCAAAACCCCCCTCTTTTACCTTAGTTAGTTCACAGTCTAGGTTTAGTTTGTTATACTAGTGTCCATTGGTTCGATATCCGGACTTCCATCAGCTATTCTGCCACCGACAGGTACACTTGCCTTAGGAGCGGTCTAGTTTAGGTTTTCCAATTATTACTAGGTGTTTAGGTTAAGTATAGGTCTAGGATTAGATTTGGTGTCTTTAGCTTAGGTTAAATAGATTAAATTTAGTCTTGTTTTTAATATACTGACGGCTAGCATCAAGTTTTTGGCGCCGTTGCCAGGGACACTAGGCAATAGCAAAGATTACTTAGATTGTGACCTTTAGTTGCTTCTTTTCCTGTCCCCCCCCCCCCTATTAGCTTAGTTTTCCTTTTTAGGTGTAGTTTTTATTTTTCTTCTTAGTGCCTTTATTTGTTAATTGTTATGTGTGCCCTAGATTAGGGTTTTTCTTTGTGCATATTTGAGTCTTATTTGCTTGTTTGATTAGGGTGTCGGTAGTTGTATGTCCCACACCCGATCGTAGGGAGCGCCGGAGTTCGGGCATACATCACCAGAGCAGATTCTGCGGGCCCGACAGCAGGTAAGTTTTCTTGATCCCTTTCTTGTCATGGATCCACCACCACCTCCGCCACTGAGGCGTACTGTGCACGAGCTAGCCAGTCATGGGGTTGTTGGAGCCCGGTCTGCCATCACAAGACCGGGCGTCAACAACAACAACGGACAGACCCTTCTCACGTGATGTCGACGATCACGAATTCGACACAGTTTCATGGCCTGGACGACGAGGATGCCCCAGGCCATCTCTCCCTCTTTGTGCGTATATGCGACACGTTCCGCATCAATGGAGTTTCGGAGGAGGCCGTCTACCTTTGTTTGTTCCCATTCACACTCGCGAGCCGAGCTGCTACATGGCTGAATCTTCTTCCCAGGGACTCGATTACTACATGGGCTGACCTTCAGACGAAGTTCCTGAAGAAATATTATCCCCCTTCTAAATCTGCCAGATTACGGGATCAAATCCATTCGGTTCAACTCCCTTCTGAGCAGATGCCTCCAGCACGGCCTATCTGATTGGGCCCTTGTCGAGAAGTTCTACAATGGATTGACATTGGAGACGAAGAGGAGATTTAATACAGCTTCTGGGGGCACATTATGGACAAGAAGGATCCAGAAGAGTGCAAGGCGATGTTTGAGGACTTCGCCTTAGCAGAGTATGAGGACCCGTCCTATGTGAGGAGAGTTGTGCCGGCTACAAAGCCCACTATTGCACCGCCTATCCCGACCCGAGGGATGCACCATGTTACACCTGACACAAGCACTGCCGCCGCCTTAGAAGCACTGGCGAAGGACATTAAGGAGCTGAAGATGGCAGCTGCTCGGTGCGAGATTTGTCGTGGTGGACATAGTATTGCTGAGTGCCCGGTTACCGATCAGGCACAGGTTGAGGCCATAAATTCTGGTTGGAATAGGTCTTTCAACCCTAACCCTCATTGGAATCAGAATTCAACCTGGCGAGGCCAGAATCAGGGACAACATCAGCAGCAGCAGTCGAATTGGCGGGGCAACCACAGCAGCAGCGTCTCTTACGAGAAGCCACCGGCTCGCCAGATCCCGATCACCGAGAGAGACGCACCCAAGAGCTCAGGTAGCAGAGATCGAGACATGAAGCTGGAGGACATGATGGCGCAGCAGATGAAGATGCTTCAGCAGATCGTGGATAAAGATAAGCTATGGGACCAGAAGATCGAGGAGCACGATACGTTGTTGCGGAATCAGCAGGCTGGCTTTCTAGATTTGCAGCGGTCAGTGGGAGAGTTAGCGAAGAGATTTGATGAGAGGCCGGGAGGGTCGTTTAGGGCGAACACTAACCCTAACCCGAGGGGTCATGTGAAGGCAGTGACCACACGAAGTGGTCGGGGAGGAGATGTTGAACTGCCACCACCGGTCATACCTGTTGATGATGAGCCAGTGGACAAGGAGATAGAGATGGAGACTCCTGCAGGGGCGCCCGTGAGGCTAGTCCCAGCAAGTACAACGCCGAGCAGCGAGTCTTCAGTTGATAGGTTGAGGAAGGAGAAGGTAGAAGAGAAGAAGAAGGGTAAGAGAGTGGCGGAAGAGCCTGAGATTGATTTGACTAAGCTTCCATATCCCGCACGCGCACTTCAGATGAAGCGTGATCAGGAGTATGGACATTTTTTGGAGATGTTTAAGCAGCTTAAGATCAATCTCCCATTTGTTGAGGCCCACCAGCATATGCCTAAATATGCTAAATTCTTGAAAGACCTCCTGTCTAACAAGAAGAAGTTGGAGACACTCTCTACCGTGACTTTAGGAGCTAGGTGCTCGGCTTTGGTTCAGAATAAGCTGCCAGAGAAGCTTGAGGATCCATGGATTTTCACTATTCATTGTCTGTTTGGCGGTTCTTCTGTGAACCATGCATTGGCTGATCTAGGTGCTAGCTTCAATTTGATGCCATATTCCATTTATAAGCAGCTAGATCTTAGAGAGCCGGCACCTACACGCATGAGTTTGGCATTGGCTGATCGGTCAGTCAAGTATCCTCGGGGGATTGTTGAGAATGTCCTAGTGAAGGTGGACAAGTTTGTCTTCCCAGTGGATTTTGTGATACTTGACATGCAGGCTGATGACCGAGTTCCCCTCATCATGGGACGACCTTTCCTTCGCACGGTGAAGGCGATGATTGATGTTTATGAGGGGAAGATCTCATTGCGTGTTGGAGATGATACTGTCACCTTTGATGTGATGAAGTCCATGAAGAACTCCAGTGGCCAGGACGATCAGGTCTACTTTCTAGATGCATTTTTCTCTAATATGGATCGTTGCCTGGACTACATTAGTGGAGTTGATATGTTGGGAGATCAGGACTTGGGTGACAGTGATGAGAGAGTTGAAGGTGTGGGAGTTGAGGTCCATGCTGCTGCTATTGAGGCTTATCTTGATTACATTCCTAGCAGTTTAGCAGTGGAGCCTCCTGTTTATCCCACAGTTTTTGTGGTTGAGAGTTCTGAGCCGGCTGAAAAGCCATCTGTTGAGGCTCCCCCGTCATTAGAGCTAAAGGAGTTGCCACCTCACCTTGAGTATGCATTCCTTGATGGGGACTCGGATCTACCTGTCATTATTTCAGCAGCTTTGATAGATGTAGAGAAGAGTAGACTTATTGACGTGCTGAAGGAGCACAAGCAGGCGATAGCATGGAAGCTGATGGACATTAAGGGTATTCACCTTTCTTTCTGTACGCATCGCATACTGCTTGAGGAGGATTTCAAGCCGGTGGTTCAGCCACAGCGAAGGCTTAATCCTAACATGGGTGAGGTGGTGAAGAAGGAGGTCCTTTGGTTATTAGATGCTGGGCTCATATACCCTATTTCTGATTCATCTTGGGTGAGCCCGGTACATGTGGTCCCTAAGAAGAGAGGCATGACTGTGGTGGTCCCACCCGTACAGTCACTGGATGGAGGGTGTGAATAGATTATAGGAAATTGAATGACGCCACCCGGAAGGACCATTTCCCACTTCCTTTTATCGATCAGATGCTAGAGCGTTTGTCGGGACAGCAGTTTTACTGTTTCCTTGACGGTTTCTCAGGTTATTTCCAGATCCCGATTGCACCAGAGGATCAGGAGAAAACCACATTTACATGCCCGTACGGTACTTTTGCATACCGCCGTATGCCTTTTGGGTTATGTAACGCTCTAGCCACTTTTCAGAGATGTATGGTAGCCATCTTCCAGGACATGATCGAGACTTCCATGGAGGTATTTATGGATGATTTTTTTGTGTTTGGAAGTTCTTTCGATCAGTGTTTGATTAACCTGGAGAAGATGCTTAGGAGATGTGTGGAGACGAATCTTATGCTGAACTGGGAGAAATGCCACTTTATGGTCACGGAGGGGATTGTTCTTGGTCATAAGATATCCCGTGACGGCATCCAGGTCGACAAAGCTAAGATTGAGACGATCAGCAAACTCCCTCCTCCCACGAGTATTAAAGCTGTGCGAAGCTTTTTAGGTCATGCGGGATTCTACAAACGTTTCATTAAGGATTTTGCAAAGATCACCCGACCTATCACTTGTTTGCTTGAGAAGGATGTGGAGTTTGTGTTTGATGATGATTGTCTGAGAGCCTTCGAGTATCTGAAGGAGAGGCTTGTTAGTGCCCCGATTCTGATAGCCCCCGACTGGAGCTAGCCTTTTGAGCTCATGTGCGACGCTAGTGATTTTGCGGTGGGGGCTGTCCTTGGGCAGAGGGTGGATAAGCATTTCCATCCTATCTACTACGTGAGTAAGACCTTAGATGCCGCCCAGGAGAATTATACAACTACCGAGAAGGAGTTGTTGGCGGTAGTCTACGCATTTGATAAATTTAGGTCTTACCTCGTCCTCTCCAAGACTGTTGTCTATACCGATCATGCGGCTCTGACCTTTTTGCTAAAAAGGACGCGAAGCCAAGACTGATTAGGTGGATCCTCCTTCTGTCCGAGTTTGACATCGAGATTAAGGACAAGAAGGGAGCTGAGAATGTAGCAGCCGATCATTTGTCGCGACTTGAGGATCCGGAGAGGGAGTTCATTCGCGAGGGTGCGATGAGTGATAGGTTTCCCCAGGAGACACTGATGAGTGTGGGGATAGATGAGATCTGCCGCACGGATAGGCTAGATGAGGGATTACCGTGGTTTTCAGACATTGCCAATTATTTGGCCAACGGTTTCCTTCTTAAGGGTTTGACATCCCAGCAGCGCAAGAAGTTCTTTGCTGACACGAGGCACTACATCTAGGATGCGCCTTACCATTTCCGTGTGTGTGCTGATCAGGTTTTTAGGAGATGTGTGAGCAGAGAGGAAGGATTAGAGATCCTTAGGCACTGTCATGAGGGCCTGACTGGTGGGCATCACGGACCTTATTCCACAGCGAAGAAGGTATTTGATTCTGGTTTTTATTGGCCCAACATTTTTAAAGATGCTCATGAGTTGGTGAGGAAGTACGATTCCTGTCAGAGGACATGAAACATCTCATCTAGGAATGAGATGCCCCAGCATTCTATTCAGGTTGTTGAGATTTTCGATTTCTGGGGCATCGATTTCATGGGACCTTTCCCTTCTTCCCGAGGGAACAGGTACATACTCGTCGCTATTGATTATGTTTCTAAGTGGGTGGAGGCACAGGCGCTCCCCACTAATGACGCACGAGTAGTGGTGAGATTTCTGAAGCACTTGTTTTGTAGGTTCGGGACTCCGAGAGCGTTGATCAGTGACCGTGGCACGCACTTCTGTAATGTCCAGATGGACAAAGTGCTAGCCAAGTACGGGGTCACCCACCGCCTGTCGACCGCATATCATCCGAAGACCAGCGGTCAGGTGGAGAACGCAAATCGGGGAGTTAAGAGGATTCTGGAGAGGACTGTCGGCCATACTAGGAAGGATTGGGCCGGCAAACTAGATGACGCCTTATGGGCTTTTAGGACCGCGTTTAAGAATCCGATTGGGACGACTCCCTATCGGATGATCTATGGTAAGGCGTGTCATCTGTCGGTAGAGCTTGAGCACAAAACCTTTTGGTCTTTGAAGGCTGTGAATTTGGATATGTCACAGGCCGCCAAGCACCGGTTCCTCTAGTTGCATGAGTTGTATGTGCTACGCGACGATGCGTATACTCGGTCGTGGAGTTATAAAGAGCGCATGAAGGTGCTGCACGACAGGCGATTGAAGAATGTGAAGGAGTTCGCGAAGGGCGATCGAGTCTTGGTTTATGACTCGAGATTGAGGCTTTTCCCAGGGAAGCTGAAGTCGAGGTGGAGAGGCTCGTTTGTGATTCGAGAGGTGTTCCCGCATGGTGCGGTAGAGTTGGAATCGGGCGACCACATGTGGAAGGTCAATGGGCACCGTTTGAAGCCCTACATTGGAGGCCCGATTCCTACTGATGAGGAGGTTGTCTTCCTCGAATCCCGAGCTACTTAGAGACTTGGGCCTAAGCCCAACATGTATATAGTGTGCATAGCTTTTGTTTGGTGTTTCGAGTCTATGTGATTGGTGATGTGTTTGTGCCTTCGCGATTATGTCAGATTCAAGTGTGGGTATGTCATCAGGCAGGTTCGAGATCACCATTTCGAACGGCTGATTTCATTACCAGGCATTAAATCTGATTACTCTTTACGTCACTAGTTAGTTAACTCGATTTTCCTTTATTTTTTATTTTTACTTTTTTTTCTTTTTTTTTCTTTTAGGATTAATTTTAATTCTTAATTTCATTAGGGTTTATTTGCTTTAATTATATGCTCATTTTGTTTTTAGTAGCTTTAATGAATTTAATTTTATTTTATTTTATTTGTCTACTTTAAATTAGATTACTTAGAATTTTAATTAGATTAATTGCCTTAATTTTAGTTTAGATTAAGTAGAATTTAGTTTAGTTTAATTAACTAAGAATTAAAATTTAAATTAGTTTAAGTTTAACTAGGATTTAGTTTTTAATTTAATTAGTTTAATTAGAAATTATAAAAAAAATGGGGAAAAACAGAAAAATTTGACTTAGGCGCTGGCCTGGCGAGGAGAGCCCACACTAGGCTATGCGCGCGGGTCCAAAATTTTCGAAATATTTTTTTAAATTAACACAACCACTCGCCACCGGTTACATCATTCACCATCACCATCTCCCACGCCTAAAACCCTAACCCCTTTCGCTCAACTTCGCACACCGCCGTTCTTCACCTCCGACTACCACCGTTGCTACGCCGCCGGTCGCCATCATCGAAGTCTTCGGCCACCACCACTTCACAACCACTTTTCTCCTTCGTCGCCATCGGAGAAATCATCGGAAGCAGGACAGCCGCCTTTCGCCGCCCTCATCAGCCGCGTGTCTACACACCCACCACCATCTCCGGTTCGTCACCAACACCGTCAGTCACCACCTTTGTTTTATCGGTCCACCATCACTCCTCCGCCTTGGAAGTTGCAGTCGCTGATTCCACTATTTTCCAATCGCCACCGCCGCACCTGCTTAACTACCGTCCATCGCGACCACCACCGTCTTGTCCAGTCGCCATCACTCTCATCGACCACTACACACCACCGCCGTTCACCGCCATCATCATATTAATCGGTAACCCTGTTTCTGTTTCTTGTTTTTCCGAATAGATTAGAACTAGGTTAGATTTGATTTGGGTATTGCTTATTGTTGATGATTGACCGGACCAGTGGGTTGATTTGGCCGGAATTGTGGCCGGAAAAGCTGCCGGAGCAACACCCCCCTTTTCAAATTTTTTTATTAATTTATTTATTTGTTTTTTATTTTATTATATTTTCAGTTATACACACTAAATAAACAGTAAATAAATAACAAATAAAATTGAATAAAATTCAGAAATAATTGAAATAATAGTTTCAGAAAATATATAACAAAAATAAAGAAAAACAGAAAATAATAATAAAATAAACATAAAAATAAAGATAATAAAGTTCTTTGAAAAATAAATAAGTATTTAGATTATAAACATAAAATGAATATAAGCAATTTTTGTAATATAACCTTTGAGTATGTAAAATAAAAAAATAATGTAAATTATAATAAATATAAATAAATATATTTGTAATATAAATAAATATATGTATAATGAAAGTAAGGGGAAGGTTAAAAATATAACCCACTAAATGTGTACTAACCCAAATAACTTTGGGAAGATGAACCCGAATCTTGGATTTTTTGTTTTAAACATCATTATAACACATTTTGAACCCCATGTTCTTTTATGAGTTTGGGCTAATTCTTTTTCGTTTGAGATCCTACATCATTGTAGCGTGTGCTACAACATTGTAAAATTTACAGTGTTGTAGCACACGCTACAATGATTTAGGATCTCAAACGAAAAAGAATTAGCCCAAACTCATAAAAGAACATGGGGTTCAAAATGTGTTATAATGATGTTTAAAACAAAAAATCCAAGATTCGGGTTCATCTTCCCAAAGTTATTTGGGTTAGTACACATTTAGTGGGTTATATAAAATTCCATGCCCATGAAAGTAATATAGCACAAACATAAAATGCATAAATTAATAAACTTGTAAAATGAATAAGTAGTATGTAGTAGTAGTAATAATAATAATAATAATAATAATAATAATAATAATAATAATAATAATAATAATAAATAATAATATGTATGTAAAATAAATAAATATCTATAAAATAAAAAAAATTAATGTAACATAAAATAAAAAGTAATGTATTCACTTATTATTATGTATAAACATTATCATAAAATAATTTTTGTAAAATAAATTTGTATAAGTTTACTAAGTAATACAAAACTATGTAAATTCTTTTTGTATGTTAATACTTAATTAAATGTATTGTAATTGTAAAATGTTTTTGTAAATTTAATACATGTATATGTAATAATAATAATTTGTATGTAAAAATTTGTATATTAATACTAATGTAAATGTAAATTAAAATAAATGTATATGTTGTAAATTACATAAAGCACTTGTAAAAATACATTGTACTTTTAAATAATAAACTACCTTAAGTTTACAAATAAATTAAGTTGAATAAATAATATTGTTCAAAAATAAAGTTAATAAAAACAATTGTATTGTAATTAATAAAATGTATGTATGTATCATTTTGTAGTTTCACAAATAAAATTGTAACCTTATACTTTGACTAGTATTAATTTAATAAATATTGTATGTACAAAAATATAATAAATATGTATAACATATATGTGTAATACTTTTAACATAAATAAAAATTATAAATGTATACTTGTATAAAATAATTAAACACTAATGTATGTAACATATGTATGTATAATTTTTGTAAATTAATTAATTAATTGTATTTTAAATTAAAATTTCTATAAAATAAATAATAACACACTTTATATATATATATATATCACAAATAAATAATTTAATAAACAAATTTGTACAATAAATAACAAAAACAACAAGCTTTGTAAATAATTAAACATTTGTTAAATAAATTTAATAAAAACTTAGGATTTAGGATTGTAGTTAGTTTGTAATTATTTTTGTATATCTTTGTTGTATATTATCGCAGAGATGGCAGATGCATCTAGCTCAAGGACCAGGGCCAAGAGGGCCTGCCGCGTGACCACCGCACAGGCTCAGGCGCAGAGGCAGCCGCCGCCGCCACGCGAGATCCGTTATTCAGCACCATTGGACGTGCCACCACCACATGCTCGCCCGGTCCACCCCCAGCTGCGCTCTATTCCTGACCACACATTCCTACAGTTTCAGGCAGATACCATGGAGTACTCGCATATGACCAGAGTAGCGGTACTAGAGGCCATTCAGCACAGGGGATTTGATAGAGTGGTCATCGAGCGGCTTGGCCGATTAGAGGAGTTTGATGCGATGATGACTCCACCGTGGGCATACTTGTTGCGATGCCCGTGGCGGCAGTACACGGAGCTCACGGTGGAATTCTTATCCACCATACGCTACGATGAGAGCTCCCTCACAACCCCCGGTGTTGTGTCGTTCGCCTTAGGACGAACGACACAACGCATGAGTGTCGCTGATTTCGCAGTGGCCATGGGCATTTACTCCAGGGCGGAAGTGGCTGCTGGAGGGTTTGAGGGCCTCCTTAGGGGCGTATCTCGGTCAGCCCAGCCCGGATACGTTACGAAGGATGAGATGACAGTCTATTGGAGCACGATAGCGGTCCCTCCGCATACGGATCGGCGGCTGGTTACACATATCTGCGACCCTCTTTTGCGTTACATCCATAAGATCCTCGCTAGCACCTTGATTCCTCGCCACTCTGGCAAGGATAAGGTTGGCTACTTTGACCTTTTCTACCTGACTGCATTCAGGGTCGCCACTCGGCGAACCTCGCTACTCTTTTGCTCACATCTTTAGCGAGGTCTCGACGGGGGGGCCACACTGCACGCCTGGACATGGGCCCCTACGTCTGCCGCCTTGCTGACCGTCTTGGGGTGTTCGACTGGTATCCAGTGGAGCATCTGACCGCCGGCCCCGAGACGGTCCCATATGCTTTACGCGATATGCAGACGTCGGGGATGGTCACGTGGGACATGCCACCCCGGTGGGCACCCATTTTAGACGACCCTCTGCCCCTATTCCCCCAGTGCATCTGCCATCCACGCACCGCATCCGTTATCAGAGGGAGCTCCCAGCTCGTGATATGCCGCCACGCCCTCCTACTGCTCCTCGTCTTACACAGCGCTATCTCCTTCAGAGGATAGACGCTATTGAGGACAGCGTGAAGCGCATCGCGGCTCATTTTGAGATTGAGTTGGCCCATCGGATGCCAGACCCTCGCCTCCCAGCTGACCACGAGGGCGGATCCGACATCGATACCGAGGGCGGAGAGGACGAGGATGAGGAGGAGGATGAGGATGACGAGTGATCTAGTGTATTTAGTTTAGTTGATGTATTGTCTTTTCTTGTATTTGTACTCGGACGGACTTTATGTATATATGTCATTTTGGCTTAGTTTATTTCTTATTTTGTGTGTTGTGGTTGTATTTACATTCATTTTGTGATTGTGTTTGTGTATATTTATATCTTGTGTTGGTTGTTTAATTTATTGTACAAATTTGTAAATTGTGGTTGTTGTGTATATTTGTTGAATTATGTAATTCCTTTGTTGTATCATTAGTGTTATGATGTAAATTGTAATTATATTTTTGTTGTATTAACAATTGTATGTTTGAGTTTATTTGTATATATTGAAAGGCGCGCAACTCCATTTACGACACGTGTACATATATTCAGGGAGTGTGTTGCTAACCTTTTGTAAATATAATTTTAATTTTTGTTAGCCAGTTCTGAATCCACATTGAGGACAATGTGTTGTTCTAAGTGTGGGTATGTCAGGCTGGCGCCTTTTAGTTTTTTAAATTTTGTAAAAACAAGTCATTGTATATACCAAGTCAAATTTTTATAAAATTTTGTAAATTAGAATAAATTTTAAAATTTTTGAATGAAACTGTAATTATTTTAAGTTAAAAACACAAAAAAAAATTAAAAAAAAATCAAAAAAAAATCAAAAACTTTGCAAAAAGATTTTTCTTATATTTGAGTCAGTTGTAAATAATCAATCAAGTCAGTATTTGAGTCTTTTTATTCTCAGTTAATCTAGTTGGTTTGTTTGAGATCTTAATTTGCAGTCTGGTTTTAACCACTCGTACTCAATTACATTCGGGTGGCGGCTACTCAGACTACTTCATTTGCAAACGGCCAGCTGTGGATTGACTTCTTTTCGGATTAGACTCACTCGTGCTGATGTGGCGTGATCAGCTAAGTCTTTTCCACTTTTTACCTTAGTTTTATCTTTCTGTAAATATTTGTTTGTTTATTTATTAATTTTTCATTTTTTGATTGAGTCTAGAGTTTTAGGATGTATATAGCTAGAGTCTTGAAAAATGTCCTTGTTCTGGCTTGCATTTTATAAATGGAAGATTATCGGACTATGATTAGGGCTTAGGTTTTTAGAGGCTAACTTGTGTATTGATTTGGGATTTGTTGGTAGGCCCAGCCGATAGGAAGTTCCTTAGGATTTGATAGAATAAACTTTAATTCAGGATTCTTGTGGGTTTAAGACTTGGAAAATTCAGGAAATCTGAAACTAAGTAATAGTGAATAAAGGAACCTCTGTAAACTAACAACCTAGATTTCTTAAAATTTAAACCTGGCACATATGTTCTCTTTTTATGAAAATAAATCCGAGACTTATGGCGCCCGCTAAATAAAAGAAATTCCACAATCCACTAAGTGAGCTGAGCCTGTGCAAATAAAAGAAAGAGAGAATAAGAGCTAAAAAGCAGTTGTTATATCCCGGCTCATAACCTAGTGAAACAGTGCTGTAATATGCTCAAGTGAGGTAAAAGAAAAAGAAAAATGAGAGAATAAAAAGGCAAAATGCTCACACCTTCATCCATCTCCATCATTAGGTTAAAATTTTAATTTTATCTAGGTAGTTTGCATACAGAGGTGTGTTTAAGTCTTTTGATTTAATCATTTTCCTTGAAAGCTATTGTTTAGGATTAAGATAACTCGTTTTGACCAAGGGATGGGATCCATAAGATGAATGATTAAACTTGAACATAAATAAATCATGATTAGGGAACTTCAAATTGGTGTTTGGGTTTAGATTGCACCATTATACCAACAATCGCGGTTAATACACAAGGATTTAAGATTGTTAAATCATTGCATATTAAAAACCAAGCCCCTGATCTATGATTCCATTTTGTTAGCTTTTTCGAGGACGAAAAAGGTTTAAGTGTGGGTATTTTTGATGTGTTAGTTTAACACATCCGTTTTCGTACATATTCAAGTATATTTTTGTTAGTTTTGTAAATATTTCGAGTCGATTTTAGTTCCTTTTTACATTTTAGTGTTTTTGTGCAGGAATGTGTCCCGGAGGAGCGGAAATGAAGGCAAACAGGCATCGAAATCAAGAGCGGGTGAAAAAACGAAGAAATCAAGGAAATTAACCCTAGGCGCATAGCCTAGCGTGGCTCCTTGGCCCCAGGCGATGCGCCTGGCATCATCAGGCGCAATTATCCTTGTTATCCGCGCGCATAGCCTAGCCTCGTGCTTCCCCCGCTAGGTTATGCGCCCCAGATGATTTTTGTGCCTAAAACCCTAATTTCAAGCCCTCTATAAATTGATCGCATTCCAACCGTTTTAGGGGTCTTCTTTTGCATCTTTGGAACCCTAATCGAGCCTAGGAGCTGCTGGAGCTTAACCATGGAGTATTTGGCTTGATTAGGGCTTGATGAAGTGAAGAAGGACCTTGCTTTTGAGTATTTTCTTTATATTTTCATGTTCTTAGTTTAAAGCAGTAATCTTTCATGTATTTAGACATATTTCAGACCTGTTTTACTACTGTTGAGATTATTGTTGGCTAGATCTATGGTTGTATCTAGGTTTGGGATGATAAAGTTGTGATCTTTGATGATTTTGGACTTGATTTATGCTTATGGATGATATATGTTTTGTAATCAGCTGTAAAGTTTGAAACTTTGATGATATTTGCATGTGTTGAATGATTATATTTGGTGAATGTTTGATCCACATGTGTTTAGGAAGGTCTTTCCACAAATAGATGCATGTTAGGCCTACTACTTTGTGTTTTAGGTTAGTTTATGGGTTGTTGATCACATTCCATAGGATTAGACTTCATTAAGTATAGTTATTTGTATGTGTGACCTAACCTAGAAATCTGGGAGGTGATAGGTTAGATGGTTGGTCTCTTACACTTGGGATTTATGAGTTAAACGACCCGTGAGGGCGTTGTCTTAGATCTACTTAGTGTTAGTATCAATCCATGTCAAAGTTGTCAACTTTATAGCTCTCTAGTGTCTTAGGATACAAACGGGTGGAGAAATCCGGGAGGTGATTCACCCGTTAGAGTGCAATTGCATATCGGGAAACCAGAAGGTGACCCGATAGACTAGTGCATACATTACAGCCTTAGGATTCCCATTGTAGTTGCGTGGTATCTGATCTGGGTCCCATTAGGTATTCCTTAGTCTGTTCCTTAAGATCCTAGTCTTCATCCTTCATAAGTCAGTCCTGATCAGCATCTGTCATACGTTTGATTCCCAGCCTAGATACACCAGTTTTACCTCACTGCAGTTAGATTCCAGTTTCATTTTCAGTTATAGTTTGTTGTTTTGGTTTAGTTTAGCGTTCCAGTCAGATCAGTCAGATTAGGTTATCAGTTGCACCAAACCCCCCTCTTTTACCTTAGTTAGCTCACAGTCTAGGTTTAGTTTGTTATACTAGTGTCCATTGGTTCGATATCCGGACTTCCATCAGCTATTCTGCCACCGACAGGTACACTTGCCTTAGGAGCGGTCTACTTTAGGTTTTCCGATTATTACTAGGTGTTTAGGTCAAGTATTGGTCTAGGATTAGATTTGGTGTCTTTAGCTTAGGTTAAATAGATTAAATTTAGTCTTGTTTTTAGTATACTGACCGCTCGCATCAGTAAACTACAAAATCATCGTTTCCATCAGGCAGTGTCAAGACAGGAGTATCACAAAGTTTCTACTTCAGGGTCTGAAATGCCTTTTCTTGCTTCGGTCCCCACTCATAAGGCTTATTCTTTTGAGTCAATGAAGTGAGAGGGACAACAATTCTGGAGAAGTTCGAAATAAACCGCCGATAGTAACCGGCAAGTCCAAGAAATGATCGAATCTCCGTTGATGTCGTTGGTGTACTCCAATTCTTCACCGCATCAATCTTCTCAGGATCCACGTGAACACCCTTTTCATTGACTATGTGTCTCAAGAATTGAACTTCCTTAAGCCAAAATTCACACTTGGAGAATTTGGCATACAGTCGCTCCTCTCTTAGGATCTCTAGAACCAACTTAAGGTGTTGCTCGTGTTCTTCTTTGGTCTTTGAGTATATCAAAATATCATCAATGAATACAATTACAAATTTATCCAAGTATGACCTGCAAGCACGGTTCCTGGGGTCCATGAAAACCGTTGGTGCATTGGTAAGGCCGAAAGGCATTACCAGAAATTCATAATGGCCATATCTTGTTCTGAAAGCCGTCTTGGGAATATTATCATCGTGTACGCGAAGCTGATGATACCCAGACCTAAGATCGATCTTCGAAAACCATGCCGAGCCTTGGAGTTGATCGAAAAGATCGTCGATGCGCGGCAGAGGATATCGATTCTTAATGGTCAGCTTGTTCAACTCGTGGTAGTCGATGCACATTCGGAATGAGCCGGCCTTCTTTTTGACAAACAGGACCGGTGCACCCCATGGCGAATGGCTCGGGCGAATGAATCCCTTATCAGTCAGTTCTTGTAGTTGACTCACCAATTCTTGTAACTCTGAAGGCGCAAGTCTGTAAGGAGCTTTGGCGACTGGATTCGCACCAGGTACCAAATCGATCCGGAATTCTACTTGGCGTTCTAGTGGAAGACCCGGAAAGTCGTATGGAAATACTTCAGGAAAATCTCTTATCACAGGAACATCTTCAATTCTCTTTCCTTCCTCCTTTTTCTCTACAATGTGTGCTAAGAATGCTATACACTTCTTCCTAAGGACTTGTGTGCTTTAGTGCATGACATCAGCTTAAGACCTTTACTGGAAGTTTCCCCAAAAACTCTTAAAGTTTCGCCCGAAGGTAAGGGAATCCGAATGTATTTTTCATGACAAATAATCTCCGCTTTGTGGGTGGCTAACCAATCCATGCCTATGATAACATCAAAGCTACCAAGGTGCATAGGTATAAGATCAATTGGGAAAACGTGATCACTTAAGTTCACGGTACATCCAATAATAACAGTGTCAATATCAATAGTGTTTCCGTCAGCCACCTCCACGTTAAACGGTTTATCTAAGTGTGTACGTGTTCTACCAAGCATGCATTCAAAATCATATGAAACGAAACTCCTATCGGCACCAGAATCAAATAAGACATATGCATAAGAGTTGTTAATCAGAAATGTACCATTGACCACGTCCTGGTTGGCCTGAGCAGCTGGAGCATTTAGCTGAAACGCTCTGCCTCAAGCCACCCGTTGGTTGTTTTCCGTCAGTCTTGGGCATTGATTTCTGAAGTGACCCACTTCGCCACACTCGTAATTGGATCTTGCCTGTACAGGTACCTGGCGAACGGGTAATGCTTGAACCGGTTGCGCTTGCGGAGCTGGCAGTGCAAGCGGTGCAGGTGGCATCCTTTGTGCTTGAGGTGCACTTCGACAAACGTTAGCAAAATGGCCATACTTGCCACAGTTGTTGCAGACACGACATGGCAAGTTAGGCATATGGTGATATCTGCAAGTATTGCATTGCGGAATGGCTCCAAAATTCCTAGTGTTGGAATTATTGGAGGACTGTTGAGTAACAGGAGTAGTAACAGCATAACTCCTGGCCATCTGCTTCCTGTTGCTACTTTTGGATGAACTAGCAGCTTCGGTCTTAGTTTCCTTTGCAGCAGCCTTCACTTCAGTCTTCTTTGTTCCTTTTCTAATGAGTGTTCCAGCCTTAACATGATTATCAGTCAATGTTGCAGATAGGTGGATTGCAGCCTCCAGTGTTTTGGGGTTGCTCCCGTAGACTGTATCATAAATCTGCATAGGCAACCCGCCAATGTACTTCTCAATAGCTCTCTCTAACGGTGTCACCAGATGAGGCACCAGCAGACTATACTCATGAAAGCGAGTATTGTAAATCACATTCTCCCCACTATCCTGTTTGAGTTCCCAGAACTCAGTCTCCAGTTTCCTCATCTCACTGCGAGGACAGAATTCAGTGGTCATCAAGTTCTTGACCTCCATCCATGTCAGTGCTAGGGCAGCATCAACTCCCCTAGTTCGTTTTTCCCCATTCCACCAAGTTAGTGCTCTCTTTTGGAAAACACTAGTGGCATAACGAACTTTCAGATTCTTGGGGCAATCGCTATTGATGAAGGTATTCTCCATGCTCTCGAACCACTGCAGCAGACTAGTGGCTGTCTCAGAACCCATAAACTTCAGTGGATTACAGGAGTTGAAGTGTTTGAATGTGCAGACCGGTGGGTTTGCACCACCTCTGTTCTGATTGAGAGATTGATTGGCTTGCGTTAGTTGATTCACCAATCCAGAAATGAGGTTTGCTAACTCTTGTATGCCAGAGTTGGCATTACCGTTAGCATCTTCAGAGTTCGTATCATCTCTGTTGTGACGGCGTGGCGGCATGTTTCTGCGGATATTAGAAACATGTTACTACCGTTTACAACATAAGTTATACAAACAAGGGTCAAATGAGTTCATTTCAACAGTTAGGATTACATATAGGAACTATATTTTTCTCCTATCTATCATTAAACTCATATCAAAGTATTAATTTCCTAATATTATACTAACGCGTCCTAGTTGGTCATATCTAATATTAACTAATTATTCCTAAGTACCAAACATTCCCCACCCTATACCAACACTGACAACCTCCCGATGCAATGCAACAAGCTTATATATAGGGCATATGCAGGGGTAGATCGCAACCTCCCCAACACCGTTGCATTGCACCACGATTATACCCTTGTTAGAATTTAGGGTGTATCATATCTCTTATCATTGTCTCACTTCACAAACCTTATCCTAGGTAGGATAATTTTGAGTGAAGTGGTCTCTAGTTCCCTTGGACAATTAGGTTCGCTTAATGTCTAAGTTCACCTGACATGTAGGCCTGCCTATTTCTAAGTTCACCTAATGTCTAAGTTCACCTGACATTAAAGTTTCCCCTAATGTCTAATTTCACCAAAAGTTCACACCATATCCCAATGTTCATAATTATCAATGAGGGTTCATATCATCACTGAGTGCTCTTATTGTCACTAAGTGTTCATATCCTCCCTATGATTTATTCTCATCAAGTGTTCATACCATCACCAAGTGTTAGTATCATCACTATGCGTTCATATTTTCACTAAGTGTCTATATTATCATCCAAGTCTTCAGTCTCTCACTAAGTGTTCGTATCGTTCGTTGATCCTATACACCCCACGTGTCCGATAGTGTGTTCATAAATGAGTTTATATGTGTTCATTAAATATGATCACCCAAAGTGTCAATCCAAACCAACCTTAACCAACATTCCATCAACATCAACCTTACAACACTTCCTAATAATATCCTAAGTTCCTGACACTGACAGACCCCCGATATACTGCAAATGGTATATGTATAGGGCATATGTAGGGGTCAGTCGCAACTGCCCCAGCCACCGTCCCACCACCTTTGTAGTATACCACGAGTGTGTCCTTGTCTGGTGATCAAAGACCAATCAAATAATTCCTAAAGCGGATAACTTCCTAAACAGTTAATTTCCTAAGCAAATAATTTCCCAAACGGGTAGTTCCCTTATTCTTCAATACTGACATCCACCTAATGTACCGTAAATGGTATATATATAGGGCATATGTAGGGGTCAGTCGCAACTGCCCCAGCCAACGTCCCACCACCTTTACGATACACCACGTGTATGTCCTTATCGAATCATGCGGGCACAATCAATCAAATATAATCAACAAGTATCATATGCATGGTAGATATATATCACGAATTCAAATAACATGTAATAAACACATAAGCATGAAATCCTGAATATACTAACTAGTGTATGAAATAATTCATACTAGGGTATCCTACGGTTATAGACTAGGTCAACCATTTCTAGTAACCTAATTCCCTATAACCCAGGCTCTGATACCAATCTGTAACACCCCGACCGATGGCGAAAACGTCGGGATGCCACGAGGGATGTGTAGATTGATCATAAGCTCGTGGGCATCTAATTAGTTCATCACATATCAATTAATCAACCAAATTAATTACATCAAAAATCATGTTCAGCATGAATTAGTTACATCAAATGATTTAGCTAAACTAAGTAAACTCTAGTCTCCAGAATTTCAGTTCTTTTAGATAAGTCCAAGAATCCTATGTGATGATGTCCAAAAGATGTAGAGATATCCTGCCCTATTTTCTTCTCCTCGTTCCCTGAAACATGTAGAAAAATCAAGTGTCAACTACGAAGTAGTTGGTGAGTAATCATAATTTTTATAATTCAAAATGTTTACAAAATGTTTATAAAAGTTTATAGTTTTCTGAGAAAATCCACATGAGCACCTGCGTGATAATCCAACACATAACCCAACACACAATCACATATTTCAAATAATCATAGATAATCAATCACATATACATTCAACCAATCTCAATCATCAATATTCTCAATCAGTATAAGTGACAATACATGCATCATTGTAAATGACCAAGGTCAATGACAACGACACACGGAGTTGTGGCAATCCACGTGACAATACATGCAATCATTGTAGATGACCGAAGTCAACAACAACGACCCACGGAATAGTGACAATACATGCAATCATTGTAGATGACCGAAGTCAACAACAACGACTCATGAAATAGTGACAATACATGCAATCGTTGTGGATGACCGAAGTCAACAGCAACGACTCATGGAATTATGATAATCCAATAATATGGATATCATAACAATAATCAAGTGTTATCCATATGTAATCAAAATAATTCATAAACTGGTATACATGTTTCACCTCCGAGTTTAAAACAAAATAGTTTAAAAGGAGGTTATGAGAACTCACCTGAGTCCTTAGAATCCGTGTTTTCGTAGAATGCGTGCTCACGTAAGAGAAATCAAAAGCAATTCGATCAACCTGTAATTATCGTGTGTTTCGTGTTCACAAGTATTTGTGTTTTATTTAAGTCAAGTGCCCATAAGTGTTAACTTTTAATCACTAAGTATTTTCTTAACTTAGTTTATTTAACCTAAGTTAGAATGAGATACTTAGGGTTCTGTAATTGATCGTTCATCCAATGCAGCTTACTCTTGTTAGTTTTTACTTATCGAATGATGATAACCAAGTCTTGAGGTCCTACGTACAACTCATAGATATGTATGATACGGGTGATGTCCTTAGTCATACATATACTTATATATACGCATGCTTATTCGAGTACCTTAACCACCTTGAATTTAATTTAAAAAAAATCAAACTTTGTTGTTTAAGAATTTTACACCTAAGCTATTTATATAAAATTATTCTCAATATACATTTTCCTTAATTATAACACTTGTGTTTTTGAGAGAGAAAAGGTGGTGGCTTGTTAATCTTTATGCATGCAATGGGTATACATAATTTCCTATAGCCTTGGATTTACCCTCAACCATAGTTCAAAAGACAATTAGGTTTAACAGCATTTAGTCCACCCGCACCCATAGGTTCGCTACCCTACATAGAGGATTCAAAGGTCTAGGGTTCGGCCAAGTATATGCGAGCCCAATGGCCATGGGTTCGCCATTCCATCCAGCCCCCAAGAGTTCCAGGTTCGCTGAGTAGGTGGGGAGGTTCGGTCAACATAGAGGGTTCGGTTATCCTTCCTCTTAGGTGAGAGGTTTGGTGGATAAGCCACCTGACCGCCATAGGTTCGCCCCCCATGCAGCTCCACGAACCCTTAGGTTCGCTGCCATGCAGCTCCACGAACCCTTAGGTTCGGCTGCTTAGCTAGGCGGGTTCGCCACTTGTGGGTTCAAAGGTTTGACCATCGTAGGTTCGTTTGGTAGGAAAAAGGTTCGGCTAAGGTTCCCTCTCCCTAGGTTCGGCTATCCTTTTCCCGCCCATGAAGGTTCGGTGGCATAAGGTTTCCTGGCCAGGGTTCAGCTAAATATGGTGCAAGGTTCGTCCCATGGGTTCGCTGCCATGCAGGGTTCGCCTGGCAGGAACTGCGGCTAGCATAGCTTCGTGAGCCAAAAAGGTTCTGCCAGACCTTTGTTCAGCTCGAAGAGAATCCGACCACCATCTATGTCACGAACCTGTGCTCCCCATCATCACCTTTGCATCGATCCAGTTACAGATGTGTTTCTAAGGTTTCCAGATGATCTACAAACGTTTCTCTAAATGATTGTAAGTGTTTAGTTCGGTTAAAACATCAACAAGTTATAGATTTCGAGGTTCTCAACAAAAACCGAGAGTAGAGCTTTAGATTTACCTCGAAATATTGACTAAACGTGAGATTTCTTCGTACTTCCTTGTTCCTCTCGATCACACGAACGTTTTGACACCAAGATCTCGCGATTTCATCAAGAATTGAAGAAGAAAATCTAGAGAGAAGTTGGAGAGAATTGTGGGTGGCGAAAATGAAGGCTAGAGTGAGAGAGTGTGTGTGTGGTATGAAGAAGATGATGTGTTCTTCTTCTTTAATTACCCGCGTAGTCCCCGCGTGCTCAGTCTCGTTCATATCGCGATAAAAATAATTAAATGATCGATTATGCTCGTAAAATATATTTAAAACATAATATGTTTGAATGTTCGTGTTTTGTGTAATAAATGATTTCAAATAAAATTGTTTCATAAAAACAGTTTCCGTTTTATTTTCGTTAAATTATTATTTAAATAAAACGATTTGTTTTAAATTTGTCTTAGATTGTGATTCCTAATAAACGTTTTAAATTTCAATTTGTTAATTTAATATCGTTCGATATTATTTCGTTATCTCGTCGAAACGCGTTACTCACATACGTATTCGTAAAAATCGTCACCTTTTCGAATCCGACGCTCGTATCATATTTCAATTCGATTTATGATTTATGGAATATCGTTTCAAAATATTTTTCCTAATAATTATATTCGTGTGAATCGTCACCCACGTGAATACATTATTAAGTTAATATTTCTGAATTAATATTCGCGTTTAAGTTATGATCGTAACCTCGCCATCGCGTAATCATTTCCAATATCATTTTCTTTAATTAATTATCTTTAATATTATAAATCCCAATCCAAAACCCACTAACTATATCACTGACACATCCATGATAGACCGAAATATGCATATGTATAGGGCATATGTAGGGGTCAGTCGCAACTGCCCCAGCCACCGTCCCACCGCTATTTCGATAAACCATGACCATGTGTCATTGACTATGTTTAGTAACCGAACAATAACCAACTCCTAATTCCTTTCCATTCAAACCAATAATCCATGTCACCTGAAATGTAACTGAAATAAACTCTCTGGTTCTGTTTAGTTGTATCACAACTAAACTTCCCATGGTTTACGCATAGAATAATATGTTCTCAATATGTATACCAGTATCAATAATAACATCCAATAATTCTTTATCATAAATAATTATCATATCAGGTCGTAACAGTACAGCCGTACATGTACGGACAACCTGAAATACAGTGATGTTACAAGATAGCATGAGACAATTACAAATGAAAACAAGAATGATAATCATGATAATATAATTTCATGATGATGATATCATTCACCACCTATACTAACATTGTGTAACAAGACCAATTTTTATAACACTTTGTTAAAGACTATTTGTTAAAGACTATGAGAACACATAATACTGAGAACAAATGACACTGAGACAATGACTATGGGAGAACACATAACAACAACTAATTACTATTAAGACTGTTTGTATTATATCACAACAATTTATTTAGTGCGACTAAACCAACGATAGCGTAGTGGTACCATAGGTTTGACAAACCGCTGGCGAGTGAGGTCGGTACGTTAATCGTAACATATCATTGGCCGGTATCGTATGACCGGTAATAGGGCTGCATCAATCAGGTTTGGTAAACGACACATGGTGATATTAATCTTCAGACACTGATTGTAATTAAATCCTTCATTTCTATTAACTGGTAGACTGAGGAATTGATTTTCTCTCATGTCATAATACTGTTAATAGTTTCGTTGAAGACACTGATTCTGTTGAGACTACAAATGGGATAGAGGTGTATTGGATGCATTGTGGTCTGATTACGTGATGACCATAATGGATCTCATTTAGGCTCTATACATTCAAGAATGAGAACACTATCAATGAATTAACTGTCACTCCTATTATTGGAAGTGAATTACAGTTAATTCTACAATTGAGAGAAAACTAATAAGGATAATATTAAATTAATCTATTTTCCTTAAAACATTAAGGGATTACCATAACTTTGGTCATGGTAATACATTCCCTTCAAACACTCTTATTCTATACATATAACACTGTGGGATGAGAACATATCATATGGGATTAACAGGTTGGATATCAAATGAGACAAACACATGTGAGATGAACATGGGTATCCATAGTTGCATTACAAGTGGTATTGAATTCACTCAAGTGTGTGGTGGGCTGGCGGCTTCATTCGTGATACGTATGCACTATATATAAGCATGCTTGATTTGGACAATTCACTATTTGTAATAGTAACTAGGGAGAGGACATGGTTGTGAGACAAAATAAGACAATACCAACAAGACTTGTGTGTGACACTATGACTTGTGAATGACAACTACAGGTATTTTCAATTACTAAACTTATGAACTCACCAAACTAGTGTTGACTTTGTTTTGAATGCATGTTTCCTCATGTTTCCTCATGACATAAGTTAGTTGGACTTTATAGTGACCAATAGCTTACTTTTATGTTGTGCATATTTGGATGACATACTCGTGAATCATCTTTTGTAAATCTTGTGCAGATACAAGATAGAAACTCAATGATTCTTTTTGGGTAGATTTACTCAGTTAAATTATGAACATGAATTGTGAAATTTAACTTTATAATTCTATGTCAATGTCATGTTAGCATTTCTCATTATATATCAGGTGCCATGTAAACAATCTGATCATTTCGATTATCACACGATATCGCGCCCCGGGAACCTTCTGCCCGACAGGAAAGGCAATCCAGCCCGCCGTCTCGGGGTATGACTATCATATCTCACCTACAATCGCCAGACAAGTCTTTTCTCATTGTATATCCTTACTAATTTAAAAGGACATTCGATTTTCTTGCTTCCTGAACGTCTTTGGCTTGCATTACTGTTATATTTACCACCACGATCACAAATCAACCATATCTTCTTCAACAAATCACCTTTTTTATTTGATCTCGCGATTATTATAATGTAACAGTTTTCTAACGATCTGTTTTTAACCCAAGCTAATAACTCGTCGTGAGACATAAATTCCTAAAAAAACAATTCGGGTATATTTAACTCGTTTACACTAGTTATTGCTTAGGTAACAACTAATAATACATAAATAACCAATGTAATACCTAATTTGTTTCCCAAGATAATTTCTCTTTTAAAGATTCATTATGAATTCGTTGAGAGTTTCTTGAGGCACAGAAGTGTCACATCTATAACGCAAGTATGAATTCGTATATGGCATATATGAATGTTCACCATCAAAAACAGACTCTTGATCGTTTTGATAAAAATAAGAACTTTCAACACATTGTTCTTCATAAAATCGAACAACCTATTCTCTGTATACGATTGAACTTCAGGAACCTCATTTTAGTCCGGAACTATCGATAGGTAGTTCTTGTAACCAGATTGACCAAATTGCTCGTACTGAATGTTTTCAGATATATGCGAAACATCTGAACTGTAACCAAAAAAAGAAGTATGCGATCCAGAATTACATTGTTGAAAATTTTGAGTAATTCTGAGTGATAATTGGTTTGAATGTTTGATGGTATTAACATGTTTATATTTGAATGGAGAGAATCTTGGAACTGTTGTAATTGTTGTAATTGTCCTTTTGTCAGAAACTATATGTGTCGTATGGCACTATACGCTACGTATAGTCTGGTTATACGTGGCGTATAAGCTGAACGTAGCGTATAACATGTTGTACTTTGACAAGATGGGATCTATACGCCACGTAGTGTCCTCTACATGACGTACAACTGACGCAACTTTTGTAAGTCTGTGCCGTATGCCACGTATAGGTCTTTACGATACATTCTCCTGCTGATGTGTCCTTTGGCGGCACTATACGACGCGTAGTGGGTTATACGCCATGTATAGATTGGTGTAAATTTAGGAAAATGGGTGTAAGATTAACAGCAACCTATATAAATAATAGTATCTAGATTTTGCTCCCGGACGTTACGTTAGAACCTTGGTACGATCTAAAATATTAAAACGTAGATACTAAAATGTATGGCATCAGTTTTTTTTTCATGTATAGTTGGGGACTGTTATAAAAGCATGTGTCTTTCAATTTGCTATAAACTAGTTCAAGAAAAGCTTAAAAAAAATCTCTGCTAGAAAAAAACTTGTTTCTAAACAAGCTAGCTGGCTTTTTTTACTTGTACGTTTAGTAATCAATGGTTGGCTTAGCTTGATTTTGAAACTCTCTCTATCTCTATCTGTATCTCTCTCTCTCTTTATATATATATATAAAAAGAATGCGAAGTACCATATGTATAGTTATTAAAAATTTTAATTATTTTTTACTTAAATACTTGTTAATATCTTTTATATTAAACTATTGTTTTATAATTTCAAAATTTTTATCAGTAACATTTAATATGTTTATTTAATTTATAGATTGACGTGATAATAATCAAGTAAATTATATGTGTTACCGTAAATATAATTTTCAAAAACTTAATACCAAATAAATTAATTTCTAAGGGGGGTCGGAGTGGGAGCCGGGAGAGAGGCGGGGAGAGGCGGGATGCCCCGGGGCCGGCCGGGAATACCGGGCCCTCGGAAAGGTGGTGGGGTAAATCGGGGAGATGGCACCGAATATGCCCGAGCGTGGGGATGTAAAATCTATCCGTTGTATTCGACCGTTGTGAAACGGTTGGTTTTAAAAAAAAAATCCAATTTTTTTCCTATTTAAACAGCCAAAATCTCACACTTTTTTCTCTCATCTTCTACAATCTATACACTAAATTTATAAAATTTTTAACTAAAATGGAAGGAGGTTCATCATGTGGTGGGTCGTCAACCAATAAATTTAGAAAACCACGACAAAAAAGCCGAAGCCAAAATAGTCAATGGGTAGTGCGAACGCCCACATCGACATCAACCTTGATGATGACGAAGACATCAACATCAACCTTGATCGTGATGGCCCACGCATTTACTATGAACCGGATAGGCCAACAAGAAAGGGCAAAAGATTGGCCGCGTCGTCCTCGTCGCATGACGAGTTAATTCAACAAATGGCGGAATTCAACTCGTTCAACAAAGAGGAATCCCAACAAAGATTCCGCCATCGAGAAGAAAAACTCCGTGTTTTGCAAGAGGAGAAAGACGCACGTGTTGCATTAATGCGCCGACAACGACATGCTTTAGACGAACAGTAAAAGGCTGTAGATTTAGAGTTTATGATGAAAGACCACACAATTTATCAAGAACCAATGCTACAACTGATTCTCGATCGTAAACGAGAAATTGCTGCTCGTTGGGGATGGCATTGCCCTTTCTAGGATTTTAATTTAATTTTTTAGGTTGTACTCTTTTTTTTTTGTTGTATTCTTTTTTTTTGGTTGTATTCTTTTTTTTTATTTTAAATTTAATGAATCTTTTTTTATTTTATTAATATTATTATTATTATTATTTATTGTTAAAATAATTAATTAAAAATAAGATTTGAAAATGGGGAAAAGTGGGACGACACCGTGCAAAATGGGGAAACGTGGGGAAAAGTGAGAAAAGCTGATGTGGCGCTGATGTGGCAACGGGGAAAAGTGGGGAGGTTTGGGACGATTCCTAGTCCCCTAATATTAATTAATATAAGCTTAATAAAAGCTTAAAATAATATTAATTGATATTAATAATATTAATTAATAATTTATTACAATGTTTTATGAGCTCTATAAATAAACAAACTACGAAAACAGGCCAGCATACATGTGCTGTGAGCATAGAGTGTGTCATCAAGTCAATCGATCCTTCTTGACACTTCCAACTTCTATTTATTACTGTACAACTCACAAAGCATTGCGTACCACTCTTGCAATGCCGACGACGACGGAGCAGTCGGAGATAGGAATCCGGCCACAAATGTTTAAACCATCACCGGCGGAGTTTACCGGCAAAAAACAACCACTCGTTCATGCAATACCTGCAATGTTAGCTTGGCTTGGCTCCGTACATCTCATCGCTGTGATTATTATCGCTTCGTTCTTCTTTCTCCCTCTTCACAAATTCATACTGTAAGTTTCGAATTTGTTGTTTGCATATAATGATTGAAATTTGATTTTTTTTTCTTATATATATATATATATATATATATATATATATTTGGTTTATGTCTGTGTGCAATTGTGAATTGTTATGTTCTTCAGGGTGATGGGAATGCTTGTGATCTTAATTGTGATCCCGATTAACGAGAAGAGTAGATTGGGCAGAGCTGTAGGCAGGTGAATGTTTATGATTAAGTTAGTTTTAAGTATTGATTAATATAATATTCATATAGATTGATGAGTGATTACCCTAAATTAGGCACGATCATGGTACCACAAAATTTCGCCCAAATTGGAAAATTCATTGTGATTATCTTATGAATCTAATCATTGCATGTCAATATTATTGAACCCTTCTTTTTCAGAAATTAAATTTAGATTGCATGCTAAAATCTACATATTTTTGAAGTAGTTTCAGTATATATTGTTGATAAATATATGGTTAGGTTGGAGATGAATAACATGTCTGTCACTTCAAACTTGTAATCAAACCAAAAAAATCGGTTTAAGAACTTGGTTTTGAAAAGCATGAGGATCAGCAAAGCACGAAAGGGCACTGCATTTCATACGCGAGGCGCAAACTATTAATATAAATTTTTCTATATTTCTCATAGATTTTTTGCATCACCTACATAAACTTTAGCTGTAAATAAGCTTTATATATGATGTTATGGATGAATAACCTATATGTACGACCTAAAAAGCTATATGTACAACTACCTGATGCATTAAAACTTTCCATGTACAAGAGGTGCCCGGTGCCCCTCAAGTGCACCTTTTGTACATTGTGCGCCTTGCCATGTCAAAAGCAAGAGTCTTTGTGTTGAGGTCTCCTGGCTCCTAGGTGCGCTTGAGTTCTCTTTTTAGTTTAAGAAATATAAATCTTTGTGTTAGAGATGTGGCAGGAGTCCACTGCAATTATATACAATATCTGTGATAGTTTGTAAGCTACTTGTTCATTCTCTTTGTAATCATTGGGGTTTGTAAATAGTTTGTGTCTGGGCATTTTGGGTGTAATTTGGTTTGCATTCTGCTGGCCTTTTCAATTAAATGCATTTTTGTTATAAAAAAAGTTGTTCATTTAAATTTACTGTAGTAATTGTTGCAAATGGTAGTGCTATATATTTGAACTTCTATATCTCACAATTTCAGATACATATGCAAGCATGCTGTTGGCTTTTTCCCTATTACTTTATATGTAGAGGATTACAAAGCTTTCACCCCTGATCAGGCTTATGGTAATTAAGTAAATTATTCTTTCTATTTTTAATGTTTTTGAATTCGTTATTGACACAGTATGCAACTTATATAACCTATACATATCAGAGAATTTGGTGGTATATGGTTTGTATTACTCATGTTTCGTTGAGAATTGACACCAACTGATTGGATATTGGTGATGAAATTTTTGGCAACTAACTGTGAACTGTTGTGGCTCTAAACTGTGGGTATACACATCAGTGAGCCCTATGGTAAAGTAGTTTTGACTATACAGTGTGTATTGCTTTTGTTTCTATAGCATGAACTCGCATACCTAAGCTTGGATTAACAAAGCACGAGGCACTTCAAGGCATATAGATCAGAAAGCCGAGGTGCGAGGCGCGCGTATCACGCATGCATGCCATTGCTCTTTGCACACACCTTGAGCATTACTCTTAAGCAAAAACAATAAGAATAATAAATACCAGGAATGAATTTACCAGATGGATAGAAAAGAAAAAAAAACAAGGAGTTTTGTCAAATAGCACAGGAAAAATTTAAATTCAATTTTCAAGTTTATAATTATTTTTCCAATAATTTTAAGGTCTCACTAAGATTGTTGGAATCTGCAAATGTTGAAACTTGAGATTTCTAATACTCCCTCTGTCACCAATTAATTTTAAACGTGACTTGACATATGGTTTGATAGAGATGTTTAATTATTGATTAGATGCCCCTTAAAAAGGATCGAGTAAAGGAAAACTTCTGGTCAGATTCTAAGTTGCTAATTTGGGATCCAAATTGTGTTGTTCATCCTTTTCCTTTGAGAATCTTACTTTTTTCGCTTCTCGTTATACTCATGAATATTTCTATTCCTCTTGTACAAGAACAGCCTTTTTCTAATTAATACATGGACCGAAGAAACTATCACTTTGCACGAGAAAGAGTATCGCTGCCTTTTGTCTTGAAACATAAATGAATCATAGCTAAATTTGATTCATTCATTCCTTTTTATGATTTCATGTTTATTGTCATAGCTTATTGGCCGATTGTCCTCTTTGTTAGCAATATAAAATATAACATATGCCATTCTCCATGCAGTTTTTGGGTATGAACCTCATTCAGTTTGGCCAATTGGAGTTGTCGCATTGGCAGATCTTACGGGTTTTATGCCACTTCCTAAAATAAAGGTCCTTGCAAGTACTGCTGTAAGACTCACCACTCCTGATGCTGTGGAAGAAAGTTCCAAAATTATTATTGTTGTTGTTTAATGTTCAAATTATTATTATTACTATAATTAGAGGTGGCCATTTCAACCCATATGAAAGAATTGCTTTAGGATATGTTTTTAACATGTCAAATGGGTAAATTAATAATAAGTAGCTAAAACAAGTATTTTAATTCACACAACGTACTAAACCTTTTTATATAAAATATCATAATCAACATAGTAAAATCACACTTAACACTAACTGCATGCAGAAAAGATATAGAAAACCCAACAAAAAAATTTTATAGGTCAACCCGCCTGGGTATCTTTCGACATGCACCCAAAACCCGCTAGCCCCCCCCCCCCCCCCCCCACCCACCCAGTCTTTTTCCACCTATGTTAATGTTGCTCCATTTCATCTCTTATATATCTGAATTAACATCTACACAGGTGTTCTATACACCGTTCATGAGGCATATATGGACATGGCTTGGACTAACACCTGCATCAAGGAAAAATTTTTCATCTCTCCTAAAATCTGGTTATAGTTGCATAGTCATACCAGGTGGAACACAGGAGACATTTTACATGGAGCATGATTCTGAGGTATAGCTTTTGAAAAGCAATTTTATAGGATTTTTTTTCTATTCAAACATATGATGAATATTTTTTAGCTATAACAACTTTAAAGGATCTTATAATATAAATACTTGGTCTTCAATTTCCATTGAGCCAATATTTTTTTGGCAATAGCTTTTCAGCCTTAGCATTATAAGCCTAGTAGATATCTTTTTATAATGTTTAAGCCTGGTATCCTCTTCTTTTGGTGATAGTTACTTTTTATACCCTCTCAACCATCATCATTACAAAAAGTAAAATGACATCATCTATTGAATTAGTAATTAAGTTTCTTCTCAATCCTACTGTGATTTTGTATTGATATCAATATATGTAGTGCTTTCGTATTTTCTCATGCACTTGTCAATTGAACATAGAAAATGGCTAACATAATTACTTATTATTTCTGACAGTATTTCAAGTTTTGACTCATTCAATGTTGATAAATAATAAGTATTCCAGCTTTTGTTACTATGTAGTATTCAGTAGTAATCTAATTTTTTAATCAAAATAATTTCAAAGGTTTCATGGATCAGAAACATTTGACCCCTTTCCTTGCATCTAATATATATGATTTTACCTGGTTAGAGATATTAAACAGTCTGGGTAGCTTTTGCTACATTTGACATGCATTTGTTTAGCTAATAGCTTGATTGTCATTGTGTTTATACTGGTATACGCTTTTTATAGTATTTTGTTTTGTTACATACATACATGGTGGGTTAATTAACCTTTGAGACTGTCTAACAAAATAATTTATTATAGGTTGCCTTTCTGAAAATAAGAAAAGGATTTGTACGCCTTGCAATGGAGACTAATTCCCCCTTGGTTCCAGTTTTTGGTTTTGGTCAGGTATAACTCTGTTCTGTTTTGATGCTACATTGCTACCTCAGAGAGTAAAAAAGAGCCAAGCTCGAGCTTGGCTCATTTTGAGTTCTATATCCAAATCCTCAAGCTCAGCTCATGTATTATCTATAAGTTATATTATTTATTCAAAAATATTACAAGTATATTATATACACTTATAATTATAGTTATACATATACAATATAACATGTATTATTTAGTTAAATCATATTTACATATATAATTATTTTAATATGATATATTTATTATATTAAATAAAATTGATTATACTTGTACAAATAAGATGCTTGTTTAAGCTTGCAAGCTTGCCAAGCCCAACATATGAACCTCGGGTTGTTTAAGCTCAGATCGATTCAAGTTTTTAGCAAGTAGCTCACAAGCGGCTGAGCTTGTTTACTCCCTTATAACTATAGTTGTCATATTCAGTTGGTGATTGGTTGTATGAACCGGCTTCTTTTCTGACAACCATGTGTCTTGCATGCTCCAGTCCTATGTTTACAAGTGGTGGAAGCCACGCGGAAATTTTTTCCTGAAATTATCTCGGGCCATAAAGTTCACTCCTGTTTTTTTCTGGGGAATATTCGGGTGCGTGCACTTCATTTGATTTTACTATTTTTGGGTGTGTGCACATTGTTTTTAACTGTTTGGGGGTTATTTCTGTTCAGATCTCCATTACCCTATCAGCAACCGATCTATGTGGTGGTTGGTAGACCTATACATTTCAAGAAAAACACAACACATACCATGGAAGAGGTATTATAGTTGATAAATCTCTTTAAATACTTTGTTTTGGGTAGTATAAGCAATTGAAACCAGTATTTGGATTTTGAAATCCCTTATGAAACTGTGTTGCAGGTTTCAGAAGTACATACGCAGTACGTGGATGCACTTAAAGATCTATTTGAGAGGCATAAAGCGCGAGCAGGTTATCCTAATCTTCAGTTAAGAATTATGTAAAAATGTCACGTGATCGATAGGAGTACAAGGGAAACCAAAACATGTTCTTTAAACGTGTCAAAACTTACTTCAGTTTGTATAAAATTAAAAGATTTCACGTGTTTTGTTTATATTTAAGCATCGGTTCGGTTAACCGAGCATTGCATCGAACTTGGTTCGTTTCGAAGATTCGAAAGAATCTTGCGTTTAACAGATTGGAAGAACTTATCGCATGGTTTACTTATCTGACTTTCTAAGGTTCCTAAAAGATTTGCACACTTTCTTCAACCAGAGAGAGGATGTTAAACCAATCTTGCTTATATCCCCTCCAAGATCTTTAGCAAGAGTTCATTCACCAATAGTTTGTTTGGTTCACTCAAATGTTTTGGAAGTAGTTTGTTAAAAAAATTAAAATGACAAATTACCCTTCAATAGACTTCTCTTTCAACCATATCTTGTCATCTCCTTCTACCCTACTACCACCAAACTATTAGCCTCCATTGTCATCCAAAACTCTTAAAGAATATTTCATTGCTTGAAGCTATCGAAGTTTCTGGTATGGTTTCAGACACTGTTGTAAAAATCGATCTAGGTTGTCGTTTAGTCGGCGGCTAGGCGTTAGCCGCTAGGTGGTCGCCAACCGCTTCGATTTTGCCTAACCATCTAGCCTAAGTGGCCAAATTGGTCGGAAATCGCCCGGAATACGCTGAGTATTACGGTTGGCTTTTCGAATTCTGGCAAATATTCTGATGAGTTTTCAAATTTCGGGAAATATTCTGGTTACTTTTTATATTCCGGCCAAATATCCCGGCGACTTTTAAAAGTCCGTAGACTTTCAAATTCCTGGTATCTTTGAAATTATGGTTATTTTCCGGAGACCTTTGAAAGTCCGGACAGATTTTTATATATATTTATAAAACTAAACATTTTTATGGAAAATAAATAGATAATTTTGTTAGATAAACAGATTTTTATATACATTTATAAAACCAATGAGGCATTGCCTCAATGGTACCTTAGGATTCTTTCAAATGAGAGGTCTTGGGTTCAAATCCCTCCCGCAGTGAAATAGGGGTCTAAGGGGGTCAGGGGGTTTTGCCAGTGGGGTTTCCTCCCGAGGTGGTTGTGGTGGCTCATGGGAGGTCCAGGTAACTACACCTTGGTGACATGGCCTGGAAACAGTGGGTTCACACGATTGAGACATTCGTTGTTCAAAAAAAAACATAATTTCGAAAAATTAAATATAAAAATTACGATCCAATTAATCCCTAATCTCTATATCAATTTTTACAACTCCATGGTTTCAAACTATCGTTCTTGTAATCAATGGTTAATGGTTCTAATCGATGGTTCTTCTAATCAAAGTTTTCGATCTCATTCGTTGGTTTTTTTTTTTCTTTCCATCATGTTTGATTTTGAGTCTGCTTTAATTTCTTCATCCACTTCGTTTTCTTCGTCTAGTCTTATCTTATTAACCTTCAATTTCCTTATTTTTTGTCATCTTCATCATGTTCAAATGTTCAATCAGTTTATGTTAATTTTGATTTTTTGGTTATATGTTTCAATTTTGATTGGGTCAATTTCTTGGTAATTTTGTGGATTAAATTTGTGGGTTAATTATGTAGACAAGTTCTTAGTAATATCTAAACATTCTATTGGAATGTGTGTGAATTTCATAGGGTATGTGAAGGATTAATGAAATTCATTGGAATGAATTTCATTTTTGTCACCAACCAAACATAATATAAATTGGAATTAATTCAAATTATGAATAATATTTATAATATGAAGACCACATAATATTTATTATCTTGCAAATTCATGATTTCTTTTTATATGTCTAAGCTCTAAGGAGCTAAAGATTTACTTGGATGTAACTTGCTATTCTAAAAAAATAAAGAGTTAATTGTAATTTGCAACCATTTGGTTTAACCCTTTACCACTAGTTGCAACACTTCTTTTTTATTTTCGCAACAGGCAACCATATGATTCTAAAACACCTGCAACATGCACTCTTATAGTTAAATTTGACATAACTCTGTTAGTTTTTGAGATACAATCTAAGATAAAGAAAGACACTTAATCCAAACTTAATTCAATGAAATTGATAATCGAGAGAGAAAAAAAAAAGTTTTTGAAGGGTAAAATTGTAATCTTAAAGATATAAACAACAAAGATGTTGCATACATACGACAGCAACCATTCGGTTATCGGTTTTAGTTTTTTTAACTCGGTTGGTTTATTCGGTTAACTGATTAAACCGAATCCGTATTTAATATTTTTATTAATAATCTATAAGGTTTATTCGGTTTATACGGTTTTTAACCTATTTATTGGGTTTTTAATTGGTTTTCTGGGTTAAATTAGGTTTGTTCAGTTCTAACAGAAAACAAACCAAATTGAATTCGGTTCAGGTAACCATTTCTTGAATTCGGTTCGGTTAACGGTTAGGGAAAAAAATTGAAAACCGATTAAACCTAACCGAATACACCGAACAAAATGTTAACCGAACCGATGAACACCCCTATATTTTAGTGACTTTAAAAGTCAAAGCAGGGGCATATGTAATGACCCGACAAAAAATACAATTGAGACTACTTGTTGACAACATAACATCAAATTTATAAGAGATTCATAAAATGGTTGTTGTCATATGTATGCAGCATCTTTGTTGCTAAATATTTATAAGATTACAATTTTACCCTTTAAAAATTAACAGGGTTATGTTAAATTCAACTGGAAGGGTGCATGTTGCAGGTGTTTTAGAACCACAGGGTTGCAAGCTGCGAAAATAATAAAGGAGGGTCGCAACCTATGGTAAAAGTTAAACCACAGGGTTGCAAATTGCAATTAAATCAAAAATAAAATAAGAAAATTTTAGAGCAGATTGGTTATTGGCCCTGTAGAATCACGGCATAACAGTGATCCTTAACCGGGGTTTTTTAAGAACGTGTTTCGAATGGAAACCGGTTTCAATTCTAGACAACAAAGTCAAAATTGAATAGAGATGAAACCAATTCCACTTAGGTTAAGGCTTTTGATAGATTTTTGTTTGTTTCGGTTCCGGTTTTTGAGAGGATAAAGTTGGAACTGGTTCGGTTCCGACTATAATTTCTTTAAAAACAAAAACGCTTGCACCCGCCAGTTTAGGTAGGATCGGTTCCAGTTTCAAGTAAGATGGTTGGGTTCGATTCCAAAACTGTTTTGACTTATTCATTTAAAGATTTTATATACGCTTAAAATAACACTCATTTGTGTGGTGTACACATATAATGTATATATGTGTGGACATCAAATGACCAAAGTAAAATTGCACAATTTTAACGTTATTTTACTTATTTTGTAAAAATAACGTTAGAAGTGTTGGGATGATTAACTTCAAAAGATAACTTATAGGTATGGACTCTTCAGGAGCAATATCTCTATCTCAACTGAGATATGAGTAACGTTTGTGTTCATTATTCCCCCAAATCTTAGTGAAAAGTGAGAATATACTTGGTAAGTTTGTTTGTTATATACACTTAAAATACTTTAATCCAAGAGAAGTCACATTCGACTTGAAACACAACAAACACAAAACAAAACAAGAGGAGGTATGTCGAGTGGCGAGGAATTTAAAGAGTCGGGTGGGAGGAGGGAGTGACCGCCCCCTATTTTTCTGTTCGTAATGTTAGTTTTTCAGCCGAAGGGTTATTTTTGTTTTAAGTATTGGTTTTGCCTTCTGACTTAAAAAATTAACATATATTGTGAGCCCTAAAAATTTCCATCATTTCTTTTGAAATGTTTAAGCTCCGCCACATAATATCTCATCAATGTTGGTTATTAGTCCCTTATTTTTTAAGGCAGTAACTTCTTGGGATATTGTGTCAAGTTTTATAAAGAAAATGCACTATGATAATAAAAATATATATAATAACATTTATAAATTTTTTAAATATTATTTATAATTTTGAAATTGGTTATTCAACTATTCCCATTTTGGAACATATATATGGCAAGTACTGACAACACTGCTGGACGCAAAAAAGAAAAAAAAATGCCGTCCGACAACAAAACTACTAAATTTCAAAAAGCGAAGGCCCGATGTCTCTTTTGTGTCTCCTTTACCGGCCACCCTTAATTGTTTCTAAAATTTATAAAAATTAATAAATCAATAATAAGCTTCCAATCAATATACAATGTGGTTTTTTTTTTTGAAGACATCATTCGATTCTGATACGTGCATCAAGACCTCGTTTTATTAAATTTATATATATATATATATATATATATATAAATTTTTAAAAAATTCAAATAAAAAACGGTCGAACCGTCTGTTTCGTTCAAAAACGGTTCAAAGCACATAACCGGACCGCTAGAGAGACTAAACCCAACACCAAGATCTCACCAATTCAGAAGGAAACCCTCTACTAGGAAAACTCTCTAATCATCCACTAGCTATTGCTCATAGAGGGACTCAAACCTAAAACCTTTCATAAGAAAAGTCAAGAGGGTAAACGGTATGCTAGAAATGTTTTGGTGTATTTTTTTTAGTTAATTAATTAAGTGTATTTCGTCTAATGTAAATTGTTATAGCTTTTTTTTGTTCAAAGCATTTTGACAATTACTTTTGAGCACACGTTCTAAAAATCAAAGATGAGCCGATGACATATAAAACAATTTATGTTGAATTAATATTAATTTATTATAATTACTGAAATTAAGAATAAAAATATTGCTTTTAGTGATTGTTTTTTGTATTATCTATCCAATTATAAAACCCATTCTAGTTTGTCTTTTAAATCAATTCCAAATGTCAAATAACATATTAATAAAGTAACGTTTAAATAAAATATTATGTGTGTGGTATGTAAATGAATCAAGTCACTAGCTTATGAGCTACTTGATGTTAATTTATTGAAAACTTGAATCAAATCACGCTCAAATGAATCCAAGTCCGAGTTCGAGTCCATACTAAACTCTACTTGATACGGCCGGGGTCGATCAGTAACAAGCTTGAGCAAAAGTTTCATACACAAAACTTGATTAGGCTTGCGAGTGTTAAGTAGCTTATTATTTGTGTGTATTGTCATTCCGAAAAATATATGCTCTAAATATATATATTTAAACAATGTAATGATAATTTCATAGTAAGTATAATATAGAGTTTAGCATACTTATGGTCCCATAACAATGTATTATTTGTGTCTATTTAAAAAATTATGTTCTAGGCGTCCCATATCTAACACATTAATAATAACACATATTTTCTATAGCCGAATAACTATTTTTCAGTAGGAATAACACTTTGTAAATTTACTATTCACGCAAAAACACATTTAAAATTGATTATTAACATCGTCTAAATTCTATATATAACGTTACAAAACGTAAAGCACACAACCTATGCTATTATGATACTAACATTATTTTTCACGTAGTGTAATATATTGTATAAACATGACTTTTTTAGTATGATTAAAGGATCGGATTGTTTCCAACACTTGTTACAAAATTCTCATTTTCTATTTGATCTTGTATAAACAAACAAACATACCTAATGAAATTTCACTTTGTAGGACAGAGAAAGATGAAAACAAACCTTACTCATATTTCAAATTGTGGTCGTCAAACTTACATGTGTATATTAATTCTTTATTAAAAATTTTGAAATTTCGGGATTCAATTTATTTGATCTTCTAATTTTAAAGGATACTTTGATTATGTTGCACTACTTGACAAAAAAACTTAACTCTCTGTTGATGTCAAGACCAAAAATATTACATTTATGCATAGTTTTGAATTGCCTGAATTTTGGCATGCTTCATTATGATTAACAAAAAGTAAATGATGCACACAAAACATATATAAAATATAAACGGGAAAGTAATGCATGAATCAAGCTGAAGTTTTAGAGATTAGCTCGAAGTAAGTCGTTGATTGTCTCAAACAAACTTAGATTGAACTCAATACGACGTTGTTGGAACCGTATCGTATAACTTTACAATATTAGCTTTAGGGCTTGGTTTTAAGTTTTATATTTAAGCCTTAATATTTGTTTTAAAGTTTCGGTTTTAATATTATGATTTATGGTTTGTGGTTAACGTTTAAGGTTTAGGGTTCGACAAGCTAGTTACAATGACGCAAAAATGTGTTTGTTTGGAGTTTGTTTTTGTCGATTTTCGAGTTTTTAAAAATCTTTTTTTTTTGTCTTTTTAGGAAAATAAACTTTTTAAGAGAACATTCTCCTATATATATATATATATATAGTTTGGTTCAAATAAGAACCCACCTTAATTGCGGTAAGTCAATAACTTCGACAAAAAATGCCCGAATTTTTTGTTTTTTTCATGGTCTTTATTATAAATATTTAGGGGATGTTTCTTTTTTGTGTTTTTGCTAATTCATAAGGCAAATCGAATTTGCACTTGTGTAAAAGTTTTGCAATTTTCGTAACATTTATAAAATTGCAAAACTTTTTACACCAGTGCAAACTCGATTTGCCTTGTGAATTAGCAAAAACACAAAAAAGAAACCCCTCTAAATATGTATAAAAAAGACCATGAAAAGAAAACCAAATATTTGGGCATTTTTTGTCGAAGTTGAGTTACCGCAATTAAGGTGGGTTAACAATAGAACCATCCTATATATATATATATATATAAACACCATCACTCTTTATCACTCCACATCATCATTACATATATTATCATCACCCCTCCATCACTTTTTAATCACTCAACGTTATCACCACCTTTATTTAATATTTTATTATTTGATTTTTATTTTTTTTAATTATAAATTAGATTAAAAAAAGACATAATATTATTAAAAAAATATAAAATTACAAAATAAAACTAAAAATATTACTTAATAAAAAAAATTACAAATTAAAAAAATACATAAAAAATAATCCATATTATATCGCTTCATAATCCGCTCCTTCGTCTTCTCGGTCATTTCACAAGCGCAACCGGTTAAGTTATCGGTTGGAGTCCACAACAATTTCATATCATTGTTGTATTGTTTTTGCTCTTGTAAGTCGACAAATTTTTGTAACGACTAGGAGATGGTCTCCAACGTGTCTTTGTAATCGGTTGAAGATGAAGCTTGTGGTCGTTTACCCTTGTTGTTTCGACCGGGCGGACGTTGAGGAGAGGGTGGGGGAGCATGTCCATCTCGACTTCCTCATCCGACTCGTTTAAGTTAACGAAACATTGACCGGTGGAGTCGGATTGAGTGGTCGTATACTTTCCGGACGATGACGTCTTCGTCCGTTCAGAAGTTTGTAACTTCGGGACGAGATGTCATTTGGTTGATTTTTCCATAACCTGTCACTCCACGATATGAGAAAATGACCCTTTTTCTCATAACCTGCCACGCCTATGAGTATACCACCTGCCATAACACATACCTTAACTCTTTTAATTATTACCCAACATAAATAATTAGTGTTCCAACCAAGGGCTTATAACCTAATGGTTACTCCTTTGACTTTTCTATGGGAGGTCTTGGGTTCGAATTAGGGCTGATGCATATTTGCTGAAGCAAGGTTAGAGGATTTACCCAGTTGTGGGGTTCTTCCTGGGGTGGGCTCGGGCATAGGCCCCAGAGCGTCAAATCCGAGAGGACGGTTGAAACCCCGTCTTGGGTGTCGTTGTACCAAACCGTTAAAAAGAATAAAAAATAAATAAATAATTATTAATTAGTGTTCCCCAATAAACCAAATGTAGCCGAACCTAGAAAATTGTACAAATGTTGGTTTGTTACTTGAGGAGTAAAGTACATGTGAATAAGTGTGGATGTTGCATGCATGTCACGTGATAACCTTGTCTTTTAACTATCCGCCGTTTACACACAAATCTTAAGTAATATATGTTGGTCAGCTAATGTCTCTTACATACCTTTTTCTTTATCTTAATTCGATGTATCAAACTTTTTATATATTCATAATTATGGTACCTTTTTTAACAGAAAATATATTTTATTAGTTAAGAAAGTTAGCTAAAAAACAACACAAAAACAAAGGAATATAAATAAATAAATAAATAAATAAAGCCTCTAAAATTAGGTAATGTATTCTACACCAAGCTTGGTGTAAAAAATTAACCCCCTAAAATAAGAAACTAAGTCTATAAACATCTCATGACAAAAAAAAATGTAGAGTCCTATGACTAATTGAACCTCAAAGCAAAAACATGCACCTGTGTCGTTAGAAAAAACCATGAATTAAACTAAACTAAAGCATAATAGACACAACCAAGAATCATGAGTCGTATAAACAAGAATCATGATGAGAAAGGATGTAGTAGTCAAACCCGATTGAATCAATGTGAATCCCACTTAGACCTAACTAAGAAATGAATTGGTTTGGGTGTAATTATTGTATTTTGGATCAAAATAGGTATTATTATAACATAGAACGGGTTGAGCTGAGTAACACCTTAACACAATACGGGTCAAGATAGGTAACTTAAACTATAACAGATTCAAACGGGTAACAATGATCAATAACATATATTTGATGAAAAAAAAATCACTAAAGATTATACAATAGTATATTTGTTTAGTTACAAGTTATCATAACTTGAATTTAATTAATGATTTTTAAAAACGACGCATTTAGACAAACAAATTTTGATTAAAACTATATTGGCCCGCACCTAGATTCGAACTCATTCCGAACCCTTACCTAATCCGACCCAACCCTTTTATGTTATCATGCTTAACCATGCTAGAAGAATGTGCATTGGTTAATATAATAATTCCACACTCAAAAAATTTTAAATTATATGATTAACTTTTGTACTTGAAATTCTAAATTAATATGGCACTTAACATAATTATTAGTAAATCAATATAATTATTTTTTTTAATAGTAACTGTGGTTTGTAATCTTGCTTGGGTAAGATAAATATTATAAATTTTAATAATTTATAATATTTAATATGTTTTTTTTTCTTTTTGCATGCTAAATAAATTTTATTCAAATTAAATAATTTATTTTTGTATATAACGATTGTTGGATACAACTAAAATTTTAATAAAATTTATTTTAGAATATAAATAAAAAATGAAACAAAACTATATGTTTAATTAAATTTACACTATATACTATAAATTGTTGGGGAAAAACTAAAATATATCTAAAATGGAAAAACTGAAAAAGAAAAAGAAAATTATTTTATTTTATTTTATGTTATGTGAGTTGGTAGATGTAGATCACTTGCTCATCTCATATGTGTTATTATGCGACTTTGGCTTGGCAGCATCTACAAGATTGGTGCATGATATTATGAAACTTAATGGAGGTTGGTGACGGTCAAAATCATGAGATTACAACACCAAGTTGATCAAATGGGACAAGCTATATAGAAATCTAATATAATATCTTATGTTAAATTTAAACCTGAGAATCTTGACCTAAAGAAAGATATATAGATTGATTTTGATGAACAATTATTTTATTTTGATTTGAAATAAGTATCGTTATAACATAAAACAAGTTGAGATGAGTAACGCCTTAACATAATACGAGTCAATATGTGTAACTTAAAGAATATGTGAATATAATAGATTCAAACGAGTAAAAATGATCAACAATATATTTTATAAGCAAAATCATTAAGGATTGTTCAAATAAACTATATGTTTAGTTACAACTCATTTCAACTTAAAGTAATTGAAATTTCTTAAAAATGACTCACTTAGACCCAAACTATTTTGGATTAAAACTCAATCTGGCATGCAATTATCCTGATCTGAACCCGTTCTTACATATTACCTGACCCGCTACCAAGCTTAGTTAGATTGCATTTTGTAGTCTGTGAAATGAAACACTCGAATTTTCAACAAATTTAAACAGGGTGGATCAAATAGTGAAGAAAATCAAGACGATACGCTCATTTGGATTATGTAAGGACCATTAAGTCTGATGCGCACCAAAACATCTCTGGATCTAGTCTCGGACTTTCGAAAGACAAACAGCTGGTGGAAGAAAAGAATTAACTTTCGGAAGAACCGTTGCTTCCGAATGATAATTCTCTTCTTCTAAAAGTTATACAAAATCTGAAGCTTCCGAATCCCTCCTCGGTACTTAGAAGTTCAAATCGATCAGTGGTTCCGATCGATCATCAGTGGTTCCCAAAACAAAGACTTCCGAAGACTTTCTCTGACAAAGATTTTGGATACTTATAGAAATAATCAGAGCTGCTTTCTCACCTTCAGATCAACAAAGAAGACATTCAGGCGTTAGTGAGCAGCAAAGAAGATTTGTCAGAACTACAAAGATACGAAACATTTAATGCCTTTTGTTGTTTAGGTATTTATTGTAAAAGTCAATGGAGTCTTTTGTATTAATTGTAATTAATATGGCTTGGTCTGTCAAGACCATAACAGATACTAGATTTAGCATACATTTGTTTCTAGTGTTTTGTCCAGCCGTGTATCCCTACGAGGATACAACTGTAGGTCTTAATATATAATCCTTCATTTGTAACTTAGCAAGGCACGAGTGTGTGCTTGAGCTGTTGAGTCTTGTTCACTTTGCATTTGAACGAAATATACTTTGACCTTGAAAAGTAACTTTATTTGTGTATTGTATTTGTTCTGCAAGTGTGAGTGAGTCGAGTTGATAAAACTTTTCGCATCTATCAAGCGCGGTAGAAGATTGCTTTGTGAAAGTGTTGTGTTAAGATACACAACAAGTGGTATCAGAGCTTTGGCTCTCTAACTTAAGCAACTAACCATTCTTAAGTTACCAGTTGTTCATCTTCTACCACTCCTTGTTTCAAGTTTCCTCTAAGTCAAAATGACAACCATCAGTAATCACGATACTGAGAATGGTACTCTCAACAAACCTCCCATGTTTACGCCTGACGACTATGATACATGGAAGGTTAGGATGGAAGGTTTCATCAGGAACCAGGACTTCAAACTCTGGAAGTCAGTTCGTGAAGGACCATTCATTCCAACTGTTGCTGCTGCTGGAGCTGGTGGAGCACTTGTGCCAAAAGATCCATCTCTATATTCAGATGAAGACTACAAGAAGATGGAAGTCGATTAAAAAGCATTGTGGCTGATTCAGATGGCAATACCAAATTCCATCATACATGCATTCAAGAAATGCAAGTCTGCCAAAGAGCTGTGGAACTCTTTGCAACAGATGTATGAAGGGTCTGATGATGTGAAGGAGAATAAAAAGGACATGCTGAAGCAAAAGTTTGAGAACTTTTGCCAAGAGAACAATGAGAAGATGGCTTCTCAGTATCTAAGGTATGTTCAACTAGTTGATGAGTTAACTGCTGCAGGGGTGAAGATGGAGAATCAAGATGTCATCAGAAAGTTTCTAAGATCACTTCCACAAGCTTGGAATATCTACTCTGTTGCTATTCATAGAACAGAAAATCATAGAACTTGAAGCTGGGAGAATTGATTGGTATACTTATTGCATATCAAATGGAGATTGATGCCCAATAACCTAAACCAACCTCGATTCCTACAAGTTCAGCTGCTTTGTATGCCCCCATCCACAATTCTCCATTTTAGAACTATCAACCCCTATACCAATCAAACTCCACACCTATTATCACTTTCCCAAAAATACCAACTCCATTAACATCTCATTCAAATCCGTTTGCAAGCTCAACTCCATTGCTCACCTCAGGTAGGGGAGCATTCATGGCCGAAGAAACAAACTATTTTCATTTGTGTCAGAAGGATCTAGATGGGATCCCTGCAGATGACCTGGAAGAAATGGACATCAACTACCAGATGGCCATGATCTCATACAGAGCTAAGAAGTTTTACCAGAGAGAAGACAGTTCAAAAAGCAAAACATGTAAACTGGGTTTGGTCTGGATAAATCTAAACTCAAATGCTACAACTGTCAGCAGTTAGGACATTTTGCAAGAGAGTGCAAATCTCCAAGTTCTCAGCCATCAACTTCAGGTCAGCCAAACTACAAAGCACCAAGCCCATCCAACAATGCAAACATTGCAGAGTAGCATGACTTCTCTGACTAGAGCTTTCAAATGGAGGAAGCATCCACCTCAAACAATGCACTGATGGAAAATTACTCCACCTCCACGTTCAAGGTAATAGATGACATGTGTACACCTGAATGTCTTGAAAAATTAAATGCATATAAAAGGTTCAATGCACAAGTCTGTGATGAAATTGAGTCAATACAAGTTGTTAAAAAAAATTTTTTTGAGGCTGAAAGAAATTATAAGGAAAAGATTGGGAAGTTGGAAAAGACAATATCTAGTCTTACACATGAAGACACTAACAAACAGTGTCAAATAAACAATCTTTTGGAAAGATTAACAACTGCTAAAACAGAACTTGTATTGGCTGAGACATACAGAGACAAGTTTCTCAGTTAGGGTGAGAAGTTTGAGAAACTTCTCAAAATGAATGAGATGCCTGACTTGGCAAAGAAGAAGGGTGCCAAAATTGGGTATAACAAAATGGAACCTCCATCTGCATACACTCCAACAGTAGAGATTAGATGTAAACCTGAAACCAATCTTGTGTATGATGAAATTCTTGACATACACAAGATTCAACAAAAAAATGATTTGCCTGAAGTTAGCCCTGCTGAATCAACATATTCATCTGAAAATGATACTCATGATGTTTTTGAAAAACTAAAATCTGCTACTAAACAAAAGAAAAGAAACAAGAAAACTACACCATCTTTTGTTAAGGCTAAATATGTACAAACTGGGAGTACATCTTCAAATGACTATGTCACTTGTCCATCTGACAAGTCACAGAGGGCTAGATCAGGAGATAGAAAAGCCAATATATCCAGAGTTCAGGTAAATCATCCCATAAAAAGTTTTGTGGGAACACCAAAGTCAAGTCAATCCAGGTCAGAGAAACCCAGATCAAATCTATTAGTAGGAAGGAACTTCCAGAAATCCTCCAGAGATCAAACAATGTGTCTAGTTTGTGAAGACATTGACCACTATGCTGCTGATTGCCTCTTCAATCCAAGAAGCAGGAGAAATTCAAAGCCATGCAGAAAAGAAAGTGACAAAGGAAGCAGAACACCTAAGTCTTCGGAAGGCCAAAATTCTGCTTCAAAAAGAAAAAGGTTAGGCAAGCAACCGAAAAAGCCATCAGAAGTATCTACTTCTGATAACAAGAAAAGAAAAAACAAGTAGTCTTATAAAAAGAGAATCCCATCGGAAGCAAAAACCAGATTTGCTTCTGACAAATCAAAGAAACCTTCCTACTTCAAAAGAAAGCGTGCTGAAGAAAGACAACAGTTCAAGACCTAGTCCAGACCATCGAAAGGAACATAAATACCTACTTCTGATAAGTTTCAAAGAAAAGAAAAGAAGTATCATCAATCAACCCTAAAGGTCTACAAAGTCTAGAAAAAAAAGAATCAACTAAACCAACAGCTCAACCAACATGTTCATCATCTGAACCACCTAAGATGATATCAAAGAAATTTATCTACAATGATGCCAATGGAAAACCCAAGACCACATGGGCTTGGGTTCCCATCAGAAACTGATCAATTTTCATGTGTGCAGGAACAACAAGACTTGAAAAGAAACTTGTGGATAGTTGACAGTGGCTGCTCCCGACACATGTGATGTGTTAGTTTAACACATCTGTTTTTGTACATTTTTGAGTCTGTTTTCGTTAGTTTTGTAAATATTTCGAGTCGATTTTAGTTCCTTTTTACATTTTAGTGTTTTCGTGCAGGAATGTGTCCCGGAGGAGCTGAAACAAGGGCAAACGAGCATCGGAATCGAGTGCGGGTGAACGAGAGAAGAAAACAAGGAATTTAACCCTAGGCGCTACGCCTAGCGGGGATGGTTGGTCCCAGGCGTTGTGCCCGGGAACATTCTCTGACGATTCCACAAGATCCGCGCGTACCGCCTAGCCTCATGCACGCCCGCTAGGCAGTAAGCCCCAGATCAATGTTGGCTCTAAAACCCTAATTTCATGTCTTCTATAAATTGGACGCTTTCCAGCCGCTTTTGGGGTCTTCTTCTGCGATTTTGGAACCCTAATCAAGCCTTGGAGCTACTGGAGCTTAACCATGGAGGATTTGGCTTGACTAGGGCTTGTTGAAGTGAAGAAGGAGGCTTGCTTGAGTACTTTCTTTATCTTTTCATGTTCTTAGTTTAAATCAGTAGTTTTTCATGTATCTAGACTATTATCAGATCTGTTTTGTTACTGTTGAGATGTTGGTTGGCTAGATCTAGGGTTATATCTAGGTTTGGGATGATAAAGTAGTGAACTTTGTTGATTTTGGGACTTGATTTATGCTTATGGATGATATATGCTTTGTAATCAGCTGTAAAGTTTGAATCTTTGATGATATTTGCATGTGTTGAATGATAATACTTGATGAATGTTTGATCTACATGTGTTTAGGAAGGTCTTTCCACACATAGATGCATGTTAGGCCTATTACTTAGTGTTTTAGGTTAGTTTATGGGTTGTTGATCACATTCCATAGGATTAGACTTCATTAAGTGTTGCTTATTCGCATGTGTGACCTAACCTAGAAATCCGGGAGGTGATAGGTTAGATGGTTGGTCTCTTTCATTTAGGATATTTGAGTTAAACGACCCGGGAAGGCGTTGTCTTACATCTACTTAGTGTTAGTGCCAATCCATGTCAAAGTTTTCACCTTTATAGCTCTCTAGTGTCTTATTATACAAACGGTTGGGAAAATCCGGGAGGTGATTCACCCGTTAGAGTGCAATTGCATATCGGGAAAATCCGGAAGGTGACCCGATAGACTAGTGCATACATTACAGCCTTAGGATTCCCATTGGAATTGCCTGGTATCTGATCTGGGTTCCATTAGGTATTCCTTAGTCTGTTCCTTAAGATCCTAGTCTTCATCCTTCATCAGTCAGTCCAAATCGGCATCTGTCACACTTTTGATTCCCAGCCTAGATATACCAGTTTTTCCTCACTGCAGTCAGATTTCAGTTGTATCGCCAGTTTTAGTTTGCTGTTTTAGTGTAGTTGTTAGTTTAGTGTTTTAGTCAGTTTCAGTCTGATTAGGTTATCAGTTTGCACCAAAACCCCCTTCTTTTACTTTAGTTAGTTCACAGTCTAGGTTTAGTTTGTTATGCTAGTGTCCATTGGTTCGATATCCGGACTTCCACCAGCTATTCTGCTACCGATAAGTACACTTTCCTTAGTAGCGGTCTAGTTTAGGATTTCCGATTATTACTAGGTGTTTAGGTTAAGTATAGGTCTAGGATTAGATTTTGTGTCTTTAGCTTAGGTTAAATAGCTTTAATTTAGTCTTGTTTTTAGTATACTGACCGCTCGCATCAAGTTTTTGGCGCCGTTGCCGGGGATACTAGGCAATAGCAAAGATTACTTAGATTGTGTCAATTACTTACTTGTTTTCTTAGTTTCCCCTAGCTTAATTTTCCTTTTTAGGTTTAGTTTCATTTTCTTCTTAGTGCCTTTACTTGTTATTTGTTATTTGTGCATTAGATTAGGATTTTACTTCGTGCATATTTGAGTCTTACTTGGTTGTTTGGTTAGGGTGTCGGTAGTTGTATGCCCCACACCCGATCGCAGGGAGCGCCGGAGTTCGAGCTTACTTCACCAGAGCAGATTCTGCGGGCCCGACAGCAGGTAAGTTTTCTTGACCCTTCTCTTATCATGGATCCACCACCACCTCCGCCACCGAGGCGGACTGTTCACGAGCTAGCCAGTCATGGGGTTGTTGGAGCCCGGTCTGCCATCACACGACCGGGTGTCAACAACAACAACTGGCAGATCCCTTCGCACGTGATGTCTACGATCACGAATTCGACGCAGTTTCATGGCCTGGACGATGAGGATGCCCCAGGCCATCTATCTCTCTTTGTGCGTATATGCGACACTTGAATAAACATGTCAAAAATAGCTTAGTCACAGGTTTACCAACAAAGGAATTCATATGTGTTGATAAATGTGTTGCCTGCCTAAAAGGGAAGCAACACAAATCATCGCATCATGCCAAAGAGTTAAATTCAATAACAACAGTCCTACACTTGCTACACATGGACTTGTTTGGCCCTACAAGTGTGAAAGGTCTAGGTGGAAAATCTTATTGTTTGGTGGTCACTGATGACTTCTCAAGATATACCTAGGTATTCTTTTTGAGTACCAAAGATGAAATTGCTGAAATCTTGAAGTCATTCATTCATAGGGTTGAGAATGAAAGTGAACACAATGTAAAAATCATAAGGTCTTATCAAGGAACTGAATTCAAAAATCATATTTTAAACTCTTTTTGTGAATCTAAGGGTATTACAAGACAATTCAGTGCTCCTAGGACTCCACAACAAAATGGTGTTGCTGAGAGAAAGAATATGACACTGGTTGAGGCTGCTAGGACCATGTTATCTGATGCCAAGCTACCAATAACTTTTTGGGCAGAAGCAGTCAACACTGCCTGTTATGTCCAAAATAGAATACTGGTAGTTAAATCACATGGTATGATTCCTTATGAAATTTGGCATAAGAGAAAACCATTTATTGGATTTCTTAAACCATTTGGATGTTAATGCACCATATTGAATACCAAAGATCATCTAGCCAAGTTTGCTGAGAAATCAGCAGAGGGCTTCTTTTTTGGATACTCTTCTCATGCTAAGGCATATAGAGTATACATCAAAATTTCTAGAATTATTGAAGAGTCTGCAAATGTTCAGTTTAATGAACATAGTATCTGGCCCTGATTGGCTATTTGATCTTGATGGATTCACATCTGCATTTAATCTTTCAAAGGAGTATGATGCAGGACTTCAGACAGCTCCTTCCGTAGCAACTCAGCACAGAAGGGAATAAGATTTTCGTGTTGAACTGCCAATAGCTTCAAGACAAACCTTGGCGGAATCCTCTTCAACACCTCAAGCGGTTTCACAGTCGGAAACAATCATCACCTCTCGGGCTGTTCAGCTAAGTGACTCTACTTCTGTTCCACAGAGTCAAGAGGAAGTTGGGAGCCCTATTGACGAAGTAACCACTCTAGAAACTTCTCTATCCAGAGAAAATCCATCCATAGCATTCCAAAATCAAAGAATTCAAGATCTGCCAGAAATCCAGCTTGAGGTTGTACTTCCAAACCTTGAGCCAAGCAACTTGGATTTGAGTTACCAGCTGGATGTGACTCTAAGAACCCCCATTCATTACACTCATCTAGCTGAGATTATCATTAGTAGTGTTGAAGATGGAGTAAGAACAACGAGTTCCATGCATGAAGCAAACATTTGCTTATTTTCTTGCTTTCTATCCCAAATAGAACCAAAGAAAGTTGCTGAAGCATTGAAAGATAGCAGCTGGGTAGGATCAATGCAAGAGGAACTTCTTCAGTTTGAAAGGCAAGGAGTGTGGAAAATCTGCACTTTACCTAAGGGTAAATATGCAATTGGAACCAAATGGTTTTTAGAAATAACAAGGATGACAAAGGTGTTGTCATCAAAAACAAGGCACAGCTGGTTGTACAAGGGCACACACAGGAGGAATGGATTGACTATGATGATGTTTTCGCTCCAGTTGTAAGGATTGAGGCTATCAGAATATTTCTAGCATTTGCAGTTGCTAAATACTTCAAAGTATTTCTAATGGATGTCAAGAGTGTCTTCCTTTATGGAAAGATCGATGAAGAAGTATATGTTTGTCAACCACCTGGATTTGAGGATCTTAAGTTTACTAATCATGTCTATAAGCTTGATAAAACTCTATATGGGTTGCATCAGGCTCCCCGAAAATGGTATGAAACTTTGTCCTCCATTCTACTGTCAAACAACTTCAAGAGAGGGACTATTGACAAGACTCTTTTCTTCAAAAAATAAAATCATCATATTATGTTTGTCCAGATTTATGTTGATGATATTATCTTTGGTTCTACTAATGAATCTCTCTGCAAGGAATTTGAAGCACTAATGAAGTCCAAATTTGAAATGAGCTCAATGGGAGAACTCACTTTCTTTCTTGGACTACAAGTGAAGCAAACTCCTGCAGGGATTTTTATTAATCAATCAAAATATGTCAAGGATATTCTTGAAAGGTTTAAATTCACTGACTGCAAAGCTCTAGGCACCCAAATGTCCAAAACAACATTCTAAGGCCCTGATCTTTAGGGGAGGATGTTGATCAGCACCAATACAGAGCAATGATTGGCTCTTTGATGTATCTCACAGCAAGCAGGCCTGACATTATGTTTGCAACTTGTTTGTGTGCAAGATTTGAGGCTAATCCAAAAAGTTCTCACATGTTTGTTGTGAAAAGAATATTTAGATATCTCAAAGGAGCACCAAGCCTAGGATTATGGTATCCTAGGAATGCAGATTTTCAGTTCATGGCCTACACTGACAGTGATTATTGAGGTTGCAACATTAGCAAGAAGTCTACATCTAGAGGATGTCAGTTTCTTGGGTCCAGAATAGTTTCATGGCATTGTAAGAAGCAAACATGTGTTTCTACTTCTACTGCAGAAGCTGAATACATTGCTGCCTCTAGTTGATATGCTCAAGTTATCTGGATCCAAAATCAAATGAAAGATTATGGAGTAGAATTCTTTAAAACTCCCATACAGATTGACAACTCCAGTGCAATCTCCATCACCAAAAATCTTGTCAAGCATTCCAAGACCAAGTACATTGACATCAGGTATCACTTCATCAGAGATTGTGCAGAAAAGAAGTTAATTCATCTAGTCAAAGTTGATACAGAACACAACCTGGCTTATCTCTTCACCAAGGCTTTTGACGAAAGAAGATTCAGGTATTTAATAACAGCTATTGGTATGATCAATTTTGAATAAATGAATTTGAAATAAGGTTTAATAATTCTTCGGAAGATCAACTTAACTTATCTTCTGATAAGTAATTACTTATCAGAAGATATTCTAACTCTTCGGAAGCATTCTTTAACATTTGTCGGAAGAAGTCACACTTCTTAAGATATTTATTCTCATGCAAGTATTTCTCTTCCGATATAAATCCTTTGCTTCTGAATACATTTCCTTTTGATGCACAGGTTTATTCTCTTCTGATACTATTCTCGGAAGAATCTCGTTCATCTTCCGAAGTTCATTGCACTACACAGCTGTCACGGAAGACCTTTTTATCTTCTGTACCTCAGGATCTCAAATATTTAATGTGTCGTTATATTAAATGCTGACATCCGAAGGTATAAAAGGTCTCCTGCCCATTCAAATTCTCACTTCCTTCTTCTTCAATCGTCGGTTTCTCTTTGAACTAAACCCTAACCATCAATATCAAAAATGGCTCTCCTTGCATTCAAACCTGCTCACAACCTTGTTGCCGAACTGTCTGCTGATCATGAAGCCGACTTCGCTCTGATCATCTCGTTCATCCGACGAAGCAGGTACTTTACGACATTAACTGTTAACCCCGTGGTGTATGAATCTCATCACCAGCAGTTTTGGGGTTTGTCACACCCCCAAATTCCCACTTGTGGCAAATGTCCACGTGGATGTGACGTGTCCAGAATCACAGCTCAAGGTCATATAGAACACCTCTATATGTGTTTACAAATCCAGTGTTTGACACATACACAGAATAAAATAGTTCGCAGCGGAAATAAAGTAGTATTGCAGCGGAATAAATAAGTCATAACATGCAGCGGAAAATGATTGTTTACACAGCGGAAATTGTAAGTAGTTCAATACAACAACGTTTTAAATAAAATAAAGTCAAATTGTTTTCAAAAGACACGAAAACAAATGCATGTGGGACCCTATGCTCATGTCCCCTATGTGCTTTCCTGCTCCATGAGCCTGTCATGCTAGTTACCTGAGAATACAAGTTTAAAAACAAGTGTCAACACAATGGTTGGTGAGTTCACAGGTTTTGATATACATATAGTAATGAAAAGTGTGTCATGCTGTTTATCAATGTTAGTACCGAGCCCTAGGCCCAAAGTGTCAGTGCGTCACTACCGAACTAGACTTGTTTGCTCTTGCCTCCGCTATGCCTCGTATACATAGCAAGTTAGGTCAGAATTTGCACGGGTTATGACACTCAGTCAACATGGTGCCCCGTGGGGTTAGTCATTCCCTAATGGATCCATCCAAATCTACCACGTTGTTTGTACATTAACGGTAAGACTTTGTGAGGGCTTGTAACGAGTTCAACACTTAATGTTTGTCCAATAAACCAGCATACACAATAGTGTTTGTACAGTAATAATGTTTGACTCGATGCAACTAGTATTCTCCCCCTATTTAAAAGCATTTGAAAAAGAGTAAAGAGGGGCCGTAAACTCACCTTAGTGATCGAGAAAGATATGCGTAAGCTCCCCGAGTAAGTAGCACGTCGGTCACCGGCAACCTATATCGTATACCGTACGTGAGTTCGTGTATGTGACCGTGCTAGTGTTCGTGTTAGTGCCCGTGTTTGTGCCCAACAACCCTTGGTTGTTCATGTTTGTCCGCGTCGGTCCACAATGACCGTGTTTGCTCGTGTTGGTCCACATTGACCGTGTTTGACCATGTTTGACCATGTTTGACCATGTTTGACCGGGTTTGACCATGTTTGACCGGGTTTGACCATGTTTGGCCATGTTTGACCGTGTTTGACCAAAGTTGACCGTGTTTGACCAAAGTTGACCGTGTCAAGTCAACGACCCGTTGGTGAACCGTGTGACGGTTTGTGACTCATGTAGCAATCGTGTAAGTATTTGTCGTGTGCAAAACGCGTAGGTCGCGTTTATGGACAACTTACTATTTATAGTAAGTTTCCATTTTTAGAAAGTTCACAAAGCATGACGGTTTTATAGTTCTAGCATGTTCAATAGTCCTACGGGGTCATGTTAGCACATAGCACATTATCATACAAGTTCATATACGTCGTTTATAGCATGTTAGTGCACAAAAGTTTCCTAAAATGGAAAGTTTCCATTTTTAGCATACGTGACATCGGAAACCATCTAACTTAGCATCTAAACATCATATTATAACATAATAAATCATTTAGCATGCTCAAGTCATTCAACATATTCCTAAGTCGGTTTTTGTAACCATAAAGTTACTAAAAATAGTAACTTTGTGGTTTTTGCATAAAAATGACCCTTTAACATTTCCAAGCAATTTTTCATACCATCATTCATCATAATATGCTATTTACTATCATCTAATCATGTCAACATAGTCTAAATCATCATCCATCAATATTTCATTCACAAAAGTTTCTATATTTAGTAATATTGCTAGAAATGACCATACTCATTATCGAAACCACATTCTAACAAATCAAATCATCATATTATCATCCTAATAGCAAATCCACATACTTGCATGTTCATGAATTCATCTCCAACAATCATTTTGCAAATAAAAGTTACTAATAATGGAAAGATTACTAAAAATCAACATTTTGATCATTTTAAACAAATCCAACCATGAGTAATCCTTCTAACATTATCAATAAGCATATCAACATACTCAAGATCATTCCTACCATCATGGATCATGCATGCATGGCCATCATTCAACACTTTATGAACAAAACATGAAATCCTTACATACACATCATCATAGATCATCACCAAATGCATTCTAATCATGTTAGATCATCATAAATCATCTTAAAATCAACAAACCCATATTATAAATTCGTGCATGTGAGCCATGGGTGCTTGCATGTGGGTTTTAACACATGCATGTGCGTGTGGTGGTGAGAAATGGACGTTCTAGCCATGGAGGAATGTAAATACTACCTTCTAAGGCTCCAAGAAGGCTGAGATGATGATAAAATCGAGCTAGAAGGCTTCTAAGAGCTTCTGGACAGCAGGTTCCTCAACGAATAAGAAGATGGTGGTGATGGGTGGTGGTCTAGGAGGCTTGCTTCAATGTTCTTGAGCTTCAATCTCCTCAACAATGGCTTCCAGCTGATGAAAATGGTGATTTGCAGGTGTAGGAGACGAGTTTGAGTGTCTTGGAATCGGAAATGAGAGGCTAGGTTGGCTGGTGATGATTACATCTTGGTTAAATAAAGATTCTGCGAACTGGGTCTCCTCGCGTAGCGCGACAGCTTCAAGAGTTCCCCTCGCGTAGCGCGAGGATGTTCCGCGTTCAAATTTCCCCCGCCACCTGTCGCGTATCGCGACAGTGTCCTTGTGGGCCGTCGCGTAGCGCGACAGATCCCCTGGTGAGCCCAATAGGCCCATTTTCATTGGTTTGATCCGTTCGTTGCCGTTTTCACGTTTACGAACTTTCGTTTGGCCTTGTTTGAACTTCCAAGTTCAATGTGTGAGTGTTTCGTGAGGTTTCGAGTGCTGTGTTTCACAATGTGGTAGACGTTCACCAACGTTCGTGTGTTTTGACACGTGTGTGCTGTTTGCCGATAATTCCACGAATTATCAAGTCATGTGTCAGTGTTCATACTGTCGTGCCACGTGTCACACTAAATTAATCTAATTCTATTGCCACGTGTACATAATGCATTTAAATAAACATTTAAATAAAATCAAAGCTGACCTGGAATTTACGGGGTGTCACATCCTCCCCATGTTAGAAAGAATTTCGTCCCGAAATTCAACTTGTGCTGTTAGCGTTTGTCTGTTCCGCAAACAGGTGTGGGTACTTTTGTTTCATCTGGTCCTCACGTTCCCACGTGAATTCCGGTCCTCGTCGCGAATTCCATCGTACTTTTACAATCGGGATTTTACTGAGTTTGAGCTTCTTGGTTTCCCGGTCCATAATCTCCACCGGTTCCTCAACAAAGTTCAATTGTTCGTCGATTTGTATTTCCTCGAGAGGAATAACAAGTGTTTCATCTGATAGGCACTTCTTGAGGTTCGAGATGTGGAATACGTTGTGTACGCTGCTCAGTTCAACCGGCAGGTTCAGTTCGTAGGCTACAGGGCCTATTCGTTTTGTAATCTCGAACGGTCCAATGTAACGAGGGTTCAACTTTCCTCGTTTGCCAAACCGAATGACACCTTTCCAGGGCGAGACCTTGAGTAACACTCTGTCTCCCACCTGGAATTCTAACGGTTTGCGTCGCTTGTCGGCGTAGCTTTTCTGTCTGTCCCGAGCTGCTGCCATTCGTTTGCGTATTTGCACGATCTTCTCAGTTGTCTCGTGCACCAGTTCTGGACCAGTCAGTTGGCTGTCTCCAACTTCCGCCCAGCAGATGGGTGATCGACACTTACGTCCGTAAAGTGCCTCGAATGGTGCAGCTTGAATGCTAGTGTGGTAGCTATTGTTATATGAGAACTCAACTAACGGTAGATGAGATTCCCAGCTACTACCAAAGTCAATGACACATGCCCGGAGCATGTCCTCCAGTGTCTGTATCGTTCGCTCACTTTGCCCGTCCGTCTGCGGGTGGTAAGCGGTACTCATGTCCAATCTCGTGCCCAGAGCCTTATGCAAGGATTTCCAGAAATGCGACGTGAATCGACTGTCGCGGTCAGATATGATTGAGATTGGCACTCCATGTCGAGTGACCACTTCCTTTAAATAAACCCGAGTGAGTTTGTCTAGCTTGTCAGTCTCCTTGATCGGTAGAAAATGTGCAGACTTTGTCAGTCGGTCTACGATAACCCAGATGGTATCGCAACCACTTGCCGTCTTTGGCAGTTTAGTGATGAAATCCATGGATATCTGCTCCCATTTCCACATTGGTAATTCCGGTTGTTGAAGTAACCCTGATGGCTTCTGGTACTCAACCTTGACTTTTGAGCACGTTAGACACTTACCCACGTAAGTTGCTATTTCAGCTTTCATGTTTGGCCACCAATAGGTTGTCTTCAAATCGTGATACATCTTGTCAGAGCCCGGATGTATGGAATACCGGCTCTTGTGTGCTTCGTCCATCACTACTTCTCTCAATCCTCCGTAGCGTGGAATCCAGATTCGATTCATTAAATAGTAAGCTCCGTCGCCCTTTGCCTTCAATTGTTTATCCATGCCACGCATGGCTTCAAGAGTAAGGTTTTCAGCTTTTAGAGCTTCTTGTTGTGCGTTTCGTATCTGATTTGGCAATTCAGAATGAATCGTGAGTTGTAGTGCACGCACGCGCTTTGTTGTTTCTTTTCGACTCAACGCGTCGGCCACTACGTTAGCTTTGCCTGGATGATACTTGATAGCGCAGTCATAATCGCCGATAAGCTCAACCCATCTTCGTTGTCTCATGTTCAACTCTTTCTGGTCGAAGATGTGTTGTAGGCTCTTATGATCGGTAAAGATAGTGCACTTTGTGCCGTATAAGTAGTGTCGCCAGATCTTCAAGGCAAACACTACGGCTCCCAACTCAAGATCATGAGTCGTGTAGTTCTTCTCATGCACCTTCAGTTGTCGTGAAGCGTAGGCTATCACTTTCTCGCGTTGCATGAGCACGCAACCGAGTCCTTGTTTCGAGGCGTCGCAATACACCACGAAGTCATCACATCCTTCCGGTAGGGATAGGATAGGTGCAGTGCATAGTTTCTGTTTTAACAAGTTAAATGCAGTCTCCTGTTTGTCTCCCCAATCGAATTTCTTATCTTTATGCGTCAAGGACGTCAACGATTGGGCAATCTTTGAGAATCCTTCGATAAATCTCCGGTAGTACCCGGCCAGACCTAGGAATTGTCGCACCTCAGTCGGAGTCTTGGGTGCTTCCCAGTTTTTGATGGCTTCGATTTTGGCTGGGTCTACGTGTATTCCCCGCTCATTAACCACGTGTCCAAGGAATTGGACTTCGCGAATCCAAAAGTCGCACTTTGAAAATTTCGCGTATAGTTGCTCTTTCTTCAGTAGTTCCAAGACTAGCCTTAGATGTTCGGCATGCTCTTCCTGATTCTTAGAGTAAATCAGGATGTCGTCAATGAACACTATCACGAATTTGTCAAGATAAGGTTTGTACACTCTATTCATGAGATCCATGAACACGGCTGGTGCATTGGTCAGTCCAAAGGGCATAACCAAGAATTCGTAGTGTCCGTATCGAGTTCGGAAGGCAGTCTTAGGAATATCGTTTTCTTGTATCCTCAATTGATGGTAACCCGATCTTAAATCTATCTTGGAATAGTAGCTTGACCCTTGCAACTGGTCAAACAGATCGTCTATTCGCGGTAAGGGATATCGATTCTTGATCGTCACCTTGTTCAGCTCTCTGTAGTCGATACACATACGGAATGATCCGTCTTTCTTCTTTACGAACAAGACCGGTGCTCCCCAAGGTGAGAAGCTCGGCCTGATGAATCCCTTGTCTAACAGTTCTTGCAACTGATTGGACAGTTCCTGCATCTCCGTTGGTGCTAGTCGGTATGGAGCCTTAGCAATCGGTGCTGCTCCTGGTGTAAGGTCTATCTGAAACTCGACTTGTCGTTTCGGAGGTAGTCCAGGTAGGTCTTCGGGAAATATTTCGGGAAAATCGCGGACTACGGCGATGTCCTCAATCTTCCTCTCTTTCTTGGGTTGCTCGGCGATGAGGGCTAGTATGGCAGTGTATCCCTTTTGTAGGTACTTGTTCGCCTTCATGCATGACATGATGTTCAAAGGTACTCCCCGCCTTTCCCCCTGAATCGAGATCTGTTCTCCGTTCTGCAACGTCACTCGTACGATCTTCTCGTTGCATACGATCTCAGCTTGGTTAGCGGATAACCAATCCATTCCAACGACCACATCAAAGCTTCCGAGAGTCACCGGCATCAAATCGATTTCGAGTTCATGATCCGCCAATACCATGACGCATCCTCGAAAGATGTGTTGTGTTTCAATTAACTTGCCGTCGGCTAGCTCTACGGTATACTTGTAGTCTAGTGGTGTTGGGGTAATATCTAGTAATTTGCTAAACTCACTAGATATAAAGCTCCTATCGGCACCGGTATCAAACAATATGCTAGCATAGACATTATTTAAAAGAAACGTACTGGTTACGATGTTAGGATCGTCCTTGGCTTCTCCCGAGCCAATCACAAATGCTCTCCCCTTGGCCGCTCCTCCTCCGGCCTTCTTCAATTGAGGGCAATCCCTCCTCATGTGGCCTGGTTTTCCACATTCATAACACCCTCTGGAGGTGTTCTGGTTGTTGTTCTGGTTGTGGTTGGGGTTGCTGTTGTTGGTTGGAAATCTTGATCTGCAATCTTTGGCCATATGGCCATGCCTTCCGCACTTCAGGCAACGGTATCGTTCACATTGCCCGAGGTGATGGTATGAACACCGGTTACACAAGGGGTATTTCCCTTGGTACACACCCTTCCCCTTGTCGTCGGGTTGAGTGGCAGTAAAGGCTCTGGCTGGTGCAGATCTTTGTTGTTGCTGAGGTTGATGAGATTGGTGGTGGCTGGGTTCCCACTTCCTCTTCTGGCTTTCTTGAGGCTTCAGATGTTCGCCTCGTTTGGGTAGCTTGCCTTGTGCTACCGCTTGGTCGGTTAGTTTGTGGGACAGTCGGATCAGTGGTTGGATGGTGGTGAGATCAGAAGCAGTCACCATGCTTTGGATTTGTTCGGGCAGCCCGCTGATGAACTGCTCGATCTTCTTGTATTCCGGCGTCACCATTGCCGGGCATAACTTACATAGCTCATGAAATCGAGTGCAATATTGCTCGATCTCAGACCCCACCATTTTGTGTACCCAGAATTCGGCTTCCAGTTTCCGAATCTCATCACGAGGGCAATACTCCTCCTGCAGTAGTCTGGTGAAATCAGCCCATGGCATGGAGTTGGCACCGTCCAACCCCTGGGTTTGTACATGGGTATTCCACCATGTGAGTGCTGGTCCTTCCAGTGTACCAGTTGCGAACTTCACCCGGTTCTCTTCAGCACATTCGCACATGGCGAATACAGACTCCACTTTCTCCACCCAGCGGAGCATTCCGACCGCTCCCTCAGTTCCCTTGACCTTGTGTGGGTGGCAGTTTAGGAAAGATTTAAAGGAACATCCCTTCCCGTTGCTGCTGTTTGACCCTGTTTGTCAGAAACCAGTGTCGTGTGTTAGTATTGTGTTAGCTACACTATATTAGTCGCGTCAGGCAAGTGTTAGTACCGTTGTTGTTTCCGCTAGTTTCGCTATGCTGACGACTGGCTTCGTAGTCAGCGATTGCTTTGTTGACCCGACGGTCAACCATCATTTTTATCACAGCGGCATCTAGTGTCCGTTTAGCGGGACGCGCGTACGGTCCTCTTCCCGCCATGTATGGTTCTATACATAAGGGATAGAGTTTTAATCAGCACATGTTAGAGTGTTAGTCAAATGTCATGTCAGATGTCAGATCAGATGTCATGTTAGCTGTCAAGTCAGAGGTTATGTTATCAAGCAATCATGGTCAACATGTAATAAATAAGACAAAACATAACTCTCATTAATAATAAACTTGAAGTACAATAATTTCAAAAGGAAATACATAATAAGTTCTTCGAGCACATCCCGCTCGTCTAGGCCAAAATAAGAAAGTACAAAATACAACAGTCCTCTAATCCGAATCCATAGAGACGTGTGAGATATCGCTAGCAGCGTCCCCGTCATCATCATCCTCCTCCGGATCCTCATTAGGATCCTCATCAAGGTCCTCTTCTTCGAGGTCCTCGGCCTCGAATTCAGGACCATCCTCCTGAGGTGGCTCCTCAATAAACTGTGCAGCCCATGCATTAAGCATGGCATCACTGGCCTGCACCATGGCCTGAGTCTCGGTGATGTCCGTCCGATTCTCGGTGATACGCACGTCGTGTTCCTGCACGACATCGACGACCTGTCCATGCTCGGTCAGTAGTTGGGACATTTGGAGTCGTAGAGCCTCCATCTGGGCTTCCAGTCTGTTGTTGCGCTCCTCCAGTCTCTCGTTCTGCCTCTCCAATCGATCGCTCTTCTCGCGAAGAACTCGGACCTCGTCTGTTAGCTCCCTACCCCTCCAGACTTCCCGTCGTGTGCAAGCAACATGTGCCGCGAAGGCCTGCTCCATCGGCACTCCGAACGGTGGTAGTCGGTGTCCTGGAGTGGTGTCGCCGGGATATCGATATGGAGGTACTCTCTCCTCGACGATCCAACTCTGGAGTATGGTGGGAAGCCATCCCCAATATCTGGCCCGTGCTGCGTCCCTCGCCCGCCGGTCCATCTCGGCGTCAACCTGTGATACTATGTCGTCGATCCGTCGCCGACTCTCTGCCGCCAAATCATCTGTGCCCGTGGGTCTAGCTGCGCTCCGGTTAGCGTTGCTATTGTTGTCGGCCATCCTGTAAGTTTCACGTTAGTAAGTAATAGTTTAACATAAGCAATAATATCATCAATGTGCAAGTTCTAAGTGTAGTGTCTAAAGTTGAGCAATGGCTATAGTCTAAGCTTACTATATGCAAACCTAGTTCTCTATAACCAAGGCTCTGATACCAGTCTGTCACACCCCCAAATTCCCACTTGTGGCAAATGTCCACGTGGATGTGACGTGTCCAGAATCACAGCTCAAGGTCATATAGAACACCTCTATATGTGTTTACAAATCCAGTGTTTGACACATACACAGAATAAAATAGTTCGCAGCGGAAATAAAGTAGTATTGCAGCGGAATAAATAAGTCATAACATGCAGCGGAAAATGATTGTTTACACAGCGGAAATTGTAAGTAGTTCAATACAACAACGTTTTAAATAAAATAAAGTCAAATTGTTTTCAAAAGACACGAAAACAAATGCATGTGGGACCCTATGCTCATGTCCCCTATGTGCTTTCCTGCTCCATGAGCCTGTCATGCTAGTTACCTGAGAATACAAGTTTAAAAACAAGTGTCAACACAATGGTTGGTGAGTTCACAGGTTTTGATATACATATAGTAATGAAAAGTGTGTCATGCTGTTTATCAATGTTAGTACCGAGCCCTAGGCCCAAAGTGTCAGTGCGTCACTACCGAACTAGACTTGTTTGCTCTTGCCTCCGCTATGCCTCGTATACATAGCAAGTTAGGTCAGAATTTGCACGGGTTATGACACTCAGTCAACATGGTGCCCCGTGGGGTTAGTCATTCCCTAATGGATCCATCCAAATCTACCACGTTGTTTGTACATTAACGGTAAGACTTTGTGAGGGCTTGTAACGAGTTCAACACTTAATGTTTGTCCAATAAACCAGCATACACAATAGTGTTTGTACAGTAATAATGTTTGACTCGATGCAACTAGTATTCTCCCCCTATTTAAAAGCATTTGAAAAAGAGTAAAGAGGGGCCGTAAACTCACCTTAGTGATCGAGAAAGATATGCGTAAGCTCCCGAGTAAGTAGCACGTCGGTCACCGGCAACCTATATCGTATACCGTACGTGAGTTCGTGTATGTGACCGTGCTAGTGTTCGTGTTAGTGCCCGTGTTTGTGCCCAACAACCCTTGGTTGTTCATGTTTGTCCGCGTCGGTCCACAATGACCGTGTTTGCTCGTGTTGGTCCACATTGACCGTGTTTGACCATGTTTGACCATGTTTGACCATGTTTGACCGGGTTTGACCATGTTTGACCGGGTTTGACCATGTTTGGCCATGTTTGACCGTGTTTGACCAAAGTTGACCGTGTTTGACCAAAGTTGACCGTGTCAAGTCAACGACCCGTTGGTGAACCGTGTGACGGTTTGTGACTCATGTAGCAATCGTGTAAGTATTTGTCGTGTGCAAAACGCGTAGGTCGCGTTTATGGACAACTTACTATTTATAGTAAGTTTCCATTTTTAGAAAGTTCACAAAGCATGACGGTTTTATAGTTCTAGCATGTTCAATAGTCCTACGGGGTCATGTTAGCACATAGCACATTATCATACAAGTTCATATACGTCGTTTATAGCATGTTAGTGCACAAAAGTTTCCTAAAATGGAAAGTTTCCATTTTTAGCATACGTGACATCGGAAACCATCTAACTTAGCATCTAAACATCATATTATAACATAATAAATCATTTAGCATGCTCAAGTCATTCAACATATTCCTAAGTCGGTTTTTGTAACCATAAAGTTACTAAAAATAGTAACTTTGTGGTTTTTGCATAAAAATGACCCTTTAACATTTCCAAGCAATTTTTCATACCATCATTCATCATAATATGCTATTTACTATCATCTAATCATGTCAACATAGTCTAAATCATCATCCATCAATATTTCATTCACAAAAGTTTCTATATTTAGTAATATTGCTAGAAATGACCATACTCATTATCGAAACCACATTCTAACAAATCAAATCATCATATTATCATCCTAATAGCAAATCCACATACTTGCATGTTCATGAATTCATCTCCAACAATCATTTTGCAAATAAAAGTTACTAATAATGGAAAGATTACTAAAAATCAACATTTTGATCATTTTAAACAAATCCAACCATGAGTAATCCTTCTAACATTATCAATAAGCATATCAACATACTCAAGATCATTCCTACCATCATGGATCATGCATGCATGGCCATCATTCAACACTTTATGAACAAAACATGAAATCCTTACATACACATCATCATAGATCATCACCAAATGCATTCTAATCATGTTAGATCATCATAAATCATCTTAAAATCAACAAACCCATATTATAAATTCGTGCATGTGAGCCATGGGTGCTTGCATGTGGGTTTTAACACATGCATGTGCGTGTGGTGGTGAGAAATGGACGTTCTAGCCATGGAGGAATGTAAATACTACCTTCTAAGGCTCCAAGAAGGCTGAGATGATGATAAAATCGAGCTAGAAGGCTTCTAAGAGCTTCTGGACAGCAGGTTCCTCAACGAATAAGAAGATGGTGGTGATGGGTGGTGGTCTAGGAGGCTTGCTTCAATGTTCTTGAGCTTCAATCTCCTCAACAATGGCTTCCAGCTGATGAAAATGGTGATTTGCAGGTGTAGGAGACGAGTTTGAGTGTCTTGGAATCGGAAATGAGAGGCTAGGTTGGCTGGTGATGATTACATCTTGGTTAAATAAAGATTCTGCGAACTGGGTCTCCTCGCGTAGCGCGACAGCTTCAAGAGTTCCCCTCGCGTAGCGCGAGGATGTTCCGCGTTCAAATTTCCCCCGCCACCTGTCGCGTATCGCGACAGTGTCCTTGTGGGCCGTCGCGTAGCGCGACAGATCCCCTGGTGAGCCCAATAGGCCCATTTTCATTGGTTTGATCCGTTCGTTGCCGTTTTCACGTTTACGAACTTTCGTTTGGCCTTGTTTGAACTTCCAAGTTCAATGTGTGAGTGTTTCGTGAGGTTTCGAGTGCTGTGTTTCACAATGTGGTAGACGTTCACCAACGTTCGTGTGTTTTGACACGTGTGTGCTGTTTGCCGATAATTCCACGAATTATCAAGTCATGTGTCAGTGTTCATACTGTCGTGCCACGTGTCACACTAAATTAATCTAATTCTATTGCCACGTGTACATAATGCATTTAAATAAACATTTAAATAAAATCAAAGCTGACCTGGAATTTACGGGGTGTCACAGGGTTCGTGTTCTATTGTTGATTCCCCAACTGGTAGATCTCTTTCTGCTACCATTGACACTCATCCAATTTCCATTTCTGTGGAAACCGCGTGTCGACATATTAATCTCAATGATGTTGAGGGCAGTGTTTCTTTCACAAGGGATGAGGTAGCAATGACCTTTCGGTCAATGGGGTACGAAGGTCCTCTTCCTTCAACTACCTATTTGAAGTGTAGAGTGTCCTATAATTACAAGTACCTCCTACATGTGTTTTTACATTGTCTGTCAAATAAAACCGGTGGTTGGGATCAAATTCCTTCGGATTTGGCTTCGGCTATTCATGGGTTGATCTCTAGTCACCTGTTAATAACTTGATGGACAATCTTCATCACCAAAGAAATTTTGTATATATCCCAGATTTTTGCAACAAATATTTAATGGTGAGTTGCTGTCTTCGCTCTCACTAACTGGGAACATTTACAAAGTGTCCTTGGTTACTGCCAAGGTTTTTATGCAACTAAAGAAGACGAGTGCACAGTTCTCTGGAATTTTCACTCCTCTTCTTCTGTCCAAGGAGCAACCTGCTCCTGAAGGTGACAGCTCTGTCAAACCAACACCTTCCAATCAAACAGCCCCCTCCATCAAAGTCATCTACAAACGTAAACGAAACCCTGAACAGTTATCTACAACTGTTCAGGCTCCTTCCAAACCCAAAAAGAAAAAGTCAAAGAGACATGGTAAGGGCCAAGTCCTGCCTAAGGTGCACACCACACCTGCTGCTTTACCATTGGATCTTCCTCTGGATCCAGTGGTTGCCCTTCACCCATCCAATAGCCCTTAGTGTATGTCATCATACATACATGAGAATATCCAAAGGGAAGCCATTACTCAGGAGCTTGCTTCTTCGGAAGTAGCTCCTCTAGATCAAGGACTGTCTCCCAGGTCTGTAGGTCTATCTACACCATCACAGCCCCCCACTCATCCGGATACCCAAGCTCAAGGTACCTTCTCGTCTACTCGTTCTGACCCACTTCCTCCCACTTCCCAAACTCTTTTAAGAGTGGTGACAGAGTTGCAAGAGAAGTTCCCTGACCCCGAGCTTATAACATCAGACGTTGACCCCAGCAGTGTTGAAGGGGTTAATACAATGGAGGCTGCCACTACTGATGAACCATCTATAATTCATCAGGATAGTGGTAACGGCAATATGACCTCTTCTGTGGCAACTCACATTGCCGATGACTTCTTAGAGGTCATCTTCAATGAGAGGAATCCAGGGTGCCAAGAAACAACATATGGTGATGGAGGTGAAGGAGCAAGGCTCAGGACTCCATCGTGCTAGGATTCCACTCCGGTGGATGAGGGCCCCACTATTCAGGAATTGACGGTCACCATCTCCACCCTACAAGTTAACTTGGAAGCTGAGGTAGCTACCTTGAGACTGCTGGTCCAAGAGAAAGAGGCAACCATCTTGCACCTTCAGCGCAGACCACCCATTGCCTGCTCCCCTTTCCATCCTGATCCTAGCTAGGTGTCCTCAATTTCCCTTGATGCTACCAAAAAGGGGGAGAAGGAACAACCTATGGGATCACCATCACCATCACCTATGGGATCACCATCTCCAGCAGAAGGAGAAGAGGAAGTTGTTCCATCTCAAACAGAAGGAGATGCAGAAGGAGCTCAAGAATCCACTCTATTCCTAACTAACTTGGATAGGGAATGTGATGAGTTCTTGAGCACTTACTTTCACAAATCCAGCTCTCCCTCATCCTCCTCCTCTTTTGATGCTGCAGGGGCATCCTTGGAGAACGAACAAGAACATATCTCCATGGAGCCCAAATCCCCTGTTGAAACTCCAAAGTCTCCTTCTGAGTCTAGGTCCCCTTCTGAGACCACAGACAAGGTTACCATGGAGGACTCTATTCAAGCCACAACCTCTATCTCCATGAAACCTACGTCCCCTCTAGGTACAACAGCTGATGAACACATGTCTCCTTTTGAGACAACAGCTGATGAACCCATGTCTCCTCCTGAGACAATGGCTGCTAATGAAGACCTCTCCTCAAATCCTGAGCTCTCTGAGGGCGACACTAAGGAACCGTCCAATGTGGTTGGTCAACTAGAGGAGGCAGTGTATGCTAAGGTTAACTCCGAAGCTGTAGCTGCTTCCGAAGGCCCAGTCATAGTTGAGGTATCCTCCTAAGATGAACTTTTGGCCGATGAACCAGCTGGTGAGGCTACAGGGTCTATCTCCTCAGGGTCAAACAAGACGGATAAAGGCAAAAGGAAGTTAACCCTAGAGGAGGAAGCTGCACAAGAGGAGAGAAGGCCACCACTGAAGAAGGGCCGACCAGATACTTCCCTGGATGGAGAGATTCTGAGACTCTCTGATCTCCTCCATGAGAAGGGGTTTGATGTTGATGAAGTACTACTCTTGTCGGTACCTGAGATGGCCATTGAGCTGGATAGGGTGCATCAGCTTGAACAGGTTGCTGTTGCATCCAAAGCTGCGGCATCTTCCAAGAAGAAACAAAAGGAAGATGCCTATTGAGAAAAGATGAAGCTGTTCCTTTTGAACTACAAATTCTCAAAGAGGCAGCTTGTGTCACACCCCCACCCCACGTCACCTGAGATGATGTCATTCACATTTCTGAGAAGGTTGCGGAAGCATAGTGGTGATGTCTTAGAGATGAGGTGTGACTTACTTGATCCGGTATCACAACACACATATTAACTTAAAGTAAATACATTACAAGGTTTGTCATTACAATTAACATTATAGTTTACAACTAAGTTTATTTAATTACATAACTAAATTATTCAAGTACAAGTATTCCAAAAGTGTATCCTCACCGACGATCACTATTTCCCTGCAAAAAGGTTTAAGTTTAAAAGATCAGCACAAAGCTGGTGAGTTCGTAAATTTCATGTTCAACAATATGATATGCAATACAAGTTCTCAAAATGTTCAGTTCAAGATAACCATGGGACCCGTATCTAGTTCCTTTCGGACGTTCTGTTCTTGTTCTATAAGATACTACCCATCGGTAACATCATAATGCCTCATTGTCTTAATGTCTATCACAACATTAAGAAGTTCTAAAAACAGATAACAAACATTTACACCAAGGGGAGTTGCGGCTCCCGGCAAATGGGTTGTCAGCCGATAGTACTATCATTGTTTTCTGTTCGGCCCCACATGGGTTCACTAGATACAGTTCAAAAATGAGGACTTATAAGTTCTGTGATAGTGTTCTGCTCTATAGGCAAAATCCCATGAAATCCACAAGTTCTTAACAATCACATGAAATCAAGAAGATAACATTGATACATATCATATAGTTCTGAAAAGTTCCATAGTTCTACACCGATGTTTATAAAAGATTAAAAAGAAAAGGGGTTGTACAAAACTCACCTGACTCAAGATAGCAGAATGTCACACAACTGACAGTAATAAAGTGATTCTGCATTTATTTATGTTTATTGAGTTATTTATATTTTAACTTACTAATTAGATCTTTCTGAACGTTCAATGTCAAAGACATTGCTTTGAAAGTCATCAAACCGATATTGAGTATTTAATTGATTAATTTAATGTTATATCATACAATGTATGATAATGTAGGAACTTACACTGACTTAGGTTCCTAATACAAGATTGATGACACACTTGATTAATCTGAATAATCTCGGATTAACCAAATAGTTGATGTTATTGATTATACTGCTAAAACAGTTTCTAGACAGATTAATAGCTTAGGAATGATCAATCCTTGTTATTGATTACCCAAATATCATGAAATATCACAATGTAGCATTAGAATAGGTTTAACAACCATGCTTAACATACTAATCTGACTGTTATCATAAACATCAGATAATCGTTCCAATAAGTATGTTAATGATTGTGATTAGTTTGAAACACTTGGATTAAACCTTGCATTTCAAAGATTAATCAAAATAATCACCTACATTGTCATAATCAAATGGCTTAAACCATTATAATCATAGTTATGATTTCATGCAAACCGGGCATTACAACGGATCAAAACAATGATTTATCCGTTAAAACACCGTTTTCTTCGTTTATAATCAATCCTAGCCATCATCTAGGCAATAATCAACAACCCTAACTATATCATTACGTTCAAAATCAAGATCTAATCAATCATTATCTAGCTAGAAGGCTAAAACGAACCGTTACCTAATCAGACGAAGTTCTGAGTGTAGAACAACGATCAGGGCTTGTAGATACGATCCCTGGTGCGATCCACACAATTAGAAGGTTTCAAAATGGAGATTTGAGGTGTTAGAAGGCAGGTTTTTCGTCTGGATGTTGAACAAGGTCGAGAAGAAGGTAAATATCTCATTCTGGATGAAATTTGGCGTTTTAAACTCATTTTTGCCGACATACCCAGCCAGGTGCATCGCCCCAGCCCAGCGTCCCACCCGGGGCATACCGCGCGGAAGGGAAAATCTCAAATATTTTCATGGGTTCCGAGCGTACCGCTGTAACATCTGTGCCGGAATCGTTACCGGAACAGTAAGTTGCACAGTAATTTGCACAGTAACTTAGGTACAAACTAGGAGAAGTACTTAGAAGCTACTAACATTCGATGCTAGACACTAGACTACTATGCTATTGTTCTGAAAACTGAATTAAACCTTATGGTTTAACAGTCAGAAACACATCAGACAACACTGAACAGATGCACACATGTTGGATTTGATACTATTAGGTTTAAACGTATGTGAGGACAAACAGAACAAAGCCATAACAGTTGTTGTTACATAACGCTAAACCGATGAATTATTCGTATAGGTGACGATCTGTACGAATAGATCTGAAAGTTTAACGATCTGAAATAATGACTGAAGAGTAGAAAACAAAATCAGAAAGTGAAACGTACGATCGTGTTCGTACAGTTAGCGCTCTGTACGAAAAAGCGTGTAAGTGACGTTTTCTGACGAAACGAAAACGAAGACGATACGAACGATAATAAATTTAAGGAAATATAATATTTCCTATTTTACAATTTTGAAACTCGTCATAAATAAATTAAAAGGAAACTATTTTAATTAAAACACGTAAAGCATAATACGCAAACAAATAACGAAACGCGCATTTTAATAAATTACGATAAATAATTCAAGAAATATGATATTTAAAATATTTACTAGAAATAACCGCCTTCCAAACATTTAAAATGAAGTCCTTTTATTTAAGTTAGAAAAACACCCGCGTAACGTGCCGGAAACACGACGAAAACGAGAACCGAGCAACCGAAACGAACCCGAATACCCTCGGGGTATTTAAAGCCTAAAATGAGGCTTTTCTCTCATTCTCATCAGCCCTCTCTCTCTATACAACCACATTCCCGAACCTTTCTCTCTCTAGAATAACCACTCTTCAAATCGCGATATCTTGCTCGTTTCTTGACGGAATCGGACGTTCTTGGTGTCCAAACGAAGCTCTCAACGTCCTCTACCTATAAGTACAGTGGATCTACGAAGTTGTCCAGTCGAAAATAGAGGTATGGAGCCATGAAACTCATGAAAAGTAGGGTTTTATCATTCTTTTGTTCGGCTATACACACACACTCACACTCGGTGTACAACCTGTACATAACCGTAACCTTGCATACTTGCGAACTAATCTTGGTGTAACCCTAGCAAGATAACAGCCCTACAATCACTCCAAGTTTGAAGAAGATGATGTTGCTGAAACAGATTCGCGAGAATGCAAGGAGCGAACCAGTGAGTACCCCGGTCGAACCTTCTGCCCTGCGAACCTTCTGGGCTAGCCGAACCTGCATACAACTTGGCCGAACCCTCCTGTGCGAACATGTTGTTCCCGACGAACCTACATGCCACGAACCACCCTCCTGCGAACCTTCTATTCACGAACCTTCAACATGCCTATGGCATCATCGGACGAACCTTGCATGCTACAGCCCCTAACCCTAATGGCCGAACCTTGGCTCCATTATGAGTGGGCGAACCTTATTATAGCAGCCGAACCCTAACTCCCTAAGCTGGCCGAACCTTAGCTCACATTGGTCGAACCCTACGTTATACTGATAGGTTCGCTGGTCAAATTTGGTCACACTATGCGGCCCAGAACCGAGTAAGTGGTGGCTCAAAGTCTTCGGCCCATAAATGCTTGTGCATTGGCCCAACATTTTACGGCCCACATACACACCCACGACCCAAGGAACCCTTGAGACCCATGTGATTGTTTCGGCCCAAGAGGCTGATTTGGCCCTTGTGATATACCATTTGGCCACTGAAATCATTTCAGCCCACACCATTCGGCCCATCATGGCTCCACTTGGCCCAATAAATTGTGTAATGGCCTATTTCTTGTGCGGCCCAAACTTCCATTCGACTTAGCCCAAAACTCTGTGCATTCGGCCCACACACTTACTAGTGATCCAAGATGATTGGTCTAAGCCCACAAATTTAATACACGGCCCATTGACATTCGGCCCACTTGGTTAAGAGTACAACCTAATACATTCATAACACCTAAAACATTAAGTTTTACAAGAATAATGTTATGGTTATTTACAAACTATGAAACCATCTATTCAAGATCTTATAAAGTGTAAAGATTTATAATCTTTAAGCTAAAACTTAAGTTTTATAGTTATGAACTATGAAAGTTCAAGAGTATACACTATAATAAAGTTCATACCAAGTCAAACGATAACACATGACGGAATACGCTAAACTCAATCTGAATGGATAGAGGATTAACATAAATTATAACAAGTAAAGAGGGCTGAATGAATACCGAGACTCACAAGTGTTAGCCAACTTTAGGGCTAACACGTACTCACACATAATTCACTATGACTTATACATATAAGTTACAACAACATGAAATCAATATAGGATCATGAACACAACAAATACTACAACGAGCGTGCGCATTCTTGTTTTACATAGTCAACCACTTCAAACACAAGGTGAGTTCATTTGTCCCTTTTCAAACATATTTGTTTTTACCTCGGGACTGAGAAGTATGTTATACATTTTAAGAAATTATTGAAATGTTTATTAAATGCTTTTACACATACACTTGATGCTTATACTAGTACTTAAGCTTGAAACTTTTATTTTGGAAGTTATAAACTCGATGCTAAACTATGTGCTTAATGCTTATGCTACAAAACTCGATGCTTACGCTTTAAACTAAATGCTTAAACTTTATGCTTGATGCTTATACTATAAACTCTATGCTTAAACTACATGCTCGATGCTAAGGCTTTGAAACACTTACGCTAAACGCTAACACTTTATACACTTGTTCTGAAAGCTAATACTATATATGCGTATTCTAAATACTAATATTTTATACAATTATTTTAAAAGTTAATAACTTACACTCTTAATCTAAGTGTAAATTCAGTTTACACTTATACTTAATTGCTTAAAACTCGCGAAACTTTTAAATGCATAAGAAAGACAAACACTAAAAACTAGGAACGCTTTTGAAAACCATACTTAAGAAATCTTGGAAACATAAACTTAGAAAGACTCATTTGCTTAAATGGCTATAAAGACTTATACGCGTGAAATGCTTGAAACACTTGAATACTCGATATGCTTGGAATGCTTGAAACACTTGAATGCTTGAAACACGTGAATGCTTGATATGCTTGGAATGCTTGAAATACTTGAACGCTTGATATACTTGGAATGCTCAGACAACAGACTGATTGACCAATGCGTGTTGATCTATGTGTCAACCCCTACTAGTCATCAGTAAAACTATGTGAATGCTCTAAACTTGTATGCTTAAGCTATCGGACATCGTAAGACAGACTGTTGGCCATCGCGTCTTGACATTGGTCAAGCCCTACTAGTCATCAGAGTTCTTCGTTGTCAGAATCATGTAAGACAGACTGATTGGCCGCCGCGCCTTGATAGTGGTCAAGCCCTACTAGTCATTCGGTGTTCTTCTTGATTCATCCATGGTTATGATGAGTGAATAGAATGATTTTGGTTTCTTCTAGCTGACTTTGTGTCATCTTGAGGATTCCTCTATCAAAACACGTCGCGAGTCATATTTATTACCGTTATGGATGAATGCTGGATTCCTTAGGGTGTTCAGTTGTCCATAATGGTGACTCTCAAACTTGATGTTGTAATACTACTTTGTGCGTGTGGAAACTTATGATCAGAATACTTAAAGCTATGATGGGATTTGATGGTAGGTAAGATGTTTAATTATCATTAACAGCAATGTCCTATGCGGCTTAGTGTATGGTGGGATGGCATCTTGGCGGGTTGTAGGCTCGACTCAGGGGTATGCCCTATATATAAGCATATCGAGTCGGATGATACAGGTGATGTTAATGAGATTAAGGTTGTTACCGAGGGGATTCGTGAATGCTATTGGGTGGATATCATAAACTTTTAAACAAGATACTTGAAACTATGATGGAATTGAATGGTGGGTAAAATGCTTAATTATCATTAACAACAATGTCCTATGTGACTTAGTATGTGGTGGGATGGCGTCTGGGAGGGTTGTAGGCTCGACTCAGGGGTATGCCCTATATATAAGCATACCGAGTTAGATGATACAGGTGTTGTTAATGAGGTTGAGGTTTTACCGAGAAGGTTTGCAAAACTATTTTTCAAATACTAAAACTCTATGAACTCACCGACAATTGTGTTGACTTTGTTTTTCTTACATGATTTCTCAGGTGATGTACAGGAATAGGCTCAGGCTTTCAGGACTGCATACTAGGATGCACAGATAGAGGACCTAGTAGACTTTTGGAAAGCACATATTTTGATTGATGCTACGAGTCACTTTTGATATCTTGTACAGATACAAGATAGATACATTTGATTCTTTTGATAGGTTTACTTAGTTAAATTACTAAACATTGATTATTGTAATTTAACTTTGTAATCCTAGTTAATGCTTTATTGTGCTTTAGTATTCTTGACATTGATGCTATGTAAACAATCTGATCATCACGATTATCACTCACGATATCGCGCCCCGAGAACCTTCCGCCCGACGGGAAAGTCGATCCGTCCCGCCGGCTCGGGGTATGACAACTGCCTAGCGAGAACGTCTGGCGCCAGGCGTAGCGCCTAGGGCCTGTTTTCTCAAATTTTTGGATTTTTCTTCGTCTCGCGATTCCGGACAATCCGTAACTCTGTTTCGCGCACGGTTTTCGCCCACGTTCACCATTTCTCGGATACTATCAACCTGTAATAATTACAATCATCAAATCAACGTGGATTTCTAGAACGACCACATGTGCTCATGTCATCAATGACGTAATTTTCAACTGCAATTGTCACAGCTTGCTCCTATGAAGAAGTCCACCATGGATCTACATATAAGAGAAATTAAAAGCAAGATAGCCAGGGGAGAATTACCTTCAGTGGAGCAGATCCAGGCACAACAGGAGGCTCTAAACCTAGGCCTCCATGGAAGCTTCTAGGGAAGAATAATCATTGAAAAACCTCTCTATAATGCAACATTCGGAGAGAGTTTGGAAGTAATGTGTGATGCCTCAACAAATTCATTCTTCCGTAAGCAAGAGATTCGCTCCCCTCCATCCAGTCCTTCGTATGATAACATGCCCATATCCTCAGTGATCAAAATCAAAAGAAGTCAAACAAAGCAACAAACCACTGATCTTGAGGAACAATCAAGGATGGAAGATAGGAGAGAAGAAGAAGTTGCAATGACTTCCACTGAAGATGCAATGGCTTCCACTGAAGCAGGGGCTTCCACTGAAGAAGCAGCGGCTTCCACTGAAGCAATGGCCTCTACTGAAGCCGCAGCGACTTCTCATGAAGCAGAAGTCATTCACGAAGCCACTAAAACTGAGGAGGGTGAAAGAAAGCAGAAGGAACAGGTAGAAGGGAGTACAGCCTCAGGTTAGATAGTTCTTTATAGAAGGCGTGGACTTTTTAGAAGAAGAAAAACCCATGGCAAGAAGAAAACGGCATGAGGAAATGCCCAAAAGTGTGTACTTTCCTGTTGTTGAATGGAGCTACTCATCACTAGAGAAGAGATGTAACATCAGTGCCGAAAATTCTACCGGAACAGTGATCTCAACAGTAATTTGCATAGTAACTCAGGTACAAACTATGTGAACTATTTGTATGCTATTAACATTGTGATGCTTGACACTAAACTAATAAGCTATTGATTCTGAAATCTGATTAAATCTCACGGTTTAACAGTCAGAAACATATCTGACAACACTGAATTGACACGCAAATGCTTGTTAATATACTATTTTGTATAAACGTATGCGAGGTTGAACAGAACAAAGCAATAACAGACGTTGTTACAGGAATGCTAAATGGACGAATTATTCGTATAGGTGACGATCTGTGTGAATACATATGAAAGTTTAACGTTCTAAATGATGTCCAATAATTAGAAAACCATATTGAAAAGTGTAGTTATCGTCGTGTTCGTACGGGTGACGATTCGAACGAATACGCGCGAAAACTTTTACTAAGAATAACCACCTAAATTAATTTATTTAAACTCTATCATTAAAACCGAGACGTTCGTCACGAAAATGAAACAGAAACGACACTTTTACGAGAAACCGAGCGGAACCGAACAAACCCGAACGAAACCTGATGAAGCCATTGATTATGGCATTTAATGCCATAAACCTTCCCCACCAACCAAAATTCATCACCACCACCATCACTTTCTCTCTCTTCTTTCTCTCTCTAGAATTCAAGCTTCAAACATCCTCATTTCTCATCTGATTTCAGTGTTTTTGGTGTCTAAACGACCACCACATCGCGTAGATCTCGAAAGTACAAGGGATCTGAACTTGGAACCAACAAATTTGAGGTAAAAACCATGATCTTGTTGTGATTTTAGGGTTTGAAAACCCTATTTCGAACCTTCCTTGATACCGGTTCTAAACCCACTCAAAACTCAAAGGAAACCTTTCACTAACACCATGTAGAAGCAAACCCCCCTTCATTCCTAGTCGATTTGCTTGAAAAACATGGCTGCTTTGTCTCTGGAACTCGACAGGCCGATTGGCCAAGTCAGATAGGCCGAATGGCCTAACCGAAGGAGACCAACCTCATACGGCCGAATGGCCTAGGGCCCTCCCTTCCTTCAATTCCGAGGCCTTCATTCGATCGGCCTTCGTGCGGCCTGATGCCTGGTTCGGCCAAAGCCCTCATTCGGTCAAGAGTTCACCATTCGCAGGCTATAGCCATTCGATCCCCATTCGACCCAAGCATCCATTCGACTCACATTCGGCCACAGGCTCACCTACGGCCACCTCCCTTTTGACCAAGGACCTTAGGTAAATTGTTAACCGAACCAAGACACGAGGCTTAACCGAGGATACTTAAGCTACAATCAATGAGCGCGCATTATCTGTGGTAACTTAAACTTAGCAATACAGGTGAGTTCATTGTCCCTTTTAAACTATTTTGGATTTTACATCGGGACTAAGAAGCATGTTATACTTTTTAAACAAATGTTTAAATGTTGCATAAATGCTTTTATACTTAAATCCTAATGTTAAATGCTAATGCTACATGCTAATGCTAAATGCTAATGCTACATGCTAATGCTAAATGCTAATGCTACATGCTAATGCTAAATGTTAATGCTACATGATAATGCTAAATGCTAATGCTACATGCTAATGCTAAATGCTAATGCTACATGCTAATGCTAAATGCTAATGCTACATGCTAATGCTAAATGCTAATGCTAAATGCTAATGCTAAATGCTAATGCTAAATGCTAATGCTACATGCTAATGCTAAATGCTAATGCTAAATGCTAATGCTAAATGCTAATGCTATATGCTAAGAGTACATGCTAATATTACATACTTATATACTAGTTTACCTAAAACTCATGTATGCTTTATATGCTTGAAATGCTAAGACAAACGGTTTGGCCTCTCAGTGCTTGCCATACTGGTTGTGAAGCTAATACTTGTGCACAAGATACGTAAATGCTATGCTATATGAATGCTATGAACTTGTATGCTAAAGCTATCGGATGTGGTAGAACATACTGTTTTGGCCTCTCAGTGCTTGCCATAGGGTGTTCTTCATAGTCGGGACTCGAAGGAACAGACTGTTGGCCTCTCAGTGCTTGCCAGCAGGTGTCCTTCATAGTCAGAATTTGGAGGAATATATTGTTGGCCTCTCAGTGCTTGCCATACAGTGATTTCTCATTTACTACTCATGATTGTGATACGTGACTAGGTTGATTTTGGTTTTCTTTAGTTGACTTTGTGTCATCTTAGAAATCCTTTATCAAACCACCGATGTTGCTAATCACATTTAGTTCTGATTTGGATTGATACTGGATTCCTTTGGGGGTCCAGTTGTCCATAATAGTAACTCTTAAAGCTAGACTTGCAGATGCTATTGTGTGCATGTTGAAAACTTACAAACAGAATGCTAAAGCTATGGTGGGAATGGGATTGGATGGTAGGTACAATGCTTAACTATCATTAACAACAATGCCATAAGTGGTTTAGTATGTGGTGGGATGGCGTCTGGGTGGGTTGTAGCCTCAACCCTTTCGTATGCCCTATATATAAGCATACCGAATTGGATATTACAGGTGATGTTAATGAGGTTAAGGTTGTACCGAAAAGGTTTGAAAAAGCTATTTTCAAATACTAAAACTATATGAACTCACCAACCATTGTGTTGACTTTGTTTTCTTACATGCTTTCTCAGGTAACGTACAGGATTAAGCTAAGGCTCAGGATTGCATGCTAGGATGCCCATTTAGAGGACCTAGTAGCTTATTGGAAAGAACATGTTTTGA